>BFEA01000002.1:5261998-5277429 GCA_003427395.1 Chara braunii
TTTTTTTTTTTTTTTTTTTTTTTTTTTTTTCCCCACATGGAAACAAATTGCTGAGTATATCATCCGGAAAGAATGGGACCTTGCGGTACCCTCCAATGTATGGAGATGTATAGAAATTTCGTCATTTGCTCAGAAAAGACCAAAAACTAAACTGTGGAGGAAACTGCTTTTCGCTTGGAACAAGATACGCCCAACAATCAGAGAATCACCTAACACCAAATCAGAGATCTTACTACAACCTCTTTTTTAAAATCTCCTCATACTCAAGGAAGATCACTCCCCATTCCCAGCAGATGAAGCCAGTGGTAGCTTTGGCAAAACCTGGATGACTAAGGGTATAATTCAGATAAAAGACCTATGGGACCATCAGAGCAACGACCGGATTGGTGAGGAGAAACTTTGAAAATCACTACCCAGATTGCACAACATTTCAAGAAACCTAGCCACCCTTTTTTTTTTTTTTTTTTTTTTTTTTTTAAAGGAGAGGCTCCATCTATTGGTGGGGAGCAACACCTGCTGGAAACCGGGTCCAGCGTCCCTTTACAGAATGAACATTGATCCATATAAGAGTACAGATTGTTGTGTTGATAACTTGTGCCTCTTCACCCTCGTCAGAGCGCCTGAAAGGACATATTTTCCTAGCACTGTATCAACCTCTTATGAGATCATTCATATCCATACCATGATCTGGGAACTAAACTTAGTTTTGATGGAGGAAAAGGATCGGTGAAGTCCATCAGGGACCTTAATGGGACGGCTGAGTCAACTTCAATCCAATCATTGAAGATCAAACGGTAATTCCTGAAGCCCTTCCTGGTCATTTTCTTGTGCTCCCTCCCAAACCACCCGCCCTAGCCTCCCTCCCTTGTCCCCCCCAAGCCCGCTTTGGTTAAATGATGTAATATGTTGCAGGATTTCTTTTTTCAGTGACAGATACAATATTTTCTCTTTTAGTCTTTCCCATTTGGTAGTAATCTCTGTTTCTACATGTTTTTACTACGACAAACTTCAGAAAAAAAGGTCTGGCCACAACAAAACACGCCACCACAGAGGTCCTACAAATGCTCAAAACCCTGTGGATCCCTAGCAACCCTTCTAAAACTCTCCAGCACTGCCTTACTCCCTGCCGAGCTCTTCCAGGCCTCACACCCCCACCCTGCTGGGTTACAGGGCAACATGACTCACCCCCGCGACCAGCGTCGTCCCAGCAGCAACCTTTGGTTGTCCCTTGGAATGCCCACCCCAAAGCATCCCCAGATCTCTCTACCAGGCCTCACACTCCTGCATCAGCAGGTTACAGGGCAACACCCCAGCACTGGCCAGCGTCATTCTGGCATTGAACAGCTGCAGATCACTGAGTATATCAGCAATGGAGCCGTCTAAGATGAGTTGCTAGGAGTCCCCAGAATCCTAAATCATTCTTAAGATCCCCCTTGGCAACCATGAACAACCAACCAAACCTTGGATCTTAGGAACATTCAGACCTAAAAAAACACCTGCCTTAGTGCTTTCAGCAGCCCAACCCTATCTGCCTCCCCCCAATGTCCCGATACTCAATCTCAACCAGGCCTCACACCTGCTAGGTTACAGAGTGTCACGACCCACCCCAGAAACCCCCCACCTGCTAGGCTACAGGGCAAAGCGACCCGGCCCGACTCCGGCCAGGGTGGACTGAGTACCAGTTCGCCAATAGACAGTAGAGAGCCTTCCACCCTCGACAACTCCCCAGATCTCTCTACCAGGTCTCATACCCCCGTGCAGCTCGAGTTACAGGGCAGCGCGACCAAGCCCCAGCACTGACCAGCGTTGTTCTGGCCTCGTCCATTGGCAAACCACCGGGACCAAGGACATCAGCAGATAGCAGCCAAGCCCCAATCATCACCTTAGCTGTAGTTCCGATCATCCAGCTCCTTCAGGCACTGGTTGCATCAACGGACACTGTTCCTTTTCAACCCTACTCCGGCAAGACTTACCGCGACAGAGCCACCATCTCCACCGCCGCTGTGCCCTATTCCACCCTACAGGCTAACCCCTTCGAAGCACAGCGCATTATTTCCAACCACCGCAGCCCCCTGATAAACAGGCAGAGCATTTTGGGAAACTGTGGCTGCACTGTGAGCAGCCCACCACTGAAAGTACTTTGGGCCTCTCTCCACTACTCACCGCATGCACAAAAGACCAAACATATTGTGGTGTAACTTCCCATGTTCTAGCGGAAGATTCATTCGCATTCTGCACATTTGGTTAGTGGAGGGAGGCCCTAGCCTCCAGTTTCTCAAAAAATATACCAACCAACCAACAAACAAACAGACAGACAGACATATATTATTATTTTCCAAAATATTAAACGACAAAAAAAAAGGCAGACAAAAGAGATAAAATGACTCCACGTGGAAACATGAGGAGGCTGCTCTTATCACCCCCTCAAGTGACTCCCTCCTGAGAGCACCCAAAAAAAGAAAACAAACGCGGCCGTCAAAGCAAGAGTTTGAAAATACACTTCGGCCACAGGTCAATCGTCCTAAGGATCAAACCACTCACTCAATATTGCTCATGTACTCAATGGGATGCTGGACGCGCTTTCCAGCAGGTGAAGCTCCCCACCAATAGATGGAGCGGCCAACAGCAGGACTGCTAGGGCAGGCTGTTCATATCAACCTAGGCTTTCAAGGGTAACTTCATTAGAGTCACAAAAACGAGTTATAATTGCAGTATGGGGCAACATACAGTTTGCAGAGGGTGTTTAAAAAAAAAAAAAAAAAAGAACAGTTTGCAATTGTCGCTATGGGAATTGTCGAGGGAGGAAGGCACTTCCTATCCGACAGAACTAGGTTGGTCGGTACTGGGGAAGGTTGCGGTGCCCTGTTACCTATGCAGAAGGGGGTATGAGACCAAGTGTGTTCTGGTTCGAGGACCGAAAGTCGAGACCGACGGCTCCTTTGTTGAGGGGGGGATTTAGGATGGTTGGTATTTAGTTTTGACCTCTCCCCCCTTTTTTTCTTTTTACAGATGGCTGTTCGGGGGTCTTAAGAATGCTTTTGGGCTCTTGGGATCCCTGGCAACTCGTCTTAGGTGGTTTTTGATGCTGTTATACTCAGGGACCTGTGGCTGCTCGATGCCAGAACGACCCTGGCCGGAGCTGGGGTGTTACCCTGTGACCTGCTGATGCAGGAGCATGAGGCCTGGTAGAGAGATCTGGGGATGGTTAGGGGTGGGCATCCTACGGAACAGCTAAGGGTTGCTGCTGGGACGACGCTGGTCGGAGCTGGGGTGAGTTGTGTCACCCTGTAACCTAGCAGGATGTGGGGTGTGAGACCTGGAAGAGCTCGGCAGGAAGTAGGACAGTGTTGAAAGGCCTCGGAAGGGGCGTTAGGGATTCCAAGGGTTTCTGAGCATTTGTAGGACCCGCCAGGTCTTTTTCTATGTTGTCAATTACAAGTTTTACTTAGTTAAATCCAGTTCTCAAAACAGGGGGTAGTCTGTTCTGTCTTTAAAATGTCTTCTGGATCCTGGGGTTTCCTGGCAATCTCTTCTAGGTAGTCTCAAGGCTGTAATACTCGGTGACTTAAGGCTGTTCGATGCCAGAACGACGCTGGCCGGTGCCGGGGTATTGCCCTGTAACCTGTTGACGCAGGGGCATGAGGCCTGGTAGAGAGATCTGGGGGTGCTTTGGGGGGCCATCCCACGGGACAACCAAGGGTTGCTGCTGAGACGACGCTGGCCGGAGCTGGGGTGAGTTGTGTTGCCCTGTAACCCAGCAGGATGGGGGGTGTGAGGCCTGGAAGCTCGGCAGGGAATACGACAGTGTTGGAGATCATTGGAAGGTTTTGTTAGGGATTTTGTGGGATTGGGGGCTTTTTTAGGACTTTGGCAGTCTATTCCCATACCTTTTTCTGAGCAACGGGAAGGAAAGGGATCGAGAGAGAAAGGTATCACGCGTCCTGCTAGTGAAGGGGCTAGCTGGTAGGACAGAAATAGGGCATAGCAGCAGTAGAGATGGTGGCTTTGCTGCAGTAAGTCTTGCCGGAGTGGGGTGAGGAGGACTGTTGGCGGATTCCCGAGTCTTCTTCTGTTTTTTTATTATCTCTGAAGTTCCTTACAAAAAAGCTCTGAAGTAGCTCTATATTCCTTTAATTGGACTTTCTCAGAACATCCTTAGTTTCACTGTTATGAAATTTCTGATGGTTTTTTTGAACGTACTCATGGGACGCTGGGCCCGGTTCCCAGCTCGTGCCATTTTGAGAGGATATGGTTGTATCTATGGGACGCTGGACCCGATTTCCAGAAGGTGCTGCTCCCCACCAATAGATGGAGCACGTGTTTAAAAAAAAAAAAACAAAAAAAAAAACAGTTTGCAATTGCAGTTCGGGCACCCTACTGGGCCAGAAAGCTGGGTCGTATACATTGCCCAAACTGCAATTCGAAACTGTATCTTGGCCCGTAGTGCAATTATTACCTAGGCTACCAGCCGGGCTGCCCGGGTCACCCTATTTTCCCGGACGGCCCGGCCGTGCGGGGACCAGGGAAGGTCCTAGCCAAAATCAAAAAAAAAAAAACTATGTTATGCAGACAAATGAACCGAACAACTTTTGCCTCGGGGTCACATCGAGATTCTTTGCCAAATTTCAAATAAAAAATAAAGTAAAAAGTTACTATTTGACGATATATATCGTCAAATAGTATACATATTTTTTTTTTGGCCCGGCCGGGCAAGTGCCCCCGGGCCACTCTGGTAGCCCCCCCCCCAAAAAAAAGAAGTTTCAAATTGCACTTTGGGCAATGAATACAAGCTAGTTTTCCGGTCAGGTAGGAATCCGTAGGATTATGTGGGGGTGTGTTGTGGGGTGGATTCCTGGAAGTGTCATTTCAAATGGTTTTTGTGACTTTACTGAAGTTATTCCCCCCCCAACAAAAAAAAAAGGAGAGGAGGAGGCCAAGGAAGAGGTGATAATAGACCCAATGCATGTGGTAGAATGGTATACACACAACTGTGGGTACACATTTTCTGATGGCAACTCCAAGTCTCCGTTGTTGTTGTTGTTGTTGTTGTTGTTGTTGTTGTTTTTTGTGTGTGTATGTGTGTGTGTGTGTGTTTGTCTGTGTTTCACTGTTTCCTGTAGGAAGGCTTGTCTCTTCTTTTTTCTTTTTTTTTAAATCCGCGTCCCTCACATGAATACTGCAGTCAAATGGGGCTGAGAGAGGTAGAGAGTGTGGTGGACTGGAGCCGCTGTCTCCAGAAATGGCAAATGGAGAGTGGCGGAGAGAGACCCTATGCCCCCACTTGTACACGACTACGTAGGATGACATATGGACGCCCAAAGGGTCATGTCTTTTTTTTTTTTGCTTTTTTTTTTTTTGTTGTTGTTGCACGAATAGCCCTTGTGTAAGCCCTCTATTCCGGTGGTGGTAAGAGAACCGTCGGGATTATATCTTACAGCATACACACAATGGCACGTAACCCTCTCTTTCACCTAACTTTTGAGAAGTGATGCTACACATACGTCATTTTTATTTTTTTATGATTTTTTTGAAGCCCTTTTGCGAGTCCACTATCCCGGCGGTGGTAGGAGAACCGCCAGATCCATACAGTAGAGCCACCTCAACAAAGGCAAGACAGTGGAGAACGTGGTCACCCACGTCAAACACTGGCTCGGCAAGCTAAAGGGCATGATCAATGGCCCGATAATAGAACACATGACGTCGACTGGGACTGCGATAGAGGAGACAGAGAAGGGAAAGGACAGAGAGCAGACCTGGGCTCACCATGAAAATGATGGATAGGAGGGGTTCCCCCAAATGAAACAAACAGGGTCACATTTGGGGATGATCCTCGAGAGAGACCGACACAACAGTCGACTGCACCTGCCTGCGAACGACCTGATGGAAACTGGAACAGAAAAAGAGAGGATGACAGACTGGCAGCTGAAAACACACAGGTACCATCAGACCACAGATATGGCAAGTCAGCCACTCCGGCCACCCTCAGAAGATCAAAAGCAGGTGCATCAGCTGTTCTGCCAGCAGCAACTGGGGCAACCCTCCTCCCACCAAATCCAGACACAAAAGCAGGCATATCTCCAGCAGGGACAACTCCCCGCTGATCCGCCCCAGTCACACCAGGACCAGGTGTATCAACTCCACCCACACCTGGCCCAGCAGCTGCAATTCCCACAATGGATCGATGCCCACCAGGCCCACCTACTGAGCCAGTGGTGGCAAGCCCAACAACAACCCTCCCAACAGGAAAGTGTCCTCCACCACCGAGAACAGAGTATGGTCAGGCAAGAACCGACCTTTTGCGTCGACCCGGCCCTAGCAAAACAGCTTAATATCCCCGACCGCATAACTGAGATGCAGAGAGCAGCTCTATCAGTGGTGGGAGCACCATTCCAAGAGCGAACAGGCAAGAACACAGGATCAGTCGGGGTTGTGCAGCACCCAGCTGCTTCAAATTCCTGGGGAGCAGGGAGAGCGACAGCTAAATCTTATGGACGCGGAGAAAACTGCGTCGACAGGCATTCAAAGGCGTGCTCACAGACACCGCTTACATGCCGACTCTGACAGGCCGAGCGATTACAGATCAGTACCGCCCACAGATCAATCCATGAGCGATGCCACCGGACAAATACAGGAACAGTCCCCGACTGAGACCGGCCCATCCTCAACCAACGAGGACGTCGAGTCTCAGCAGCCAAACACGCAATCACCCCCGCAAAAAGAACGGAAAAGAAATAAAACGCAGAAAGCGGGAAGGTTGCTCATCAGGATCAAACAGGTAAAAGCTCACCTCAAAGAGCTGGCGGACTGGATCCTGTTGAACCTGCTCTCGCCCCAGGCAATCTCGCTGCACGCACACATACCGCCTCTGCACTGGGAACAAATCTGGAGAACGCTCCTGAACCATGATCTCATACAGGATACCATAAACTGCTACGATGACCCAGCTAGCATAGACTGGCCGACAGTGGGAAAGGCAATAATAGCCACGGTTAGGACTATTATTCTCAAAGTCAAGACACATCGACAGACTGAAAGGGCCTCATCAGCCCTTTCTACTCTGTGCCATCACGATTCCCATATCGCCTTCTCTGTCCAGGGACAACAATGGCAGGAGGTGTGGGTTCAGGAGATAGGTAAAGTATTAGAAAAAGAAGACCGGAATGCGATCACCACTCAGGCAGTACCGATAGAGGAGATGATCCCGCCACACCTCCTCAAACCACTGCTGCAGATTGCCCCGCTTCCACGTGAGCGGGAGAACAAAGCCTTCAAAGCGCTCTCTTCGGAAGTGATCAATCTGCAATCGGACTCCTCAGACTCTGCTGAATCTTCAGACTCAGATTCAGAGGCGTCAGACTGCAAAAACACCACGAATTCATCTACAACAGAGCCCTCCCCTGACTATGACTCTCAACCGGAAGACCGACCGAAGGGCATTCACGATCATGGATTGTAACTCACACAGGTGACACAGTATACTCCGTCTATTGACGACTCACACCAGGAGGTCGGGACACAGGGGAGAGGCACGCCCCAACGCCTGACTGCGATCCAGGCGCTGGCAAGAAAGAATGTCATCCCGCCCCCCGGAGAGACTGATCAGCAACAGTCACGACAACCCCCCCGGCTGGGAGCCATTAAGCCCAACACGCGGGGTAAGGTGGCGGATTTGATGACATCAGTTGCCCCGACAGCAGCAGCTCAGCAGAACCAACAAATGTAAGGGACCCTGCTACTGCCGCTCATCCCGCCCCCCGGAGAGACTGATCAGCAACAGTCACGACAGCCCCCCCGGCTGGGAGCCATTAAGCCCAACACACGGGGTAAGGTGGCGGATTTGATGACATCAGTCGCCCCGACAGCAGCAGCTCGGCAGAACCAACAAATGCAAGGGACCCTGCTGCGGCCGCTAAGAAGGATGGCCAATCAGCAGTGGCAACTGGGCCTGAGGCCGATGGGTAAACTAGCCGACTAGGACACATCGACAGGCAAGGGGCAACACTACCAAGGTGATCTTACTGTGCAAGGTTGGAGAGGTTTACACACAAAACCGGAGATCCTGCAGATGACACGAGAAACGTGCAAAGACAATAAGGATTGTAAGTTGTAACCCAACAGGGGTGGTGTTCTGCAATGGCCGTCCGTTTCCCAAAGGCATCACACTTGTCGTGCTGTTGTTTGACGACAGCAGCACGACGCAACCTAATATTTGTTGGTACTTGCTCGATGAACTGAGGGACCTGCCGACACGCAGTCTGAAGTCTAATGCCACGTGGGCACTAGGCCAAATTTACTGCTTTTTACAACAAATCCTAGAAGAAGACTTCCTGGACAATGCCAACATCTCGGATGACCCTCCCTTCATAATGCCACTCTGGGAAGCCTCCGAATCACTAAAATCATCAATGGAAAAGGACTGCACTAACCAGCCCGGCGCCATCATTACGGATTCGACGAACCACAATTAGGCACCGCCACTACTTCCTTTACTCCCACCACCGTACCCCCGCTCACTTGCTTCACCCACMCCCCCAGACACCGGGACACCCTCACTCCAGCGCCCCCCCCCAAACTCCCCCCCCCCGTCACCAGTGGTGCCTCCGCTGATCCGCCGACCCCCACGATGGCTTAAAAAGCTTTCGTAAGCAGATCTGGTTATAAGGTCTCTGAACTTAAATGGCCTCATGACAACTACTGACCAAAAAAAGAATGCTATCTGGGATCAACTGAATGATGGCCAGCCAGGCAGCTGGCCGGACGCCGTCTGTGTACAAGAAACCCACTTATCAGACTCGCTTGCCCACAATGCCAGAATGTCTAGAATCTGGCCGTATCAATCCTTCGTAGCGTCGACATCAGCACATGCATCAGCAGGAGTGACCATTTGGCTACCACCCTCCTCAAAGTTCATCCCACTCAGTTGGGACTACGATTGACAAAACAAAAGGTGGGTGTACCTGCTGGCCACAATGGGAGCAGAAAGAATATGCCTGGTAAGTGCATATGGACCAAACGACCCGATTAAACGAGTGGCCTTCCTGCATGATCTGGAGGAACGCATCTCGTCGGAGGACCCAGTCATAATTGCAGGTGACCTCAATATAACACCGGACCCTAATATGGACAGGAGGTCAGCAGCTCCCCTGGACTCTTGCCCAGTGATGCCTTACATCACCCAACGTGGCCATCTAATGGCAGAAAGACAACTTGTGGACACATACAAACTGCTACACCTGAACAAAAGAGCCTACGCATGCATAAGATCTAGGGGAGAGGCGAGACTCTCCAATTCCTGAATAGATCTCATACTGACATCCCGGGACCTCACCGGGGCGCTGGTTGTGGCAGAAATAAGCCCGGCCAGCCCGTGCAGGGCATTGGACCATGAATGCACCATGCTCGGTCTTTTCTTCCACGCCCTCATAGAAAGAGGTCACAACTTCTACAAACTCAACACCTCTCTCCTTAAGTGGGACGAACTTAACGATCAGGTGAAAAAGTTCTGGGCGTACTGGTCCACTTGCAAAGACCGACACTCCTCGTGGGTCGAGTGGTTTAATGAAGGGGTGGCCAGGTTGAGAGAACGGGTCGAGGAGTTTTCAATCAAACATGCAAGGGAAAAAAGGGCAGTCGTGGAAGCATTGCTTAAGTCATTGGAAGAATGGGACAGCGAGCTAGCAGACCCCCCTTTAGACATGCACACATTCGACCAACTGGAGCAAGCCCGTGACCACCTCCAAGCATACCTCGACCAAAAGGTGGAAGCATGGAGGATCCAAGCACGCATACGCAAAGCCACAACGGAGGGCACAATGTCAAAAACCTTCTTCCGAAAGGCGAAGTGCAGATCTAGACAAAACTTGGTCGCTGTTCTGAAACACCCGTTTGACCGCCAACAACCAACAACGACAAATCCCTACAAGGTGGTTGATTATGCCACACTGTACTATCAAAACCTCTTCACCTCGCACTCGGCACAATGGGGAGAAGACGCTTTGACTCAAGCAAGGACAACGCTGCTGCAAAACTTGGGGGCGCTCCTATCACAATAGCAAAGACAGACCTTGGAGAGTCCACTGACTAGAGAAGAAATATATGAGGCGCTACAAGGCATGGACGACGAGAAAACTCCGGGATTGTATGCCTTCCCCAAAGAATTCTGGATCACCTTCTGGGAAACACTGGGTGACGACATCATGGAATACGTGCAAGCAGTCCAACAAGAAGGAACCTTCGGCCCGCTGTTGAGCCAGGGAGTCACCACCCTTATATACAAGAAGGGAGATAAGGAGGATATAAGCAACTACAGACCTATCACACTCCTTCCTCTCCCATACAAGATGGTGGCAAAACCCCTTTACAACCGGCTCCTACCTCATAATGCGGCCCTCATCCATGTGGACCAAACCGGCTTCATGCCTAACCGGAACATACAAGACAATATATTATTGGTAAATGAAACGATCAAGTATGCCAGACAAAGGGGAGTAAAAGCGGTTGTCCTCTTCATCGACTTTGAGAAGGCCTACGATCATGTGGATTGGTGCTTTCTAGACATGTGCCTGAACAAAATGAATTTTGGCCCGGTGTTCAGACAGTGGGTCACATGCTTGCATGCAGGACCATCAACAAATGTAATGCTAGATCGTCACCTCTCACCGCCCTTCCCCCTGCAAAGGTCGGTGAGACAAGGGGACCTCATTGCCCCACTGCTCTTCGTCCTTGTCATGGAGGCTCTGGCAACTCTCATCAGATCTAACCCGGCAATCGAACGGATTGACATACTAGAACTGCCACCCCACTGCATCCCTGTCACATCCCTATTTGCAGATGACCTCACGATTCTCCTTAAGGCCACACCAGCGAGTCTGTCGGCACTGACATACACCATCCACCTGTTCTCAGTGACAATGGACATGTCTGTCAATTGGAGTACAAAAACAGAAGGGTGGTGGTTGCACCCAGGAGGGAGCCGTCTGCCCCCCCAGTCAACAGTTAGCTGGAAATCAAAAGAAAAGGCTATCCGAGGTCTAGGAGTTAAACTCACCGCCCTCAGCCCCCCCAAGGACCATGGACTCACATTGGTAGACTTGGCAATACAAAGGATGGCAAAATGGAAAGGCATGCACACCTCGCTGGTTGGGCAGGCGTTGGCCATAACCAACACCGTTCTATCCACTATCTGGTACAAGGGGGTCTTCTGGCACTCTGGAGAAAAAAACATGACCAAATTAAGAGGGGTGTTGGCATCCTACTTGTGGAGAAATGACCACGAGTTGACCTCAACCATCAAAAGAGTTGCTTGGAAATATGTGGTGCAGCCATGTGCTAAAGGCGGGCTAGCTATCATAGACTCAAGGGGACCAGTTCAAGGCACTGATCTTCAAGATCATAGTCAGATTGCTTATGGCCAACGACGTGTCCTGGTCCGCCCTGGCATTGCTGCAACTGGCTGCGAGTAGACCAATTCACCCCCTAGCCTGGATTACTAACGCCTACTGGACTATCCCTAAGCCCGCCCAAAATAAGAGGTCTGCCCAGGGACTGCACACATCCACCCGGGACCGAGCCAGGGAAGATCTGACCAATGATCCTCTCTGGGTCGAGCTCTTGTACCTCTGGCGACAGATTGGCCCCAAGAAGAACCTCACCCCGTCAAGATGGCATGAGGTATGAAGATGATCAATCTTCGGCAACCCAGAGGTGGTGGATACAAGGGGGAATCCCTGGTTCGCGAGCTCACTGGTTGGCATGGACGCATAAAGGCATCTATACGGTGGGAGATCTCATGGGACACGGTACAGGGAAGATGGAAGACAATGAGCCTCCTTAGACCACAACTTAAACACGCCAAGAAATTACAAGAAAAACTATTTGAATTGCATGAGGCAGTCCCTCTGTCATGGGTCATAGCATTGAAAAGAGGCCCGGAGATTAGGGTAGAGGACTAGGTAATCCCGCACTCTTCTCTACCAATCCCCATGGTCATGTTCCTAGTGCAAAGCACATACGGAACACAGGCGACCCTGCAAGCATATGAACTGACATTACCTGGGGCCAAATTCGCCAAACTTACCAGGAATGAGGATCTGGACAGACAATGTGGGTGGACTGAGTTGCTAAGGATCAGAGTGGTAGGGGATAAAGAAAAAGGCCATTGGGCATATCAACCTACAATACCCATTTGCTCCCTCCCATTCGACCCGGCGGAATGGCAATGGGAGGGCAAGAAACCACTACCGATCTAGCAATACACAGTCACGGATGGTTACAGATCGACCATGCACGAGCACCGGTCAACGAACGCCTTAGGAATAGCTGGATTAGAGAATCGCCCTTTGCGGATCATCAAATCCCGACCACTGAGTGGACCAAAATCGCCAAAATTATGCCAAAATCGCTCCGAGCACTGCAACGGCAGATATGGCATCGCTGCCTGCCAACGCCGGACTGGCTAGTCTCCAGGGCACGATTAGAGCAGAAAGGACTCCTCTCTCCAATCTGTGCCTACTATGGGAGGTCATCCCCCCCTAGTCGGGCAGACCTGGAACACTGCCTTCTGGAGTGCCCCATGGCACAACAAATATGGAGATGGTGGGATGCAGCCTGGAGGTCACTAACCGGAAAAAACCTGCCATGGCAGCCCAATGCACTTCTGTTTGGATCTCGGCCACTTATGACTTCAGTCTGGACCGCATTCGAATATAAACTCTATCACACCACACGACTACTTGTCCTAATGACCATATGGAGAGCAAGATGTGCCTTCAAGCGCCGTGAACATACATTCGGTATCCCCGAAGCTAAAACAGAAATCACGCAAACCATACAGGCCAATATCATAAAAGCATGGAAGGCACTTAGAGAATCAGTGACCACAATCACAGATCCACATCAAAGGGACGACGAGGTGAAGACATTTAAGGACACATGGCTTGACCCACAGAGAAGGATTTTTTTTTTTTTTTTTTTTTTTTTTAATTGCTCCAATATATTCGTGGGGAGCAGCACATGCTGGGAACCGGGCCCAGCATCCCTTATAATGGAAATACATTCATGATTGATGATCATTGATGATCATTGAGGATAATTTGGGATGATTGAGGATCATTTATGATGATTCAAGATGATAGAGTGGATGATTTTGATCATGAAATAGAGATAGATGATGACTAATCAGAATGATTGTCTACCCAGCACTCAACTACTATCCTATCCCTAAATTCATGTATCCATTCCAACCAACCAATCACAACTGAGCCTGTGTTGTGCACCAATCAGGCCTCTTCCTGGTCTCACACCCCATTCTGGCTCGGTTACAGGGCAGCGCTACCTACCCCAGATCCGACCATCGTCGGTCAGATTGTAGCCATTAGTCAAGTTAGCAGATCACCTTCCTCCCTCGGCAATCCCAGACCTCTATACAAGGCCTCAAGCTCCTACTACAACAGGTTACAGGGCACCGCCCCAGCATCGGCCAGCGTCGTTCTAGCGCCAACTCAACCTGGTCGTTACACAAAAAGGGTCAATTAGGAAATTAGCTCAGCTAGAATGTCAACTAGAAATCTGGTCTGATAATATCAGAATCCGGATAAAAAACCTTTCTGATGATAAAATTTGACGAGTACCCTGAGATGATCACTAAATTGGTGGATAATGATGAGGATGCTGATGACTATTCCTCTCCACCCCTCCCCCTCCTCCATGTGCTCTCCTCCTCTCCCCTCGTTTCATGTTCTCCTCTTTTCCTCTCACTGCCTCCGCTGATATGAACCCCACTATCAGTATGAAGTTTCTATCAGCCCCAACGAGAGAGATATCCTCCCCATTCCCTTCTGCCTTGAAGTAACCAGTTCCCCCAAAAGGTGTACCTCAAATCTGACACTCTGACCTAGTTTGCCTCCGCAAGGATATAATGTGCCCCCATACATATCTCCCAGCCCCAACCCAGGTCAGCTCCCATCATCTGCGTCTACTCCCTAGAGGGCAATCACCTCCCACCTTGTGTTACCCCTGCGGAGTAGCGCTCCCTTCCTAACCAACCTACCTACCAACTAGATCATAACCAATCTGGGTGAAGAGAATATAACCACCAACACAGAGATATCTACTGATTGATGAAAAATAAGAATAAAGAAACTTCGATGTTGATGATGATGATGATGATGATGATGATGATGATTATGATGAAATAAAATTGGCGAGAAATAAATAAGGAACGTTTAAACTTGCGATACCCTAATGGCACCGGTGTGGAAGATTGACGCCACTATTGTTGTAATAATAAATGAAGATGACAGTGATTAGTACGAAGATAATGGCCAGTGAAGATGATGACCCATTGACCCGTAATGAAGAATTGTGAATTGATACACTTTAGTATGAACGACTTCGGATGATGATTCCCCGCAGAGATGACAATGATGATAATCTTGATGCTCTTGATGGATAATCACAATAAAAAAAACAAAAATGAGCAGCTCCCTTGATGATGACCCCTTGATGATCTTCCTCCTGAGAATGCGGGCCAGCGCTGTGATGACGTAGACAAGCGAAGTCCAATGCACTTCGGTCTCCATGGGGCGAACTCCACTTTCTTCCCCCGACATTGGCGTTGCACCAAATCGCTTGAGCATTACAGCCTCCTAAAGGGGCGTTAGCTGTGGAGTACTTCGTGTGGAAGTCACAAAGAGACTGTTCGAGCAGCCGCCACCGCCACTACTCTCCCCTCTCCACTATGACTTAGACCAGATGACTCGTCTGCTCGTGACGTGGCTTGGCCTAGTGCCTCTGGTTTTCGTGCGTGCATTAAGCGCTCACTCTGACCACTTCACCACTTCTGCCGTATACCACTCACGCAACTTTTGGGTGCTCATGCCACATCAGCGCTCGCATCTCCCACAAGCAGCCAGCAACCTGCCGCATGCAAGCCACTAGCGCCTCGCCACATGTGAAAAGCCAGCACCCCGCTACTCGCTTGTGACCAGCACCTCGCCCCCTGTAGGAAGCCAGCGCCTCGTCACCTACTAGCAGCCAGCGCCTCGCCGTCCATCTGTGGCCAGCGCCTCTCCACTTCCACGCCGCCTTTGCCTCGCCACTTGCTTGCTGCCATAGCAGCATCGTAAGCGCACGCACCCATGCAGCGCTAGCAGCATCGTAAGCGCACGCGCTCATGCAAGCGGACATGGACACACAGTACAACCTCAAATGGGGCCTCTGGCCACACCGGGATCGCCCATGGTCCCTTAGGCCAGTCAGAGACTTCACAATTCCCCCCAAGACCCCCCCGTTAGTGTTACTACCCCGTGGTAAGGGGCGGGACACAGACATCGTCAACGCCGCCCTGCAACCTGATCCTACCTGCAACCAGGAGCACCGTCCTCCACCGCTGCCCTCACAATCCCCACCCGACGTTCCCCCCTTCCGCCCCC
>BFEA01000002.1:5277651-5294043 GCA_003427395.1 Chara braunii
CCCCTGCTGTGACGCGCAACCTCACGCCCTACGCTGTCTTCCGTTCGGAGTGCTAAAAGTGCGGAAGGGAGGCCCCGGAAAACAACAAGATGGGGTGTGCCAAGGACTTTTTAGAAATTGAGTGTGAGGACACAGGCATAACTGAAATCCCCCGTGTTGGTCTGATGAAGTGAGCGATTTGGCGGGCCTCGCCACGCGTGGAATTTGCAACGCGGGGAAGTTTTGAATTCAATCGAAAAAGTATTGTCGGACTTCCCACCGGGCCACGGCTCGTCGTTTGGAGTGGAAGGGAGCGGGCACGTGTTTAGTATCCCGTTTTCGCACTATCTCCCGACGCCGCACGTTACACAACTCTGAATCCGACGTGGACGGTCTCAATCGCGTGGCCCTTTCCTTGTGCTCGTCCTCGTTCCGCGTTCGGTAATGGAACCCCTTCGACTGGTAGTGATCGCGACGTTGGCAATCACTACACAAACTGTTAGGCCAATGGGGTGCCACTGCCGACCACGGGATGACGATCAACTCGTTAACGGGTAGTAGCAATGAGTATGGCGGCAAATGCGTATCCACAATGACAAACCCAGCGCCTACGAACCCAGAACACCGGTTTTCAGGAGGGAAATACTATGAAATAGTACTACCCACCGATCTTTGCGACGACTTCTCGTATGTCCCACTCACAAATTCGCGTCCGGTCCTCGTTATACGGGAAGGGGCGAAGAGGGGTTACGGGAGGCTGTCGCCTAGTCGGATTGAGCTTGTTAGTCCACATGGCAAACAATCAGGAATATCTCAACTGTTCATCACGTGCATGCAATCCCATCAATCGAATCGGGTAGGTCAGACACGAAAAACAAAGGGGTCCGAGAAAGAGAAAGGAAAGTTCATGGGTGGCGAGACACGACCATTATTTTTGTACTTGGATCATGCATCGCATACTCGCGCTTTCCTTCAAAAAATCACAAATCAAAGCATTCTTGCATTTCCAAATCCCAACAACATTGCCCCGACTATCGACTCGCCCTAATCAAGATGGGTTTCGTACCCGTTCATTCTCGTCTTCTGCGCAGACATTCACTGTGGAAGGTGCGGAAATTTACAATCATGCAATCTTCCTAATAAGGTTGACGTCAAGGGGAAAATCCTTAGTGATTGATACACGCGCATCCGCCATTCACAAGACAAAATCGAATAGCTCAGGGGACTACCCAGGAAACTAATGGAAGAGTTCCAGAAGAAACCATTTGAATACAATCATCACACTCATTCCATCACTCGTCAATCCCTGGCTTATTACATAGAACCGTTCACAATCGAAGGAAGAGAGAGAGAAAAGGAAGGAGGAATAAAGATCGGAAGAGGAATTACACAGAGATCGAAGAATGGAAGAAAGTCCGGCTTTACTGTCGCAAAGTCACACCAAGGAATAGAGTCGCAACCAAGAGGGCGTACTCGCCATAAAATTCCAACGCGGCCCCAGGCTAGTCATACACTCAACTCATATTACTTGTCCGCATTCCGACGCCGATGATCCCGGCCGTCGCGCATCATCCTTCACCACCGCGATCGTCACCATGCCAACTTAGTCTCGACGTGGCTTGCCTGGATCCCACAGTCCGTCGTGGCAATCTAGCGCACCGCCAGCCAGTCTACAGTCGGTTCGTCAGGACTTTCCGACTTGCACCGTACACATCACCTAGCCACTACTTCTCGGAAGCTGGCCGATGAGTTGAGAGAGAGTTTTGCGGGGGCGCCGACCGAATTTATAGTTGCGAGAGGGGAGAGAGATGCGGAGGAGGGTAAATGGGGAGGCAGAGGTGGGAATAGGAGAGTTTGCAAGTAGCCGCTCATCGAAAGCCATGTTGAGCCTGCTAACTCGACCTCAACCAATCAGAATCGTCGTGCAGTACGAACTTACACGGCGCTTCTCCTTGGTTAGATGGGGAGGGAGGATCAACTGGGCTTTCGAGCGCGGATTTTTAGAGCGGGAAGAAGAGGAGCGTGAAGGATAGCACGAAACAGGTCCAAGATTCAGATGATCAAGAAGAAGAAAGGAAAAAACGCGCGTGCGGAGAAAGGGGAGGGAAAAGCAGTTACGGGGGGCGGGTGTGAGAAAGCGTACGCGCGCGAAGAAGGATAGTGAGAGGGACAGAAGGGAGGAAGGAGGAGGGAGCTTGCTCGCATGGCGCCGACTGGCAAAAGGAAAATGGGCACCAAAACAGTTGCAGTTTTTCCCAATCCTATGCTAATTCAAAATTGAAACCCGCGTGCAAAACAAGCGCGGGAAAGAAAAATCTTCCGTCGATCCATATTCGTACAAGAATTTCCCAGAGTCTTCAAGGTCGAGGCCGAGAACATTCGCGCGCAGAATGTCGCGTGGTATTCCGATAGTTCTGGGATTTCTAACCGCCGAGCCAAATTCCAAGCGCGCTCGCTAAGGCGCGCGAAATTTCCATGCATTTTCAATCAGAAAAAAAAAGGAAAAGGAGCGGACAGATTCCCGCAAGGTAGCTTTAATCGGGCATAGACAGCAAGGGGAGGGGGGGGGGGGGGGGGGGTCTCGGGGTCGAACTGTACACATCTGGATGCAAAGAAACACGGGGAAAAGAAAGGGGTCCGGAGGATGGCGCAGGTCCGGAAACTAGTACGTCACACTGCAATGCAATTGGAGCGAAGAGGGCCTCGCGGGGCATGCAGCGGGAGAGTGACAAGGACACAGACAAAAGGAAAGAGTAAGAGGCAGAGAGTCAGCAAAGGACTGAAGAGACAAAGGCGACACGACAAAAAAGACCAAGGGGCCCCCAACGGATCCACCGGTGCTGATCTCCACGGAGGACGCGAAGGGGGAAGCCCCCGCCCAAAAAAAGTCAAAGCTGACACTGCAAAACATTGACCATATGTTAAGTATGATATGCATGGGATAGGCCAGGGTATAGGGTAAAGGGATTTAGAAGTCAGACAATGAAACAACTATTAGGGGGGCTGCTGAATAGGGCTGGGTTAACAGATAATGGGCGCTCCAAGAAGGGATGGGTGTTACTAGCAGCTCCATGGGACGATGGAGTCCCGGTCCAGCAAGACAAATAACCACAGCCCCAGGAAACAATGACCAACAATTGATGAACTACAAGATGTATCAATGGGACGCTGGACCAGAGCTCCGGTGTTGCAATGGAGTGGTTGTGGGTTTGACTTTGTCGGCCTACAACTTCCCCTGAGCACAATTGGTTGGTGTAAGTTGCACCCCACGTACTTGTCCCGAGCCTGGCATAGGCCCTTACAGACTAACAACCTCAATAGCTCAGTGGGTAGAGCTCTGATATACTAACTTGGAGGTCCCGAGTTCAACTCCGACTATGTTCATTCATCATATCAGCTAGGGAGATCCTCTAGATGGGTTCGGGTCAGACGCGTGCCTTTCCTGCGGGAAAGTTGATGTGGGATGGATGCTACTCTCTTGGGCAGGTGAGTAGTAAGGGGTTGGTTGGGTGCATGGTGATACTGGGGCAGTCCTATGGTGGGAGGGTTGCCTTGTAGAGAAACCAATGTTGAATCAAGAGGTGTGTCCTACTCTTGATGTCTGTAGACCCATTTTGAGGGGGTGGGTTATCAGAGGTAGGTTGGGGGTAGTTGTTAGACGACGGTCGAGGTCTCCACCATTACCACTGGTTGATTCTCCCTAGCAAACAGACATAAGCAAGGCTCATTAGTAGCATAAAGCAACCAAACACATCCACACAGACTATGATATCACATTAGCTCACATAACAACCAGCATACTCAACAACTAACAGTAGCCATGTATGATCCGAGCTGTGCTAGGTTAGTGCTTAGAGGGGCTCATAGGTTAAGACCTTGGTTAGTTGACCATTAGACACTGCCTATGAGTGCCCTCACTACTCACAGGACTAGCTGAGAACTATGTGCSTAGCTCCYGAGGTTCCCGTATAACGAGGCTTGTACGCTAGTGCCTCAACTGGGGCTGAATGGGGGAGCTCATTCAGCGTCGGTGCCCGCGTCCGCTGTCTGGTCAGGTTGCTCCAGTAGAGAGTGATGTTCCTTGCATGAGGTAAGATAGAAATGGAGTGGGGGTGCGCCAGGAGATATATATCGAGAGGAGTGGTGGGATGGGAGTCTCGTGAGTATTTAAAAAAAAAAAAAAAAAAACATGGGACGCTGGACCCGGTTTCCAGCAGGTGCTGCTCCCCACCAATAGATGGAGCTGCCCTATCGACAAGCCCTCAATCCCGGCAGTTCTCGTACCACCACTGGGATAGAGGGCTTGCACAAGGGCTTAATTCAAAAAAAAATAAAAAAAAATAAAAAGGAGAACCGCCAGAATTGAGGGCTCAGCCAGCGGGTCGCACCCCTACCATGTCCTTTTTTTTTGTTTTCACTTTCTATCATTGTTTTGCACAGGCTATATTGGAAACCGGAATTTTCAAATTTTCCAAAAAAAGAGAAAAAAAAGAGAGAGACATCAGTGAGGCACAAGGTCCCACTTTGACCAATAACACACGTTGGCCGTCAATATTTTTTGTTTTTTGTTTTTTGTTTTTTTTTTCCGTTTGGAATGGCCATCAATCTTTGTCATCTACAGGCTGTATTTTGTGTCCATGCGAAGTGGGACTTCACTTCTCTGGTGAGGTAGGTGAGGCTCCAGTTGCCTTAAACCACCAGTACACGCCTCGAATCGGCCACGGGGCCGTGTCCAAGGCTGAAAAGTGCCGCCGGCCGCGGATTTCTCTTATCAACGGTGCCCACTTTCCCGGATAGGCTACGGGTTCCTTTTCAGCAAGGCTGGGGCTGTGTACTGACGGTTTAAATTGTTCATTTCTGACCACAGATGTCAAGAAATCTCTGGCCAGCAATGGAGAATCCAGCTATGTGGGACCTCACCCCTGAGAGGTCCGGCCGAGGAGTCCCACCAGCAAATGGTATTGGATTCAGACCCTGAATCTGGGTGGATTTTAAGCAGAGATGCAGAAAGCAGATGAATCACAATTACTTGCACAATCTTAAATGTATGTAGCCCTAATCACAGCCCTGGTTGGATGTATGTGACAGCAATGCAGTTCAGAATAAGGAAAGGAGTCCTAGGCTGAGTATATCCTTATTGTTCTATATATTTTGGAACAGGCTGGGGGTCTGAAGATATTTTGCACAATGCTGATTGACCAGACCTTCTACTCCCCTCCCTTTTTTTTTTTTTAAATATATTCTTCCCTCAATTTGACCTCACACTACCTACTTACCACTACTCCGCCCCTCCCATTCAAGGCTGCCCTTTCTTTTTTTGTCTTTTGTTTTTTGAAAAGGGCGATGGCCTTGAGATATTATCATCAAACTGACCGGGCCCAGGTAAATTCAGAAGTATTTAATTTCCTTTATCTAGCACCATCTGGATTTGAATTCAGGTGGGACAAGATGTGGTAGCTCAGTTGGTTAGAGCTCTGCTGTTGCGAAAGATTGGACCACTGGACGCGCTGGTGCTTAGCGCTAACCTGCTCTGCGTACCGGCTGGTGAGACCCGGCCATACTCCGTGGACTGGGGTGGTAGTGGTGACCGGCTGGTGAGACCCGGCCATACTCCGTGGACTGGGGTGGTAGTGGTGTTCGCCATATCTACCCCCGGTCATCTTGGTGTCCGCGTCATCCTGGCCAGGTGATGGTGGACCTTCCACCTGGCACATCGGGAGACGGTACGTCGGTGTGAGGCGTCTATTTTTGTTGGATCTAACGGCGCATCTATTTGTGGGTCGACATGATTTCGAATGGGGACTTAAGGCGAGGGGCGGCTGAATGGTTGCTGATCATAGAAGAAGGTGGTCGCCGCTTGCAAGAGGTCATGAACACTCTGTTTTCGAGTCATGGGGATCAGTTTGGGGCTGATGGGGGGACAACCGCACTGGGGCCATGGCTGGAGGATATGAGGCAGCGCATGCTTGATGTCATTTGGGAGTTGGAGGAGGGGCCGGCTCGTCAACTCTATGATTTCATTGACTGGCATCATGCAGTCCTTCTCATGCACGGATGCTACGATATCTTCAGGAAAGGGCGGGATCGTTGTGCCGCCCTGGAGGTAGGGCTGTCGGTGCATTCCGACGGGAGTGATCAGAGGCTGGGTGCGGGTGAAGGATTGACGGCAAGGCAGAGTCTACCAACACCGGGACAGGAGTGTGAGTCCTTGGGAGTGCCGCCTTGCGCCAACACCGTGACTGGTTCACGGCGGTCGGGGCGCACATCTTCGAAGTGCCACCGGGTGAGAGTCTGACCGGGGATCTCCGCCATGACACGAGCTATCGGGATCGCAGCGAGTGAGTGCGTGCGACCGGCCATCCTCGTGTGACAAGTGGAGACTAGGGGGGGGAGGGGGAGGTGACACGTGGAGGTGCCAGATTTAGTAGTGCCCCCCGGGGCGGTGGCTATCCAACCCGCCGGTAAACCCGGGGCAAAGCGCGCGAAGCGGGAAGGCGAGATGCTCTAGTGATGAGCAGCCATGATCAAGACAGGAAAGGAGGGCCAAAAAAAAAATAAATTCTGTAGTTCATCTACAGCGGAGGTGAAGACAGCGGAATTTCTATCTCCACAAAACTGGGGAAAAGAGGCGAGAGGCGAGAGTGGAGGGACACTGCAGCGAGTGGTAACAACAGCCCCAGCCCTYGGGGAAGAGGGCGCGACCTTGTGGTGAACGGGGTGGACGACCACGTCAGGCGAAGTCAGCGAAATCTCCAGATCTCCAACCCATAAAAAAAGGTGAAGGTGAATCAAGAGGCGAGAAGCGGACGGATGCAGCAGCGAAAACAGAGACGGAGAAGAAGCGAGAGGTGAGAGGGGGGGGACACTGCAGCAAGTGGGAGCCACGGGCGGCGGGAGGAATCGGATATAGTGGTGGCAACGGTCCTATCTCTTGGGGCGACAAGCGAAGACAGAGAAATCTCCAGATTTTCAACTCGTAAACGAAGGGGAAGGTGAACCGAGAGGTGAGAAGCGGACGGATACAGTAGCAAGTGGGAGACAACGATTTCTCGTGCACTCGTCAGAGATAGGAACTGCCTTCAACAAAGGTGGACATACTATTCTCCTCCTCATGGGGCCCCGTGTGAACCACACGGTGGAGGAGGAAGAAAAGGTTGTCAACAAGAGTACGACGATGGACCTCTTCAACCCCTGTCGGTACCATCCTCTCCCCTGCCTCTTCTCCAAGCTCCTCTTCAATCCCTCCTGCCCCTTGACTGGATGTCCCCACATAAATGATCGATTGACCCTTTTTTTTTTCTTTTTTTTTTGTGGACGCCGCACATCTGCAACCGCATCTCGCATCACCTGGCGTCGCTGGCGACAGTTTGCATTAACTGATACTGAGGGCTAACCTGCCGTTCACCTGGCAACAGGTTGTGTTAACTAACACCCAGGGCTGATACGGAGGGCTGACCTGCGGCTCCCCCGGGTAGGCAGAAATCTCGCCACAAAATATACGTCAGAGGGAACGAGGAAAGGACAGCATGACGGCGAAGGAAGAAGGAAAAAGGGTCGGGCGGAAAAAACTATTCTATCAGGGGGCGATGCGCCACACGGCTAAAGGGAAAGAACACATCGCCTCACAAAAGCAACAGGCACAGGACATTTGCATGACTGTGGCAAACAACAGCAGCACAAGACGTCCACTCCGCCCGCACAACTTCTGGGAGAATTAAAGGCGACAAAGGAAGGAATCGAAGCACAAGCGACTCCGGGCTCGTCATCCACCTCCTAGGCGGGCAAGGTGAAGTGCATGTACAGCAGGGAATCCTTGACAATCCAGGGGGGGGAAAAAGAAAATGGAGATTGGACATGGCAGATTCTCGTCGAAAACACCACCGTGCCGACAGCCAGTGCATACTTCCTCTCTAGGCTCCTCACCAACTCAGAGGATCACCTAGTTCATCAGGGGGGTAAAAAGATTCAGGTTAAAACCTTGCCTGCTGCCAAAATCCACGAGCGGGATGAGCTCTACACACATCATGCAAGCAACTGGGTCTTCTACGATGATGCAGCATACAAGTCCTCCAATGATAAGATCGGCTGGCTCCAAAAGAGACTCGCGGCCCTCAAAGGGAATGAGGAGGGAGACAAAGATTACTTCCTGATACAACCGGTCTCTTCGTCAGTATTCACAATCATCGGCATGATTGATACTGACAAGAAACTAATTGACACGTGGCGCAGTGTGCCCTGCGGACGGTCTGAAGTTCAAATCTACCCATGGTTGCCCCAAAGACAACAAAGCAGGGAGGAGAGACGCAGCCAGCTCATGGCTGACTATTATTGGGTCGAGTACAGGCATGTGCCGAACGAAATTTAGGCAGCCTTTGTTCAAGATCTGGCATAAAAATATGACATTATCAATTTTATAGACCCCCTTCCGACATATGTAGCACTACGAGATGACTATCTAATGTTAGCATTGGATCTGCCGAAGAACTGCATCTTCCAAATCGATGATGTGATACAGTTTAGAATAGGGGGCAAAAACTTCAAAATCCACACGGCCCATAAACGAAGACCGTGGTGTTTTAAATGTCAACAATACGGTCATAGTGCCTCAGAGACTGACTGCCCCCACCACCCTACCAGACGCGTGAAGGCAACTAGTCGTCTGCTCCGAGACCCGTTCAGGGCAACACATTGGCGTATGGTTGACCCAGGCCATGAGGGCTGGGTATATATTGATGAGGTCAAAGAGGGAGGAGGGATTAGAGGATGGGAAGGGCAAGCTGCACAGCAAAGAGCAGAACTGAATGAGGGCGAGGCGACGCGAGAGGGTGAGCTGATTTTCAGCTGCAGGAAAAGGAACAGCCTGGTGGTTCAGAGAGAGGGATGAAGGGAGGGGAGCAAGTGGTGCTGCAAGAGAAAGAAAAGGAAGGAGGGGGAACGTCATAGGGGGGGATGGCTAGGATCTAGCCGCAGAAAACGGGAAACGTTGCAGATAGGGGGGGACGCTACAGGAATACACAATTAGGACCCAGCAGCCAGAGGCCATAGTGAGACAAGACGACATGATGGTAGCACGACAGGCGGAGGAAGGGGAAAGCCAACTCTCTCATACAGAGGAGGTGAAAGAGATGAAAACACTCGAAAAGGATGGGTCACGGACGAGTCATGCGTCCCAAAGCACATAAGACTCAAAAGAAAAATATGTGAACACTATGCATTTTGGTTCTCTCAACCGGAGGATCCCTTGCAGCAGGCCTTCGAGCCTGAGCCAATGGAGGTGGAAGGGCCAGAGCCCTTGTCAGAAGGAATATCTGCACCGCCATTAGAAGTGATTATGACCGACCCCTCACCGGAAACACAATAGGAGACAGGGGACAGGATGAAGGCACTGATGGTATGGCTCCTCACACAACTAAAGGGTCGCTATGCACACTTCACGCACCTGACAAAAGACTTCCGAGACCAGGCATATCTCGACCTTTTCAAAATATTGGACAACAGCCCTAGTCTCCAACAGACTCTGGAACATGGGCTCCCCCAGTCGATTAGCGGGTAGGAAACCTGGCACCGGGTGTGGTGCATAGTCCACCATCAATTCCACTGCCCCCCCCCCCCTCGGGGCAGGAGCAGTGCAACTCCTCCGCATCCACCCCTTCCCTGGATCCTCTGCTGACATCACCCGCTGTCCCCCTGGCCTTTGACCCTCTACCCCAAGCTGCACTTGCCCCAAAGGACCTTGAGCTTCCCCGCCGCCCGCGCTTGCAGCACCTAATAGAAAAAGGGTTTTATCAAGAGCCATTACCGATGGGGGACAAGGTGTTGGTGATCCCGATAAGGAAGAAAAATGGTAGGTGGGAGGTGGGCCTCTCCCTGACGGAGGAAAATGACTATTCTCCCTACAAGGGGGCACTCACACTACATGGTTGGAAACTGCAGCAGGACGAAGAAGGGCAATGCAACTTTAAGCTTAAGGAGGCAAAAGATTTTATTACTGCGCATTATGAAGCAGGACCAAAAGCAATGATACGAGTGGGGTCGGGGTCCTGCAAAATTGCGGATAATGACCTATATGTTTTATTTGACGAAAAAAAGGAGGCAGATCTGACCTGGGTAACGTACAACGCTTTATTGGAACGGCAACACCTGAAAATCAAACCCAGCCACATCTGGCATAATAGGGAGATAATCATCGCCTTGTGTTCCATAGTCCGGAAGAACATAATCAACAACGTGGTCGCATGGGACCAGTACACATGACACTCTCTATAGGGCAGGAAATCGGGGAAACGGTCGGGACACTAGGAGAATGGAATGGATCGAAGCACTATACGACCGCAATAAGGTCTGACGCAACACTCTTCGCAAGGCAGATGTAGACCTCAGATCCATCAACGTAAACGGTCTGGCCACACTTTGCCCAGACAAGTCTCAGGCCATACGGGACCTTCTCCGGCGAGTTGAGGGACGAAGTTGGCCTGATGTGGTCTGCATACAGGAAACACACCTGACTGATTCCCCTGATCACAACAGAGCGCATAAGGCGGTTTGGCCGCATCACGCCTTCAGTGCACATGCACCGCCAGCAAGTGCGGGGACATCAATATGGATTCCCCCAGACTCTCGCCTAGAGATCTTATACCACAAGAGGGACACAGAGGAGGGCCGATGGGTTTCAGTATTGGGGGCACTAGAAATAAAACTTATCTGTATTTTTTGCATCTACGCCCCCAACGTTGTAGAGGAACGCAATAAATGTTTTTAAAAGATTCAAACTAAAATGCCACAAGGCATTCCCATCATTCTCGCTGGGGATTTTAACGCAACCCCTGATCGCTGGCAGGTCCCCTCGTCCACCAGGCATCAGGTAGAGGAAGACGAAAGCATGCTTTAATAATGGACATTCACATGTATCCGCTTGTGTAGCTCTCTTTCTTTTTTTGATACCTTCCACCGCTTCTTTCCCACAGAACAGACATTTACATGTATCCGCAACAACGACCCAACCAGGCTCTCTAAATCAAGGATTGACCTGATCGTTATCTCAGAAGACCTGGCGGGCAGCTTGACACTCGCAGCAATCCTCTCGTCTAATCCTTATCCTGGGTTGGACCACAAAATGTGCATGATAGCGCTGACCTTTCGAAAGAGGTCGGATCAAGGCCCGGGGTTCTATAAACTAAATACTTATTTGCTCCGTCTCAAATATTTTCAGAAGTATCTGACTCAAGTATTGGCATACTGGCGAGAACGTTACTCTGACGTGGACTCACCTTTGCCATGGTTCAATAATGGACTATTTTTTCTCGCAAAAAATTGCAACGAATTTTCCAAACAACTTACTAAACAACGAAACCATCACGAAACAGACCTACTAAACCAACTTCAAAAGCTAGAACAACAACCAACACCTCACGGTCCGGACCACTACGTACACACTATTCAAGCAGTCAAAACCCAACTACTCTAGCAAGCTCAATATCGCTGGCAAGGTGCCCGGATTCGCGGCAAACTCAATATCGCTGGCAAGGTGCCCGGATTCGCGGCAAACTTAATATCGCTGACAAGGTGCCCGGATTCGCGGCAAACTCTCTTATTTCAGAAAACAGGTTAGAAAATTTACGAGATGTTGTAATATGAAGACTTATTTAGATGGTTATATGAGTATATAACTTTATGAAAAAAAAGAAATTGCGAATTGAAAATCGGACAAAAATGATTGAAAAATCAGATTTACAGATCTTCCGTCGGATGTCGCGCAGTGATTTTTCATGAAATTCCTATTCAAGAGTATGTTCTTTGCCACATAGTTGCTTCCTTTAACAATGATTTTAACTACGATCAGGACTATTTTCTTGATTTCAGATATTCGTGAGTCCAATATTAGACATCTTAGATAAATTTGTTAAATATTGTCTTTAAATTTTAAATGTCATTTCGCAGTGATTTTTCGTGAAATTCCTATTCAAGAGTATGTTATTTGCCACATAGTTGCTTCCTTTAACAATGATCTTAACTACGATCAGGAATATTTTCTTAATTTCAGATATTCGTAAGTCCAATATTGAACATCTTAGATAAATTTCTTAAATCTTATCTTTAAATTTTAATTTCCAAAAGATGTTTCAGAGAGATTTCCTAATTTCCATTTCTGATTTTCAATTTCTAAAAGTATGCTTTTGAATTTTTTTTTCTATTCAAGAAAACCTATGTCTGCAAATCTTAACCTCGTGGTCTTGATTACTCTTGCGATAAACTCTGATTTGGATTCACTCTTTCTGTTAAATGGTATTTCAAAGCTTGTCTGGGTCTTTGTACGGTATATTTGCGGTTTGCTTTGTGTATCTGTGGGGTTTTCCTTTAGGGTTGGAGCCCCTCCCCGTGGGGGTTTCATAAGGTGGGAGGTGTTATCCTTGGAGGGGGGAAGCGGTATTGAGGGATTGTCTTTTTCTGGGCCAGACTGATTTAGGTTGGGGAGAAAAGGTAAGAGGGTGGCTACTTATAGCAGGGTATGAGGATCCTGCTTTTTTAGGGAATGCGTAATTTCGATGACCACACAGTGGGCCTATATGTGTTGTAGAGTCCTGGATGACTCTGTTATCTCAAAACAAGAAGGAAAGGGGGGGAAGCTAAAATTGGAGGCAGGAAGGTAGTAAGGGGGCTCTCAAGAGAGGAAGGTTGTTTGTTAAGGTAAGTAGGTTAGAAGGACGATGTTGGGATGACACATGCCAGTGCTGGAGTTTCTGCTCTGTGACCTAGGGGGAGCTTGAGGCCTGTGGAGTTATGTCGAGGGTGGAAGGCGTAAGCAGACCGTCCGACGTAGTCGGCGTCAGGGTATTGACCTTGTAACATGTTTAGGGGTTTGCCGCTAAGGAAACTGTCGAGGGAGAAAGACACTTTCTGTCCATCTGAACTAGGTTGGTCGGTACTGGGGGGGTTGTGGTGCCCCGTTACCCTTGCAGAAGGGGGTATGAGATCAAGTGAGTTCTGGTACGAGGACTGAAAGCCTGGACTGACGTTCCGTCTGTTGAGGGGGGGAGTTTAGGAAAGTAGGCGGTTTCATTCGACCCCTCGCTCTTCATATTTTTCCTAACTTTTTCGTTTTTTTCAATTATACTCTATCTCATGAGGAAAGTTAAAAACAAAAAAGGTTGGCCGTTTGGTGGTCCTTAGAATGTCTTTAGGACTTTGGGATTCTTATCAACGCATCCTAGGTTGCTTCGAAGTCTGTTATACTCAGTGATCTGCGGCTTTTCGATGCCAGAACGACGCTGACCGGTGCTGGGGTGTTGCCCTGTAACCTGCTGATGCAGGAGCGTGCGGCTTGGTAGAGAGATCTGGGGATGCTTTGGGGTGGGCATTCCAAGGAACAACCAAGGGTTGCTGTCGGGACGGCGCTGGTCGGAGCTAGGGTGAGTTGTGTTGCCCTGTAACCCAGCAGGACGTGGGGGTGTGAGGCCTGGAAGAGCTCGGCAGGAAGTAAGACAGTTTTGGAGAGCTTTGGAAGGGGTTGTTAGGGATTTCGAGGTTTTCGGAGCATTTGTAGGACCTCCGTGGTCTATTCCCAGGCCTCCCAAATTACTGCTAGTGTTCGTAGGTATCTCAAAAAGAGAACGAGGTGAGTGGGATAAGGAGATGGTGGGATATCACGTGTCCTACTAGTGAGGGGGCTAGCTGGTAGGATGAGAATAGGGTATAGCAGAGGCGGAGATGGTGGCTCTGCAGCAGTAAGTCTTACCAGAGTGAGGTAAAGAGGATGGACGGGGGGGGGGGTTCTGAGTCGTTTTCTGAATCTGCTTATTTCTTAAGTTTGTCGTAGTCATTTCCTATGCAGCTCCAATTCTTTCTGAGCCAAAGCCGGGTAATGGTCCCGGTATCTCAATTTCCAAAATTCTATGTAAACTTTCATATGGGATGCTGGGCCCGGTTCCCAGCATGTGCTGCTCCCCACGAATAGACTGGAGTTTTTTTCTTAAAAAAAAAAAAAAAAAAAAAAAAGGTTTCGGCTCGGATTTTTTGCTTTCAATCTATTGTATGTCACTCATGTCCTATCTAGTTAAAAAAAAACAACAACAACGGGGGATGTGTTCGGAAATGGCTATCCTCAGTCCTTGCAATTTCCTTGAGGCGATTTTTGATGTTGTTTTATTCATGGACCTGCGGTTGTTCGATGACAGAATGACGCTGGCCGGTGCTGGGGGGTTGACCCTGTAACTTGTTGACAGCAAGAGCTTGAGGTATAGTAGAGATATCTTGGAATGCCTAGGGGGGGCATTTCACGGGACAATCACGGGTTCCTATCGAAGACAATGCTGAACGGAGCCGGGGTGAGTTGCCTTGCCCTGTAACCTATAGCGGGGGTGAGAGGCTTGGTAGAGCTTGGTAGGGAATAAGATAGTGTCTGAGGACTTCGAGGGTGTTAGGACCCTGTGGCGCTTTAGAGTGTTTGAAGACAATTGCTGGGTTTTTCACTGGTGGATAGTCTCCCAAATTTACCTCAAATAGCATTGAATTTTGTTAAAAAAAAAAGAGAAAATGTTTTAGGATTCTGGGGACTTCTAGCAACTCGCTTTAGGCTGTTTGATACTGATACGTTCATGGATCTGCAGTTGTTCGATGCCAGAACGACGCTGGCCGGTGCTGGGGTGTTGCCCTGTAACCTGCTGATTGCAGGAGCATGAGGCCTGGTAGACAGATCTGGGGATGCTTTGGGGTGGGCATTCCAAGGGACAACCAAGGGTAGCTGTTGGGACGACGCTGGCCGCAGTTGGGGCGAGTCGTATTGCTCTTTAATCTAGCCAGGTGGGGGCGTGAGGCCTGGGAGAGCCCGACAGGGTATAAGACAGTGTTGGACAGTTTTAGAGAGTTACGTTTGGGAGTCTAGGAGTTCTGAGCATTCGAAAAGAGGTGAGTAGTCATTCATAGTTTTTTAACCTCTCCTTTAATTCTCTTGAATTTCTTCAATAGTTCTAAAAAAACATGGTCGTCAATGGTGGTCTTTCAAATGATTTGTGATTCTGGGACTCCTAGCAACTCATTTTATGAGGCTCCATTGCTGTTATACTCAGTGATCTGCGGTTGTCCGATGCCAGAACGACGCTGGCCGGTACTGGGGTGTTGCCCTGTAACCTGCTGATGCAGGAGTGTGAGGCCTGGTAGACAGATCTGGGAATGCTTTGGGGGGGGCATTCCAGGGGACAACTAAGGGTTGCTGCTGGGACGCCGCTGGTCGGAGCTGGGGCGAGTCGTGTTGCCCTGTAACCCAACAAGGTGGGGGTATCAGGCCTGGAAGAGCCCGGCAGGGAGTAAGGCACTGTTGGATGAATTATAGAAGGGATTGCTGGGGATTCTGAGGGTTCTGAGCATTTGTAGGACCTTTGTGGTGGCGATCTTTTCTCAAAAATTTAGAATTCGTGCAGCTTAGAAGGAAACTTCTCATATTTTTTCTCCTCATATTCTTTCAGATCATTTCAGACCTTTTCTGAATTTTAGGCTATCTCGTGGGGTTCTTCATAAAATAGGCTAGTAATTGATCATGATCCTATTTTCAGACAGAACCCGGTGAGAGTCCCGGTATCTCAAAGTTTTTCTGTATATGTTCTCAAACATGTTTCATGTTTCAAATGGGATGCTGGGCCCAGTTCCAAGCACGTGCGGCTCCCCACGAATAGATTGGAGCATTGTCCCCCCCCCCCAAAAAAAAAAAATCACCCCCTCCATGGCGAATCCATACAATGCAGGATCTGCCCCCTCAAGTCTGTAATCCATCTCTTGTTAAATAATGTGTGTTGACATACCTTTTCCCATCATCTTGGGGAGACCTTATTGGACAACGGTAATATTTGCCATATTTTGAGAAGACTGGACCATAATGGATCCTTCCCCTGGTCTATTCTCGCGGTCTGACGATCCCAAGCCTGAATGATTTCATATCTCAAATGCTGCCTACGCGGGACGGACCACGAGCGTTCTTTTAACCACATCATGAAGTTCCTGCCCAAAGATACTGTGGGAGTCATTCTTGCAATCTGTGATAGCCTGATAGGGCTAGAGCAGTCCATAAAGTTTGAGAATTGAAAAGTAAGCGATCTTTCATCTGTTAGGGATTTTGCGGGATTGGGGGCTTTTTTAGAAATTTTGCAGTCCATTCCCGTACCTTTTTCTGAGTAACGGGAAGGGAAGGGATTGAGAGAGAAAGGTATCACGCGTCCTGCTAGCGAAGGGGCTAGCTGGTAGGACAGAAATAGGGCATAGCAGCAGTAGAGATGGTGGCTTTGCTGCAGTAAGACTTGCCGGAGTGGGGTGAGGAGGACTGTTGGTGGATTCCCGAGTCTTCTTCTGCTTTTTGTTTACTTCTGAAGTCCCTTACACAAAAGCTCTGAAGTAGTTGTGAAGTAGCGCTAAATTCTTTCAAAAAAA
>BFEA01000002.1:5312711-5324128 GCA_003427395.1 Chara braunii
GCTAGCGGTGTCTGCTTTCACCAGCACCGCTAGCACTGAAGGGAGTTTTCTTAAATACAAAAAAAAAAAAAAAAAAAAAAAGAAGACAAAAAGCAAAAAAAGAAAAAGAGGTGACTAATGATCCTTGACGCTGCTGCGGATCAGTTAGTGCTTCAACGACCAGTTGTTCCGACCTTACTTATCCATAGCAAAAAAATGGGCATTCATGGTCCCTTCAGTATGTGGGCGTTTAACGGTTTAAGCTTTCCTCCCATTCGGATACCATTCCTGCGAGTTTCCATTATGATTGTGTTCCCATGTCACTTGCTTCCTTTGCCAGGATATCTAATTGTGAAGTATCCTCCAAATTGCATGTATCTGCTTGACTGTTTTTTGTCGATTCTGAAGACGTTGATGTAAATGCATTTCTTCTAGATGACGTTGTAGCGCTAGTAATTTAGAATATCCGATGCGAGTAATTTAGAATATCCGATGCGTCCTTCGGGACATCCGTTAAAATTGGAAGGATACACAGAATGAAGATTAGCATGGCCCCTGCGCAAGGATGACACACATAAATCGAGAAATGGTCCAAATTAAAAAAAAATAATAAAAATAAAAAATAAAAAAAAATCGGATGCAGTAGAGATCAATAGTCCAGAGGCCTGACCTGTCTCCACAACCCCCCCCCTCCCCCATCCCCCTCCACCATCTGTAACACAGGACCATCCCCAGCACACCAACCCATTGACCCCTTCTCCCCTTCAAGTTGCACAAGCCCAAAACACCCCTGGGGAGAGGACCCACTAGCAAAGAGGGATTGGATTGAACGCCTGAATCTGGACGTGTTCGTGGAAAGGTGCAGAAAATCGAGATTGAACTGCTTCTCTGCATCTCTGCTTAAAACATGTCCAGATTCAGGAGCTTAATCCAATCCTCTTTGCTAGTGGGACCTCACTCCTGGTCCAATACCGGCCCAACCACCCTTGTCCACAATAGTCCCACCACCAAATATCCCACTTGCCTCTTTGTTTTCTTTTTTTTTCTTTTTTTTTTTCTTTCTGTAGGCCAAGAAGGCAGCTCTAGCTGACCTTGATCTCAGGTCACTAAATCTTAAACCACCAGTACCTTTTTTTTTTTTTTTTTTTTTTGGGGGGGGGGTCTCGGGGGAGGGGGTGCGGGGAAGAAACTGTCCACCTGGTCAATTATTGAGGAAATTGATTCAGAAAAAGACAAAAGAAATGGCCAGCATATCTTTGTATCTTTGTACCTTTCCACCGTCCAGCCTGTCTCCAAGACCGTTTTCACCTCAAGAGAATTTTCCCACCCAGTACGTATCCTCTCCTTTGTCTCTCTCAGCCCCTTTTCTTGTCTCCTTTGCCTTTCGTCTCTCTTGTCTCTGTTGCCCATGTGTCCTGAGTCCCTCCTTCCCTGGTTTTCTTTTTTTTCTTCTTTTTTTTTTTGAAAAAAAAAAGCAAAGTTTATTCAACGTTTAGAATTTATCCAGGGGTCTGGTCCCACCTGTGTTGTTGAGAAAACTCAACGTGGAGTTTTCTACGACGAGCGACAACGTTCGACAGGATGTGGCCGTCGGCAGGGGTGCGATCCCACGGTTGGAAGTATTTCGAAATGCTGATGTCCTACCGGGTGATTTGAATGAATTTTTTTTTTGTATAAGGACTTCGAATGGACTCCCGCAATGGAGGGAAGGCGGCATGGGCAAGCGCCACGGAGTTGAGAAAGCTACCCTCCACGGTCGAGGGTAGGTTTCTCAACATGGTCGATGAGAAATTTTGCAATTTTTGGGATTTTTAGTCGCCGTCTGCTGTTCCCCGTTTCTCGTATACTGTGTCAGGCACTTCGTCAGTGCAATGAAAGCCGTAACTGTTGTGCGTGGGCTCTATAAGGCCTCGCTCCTTTGCTCACCACATGCACAAACAAAAGAAAAAAGAAAGTAGATGTATGTTTCCGTGTTCTTGCCTATATTCATTGCTCTTTGGACCCACTTCGACGTCCTCGTGTTTCCACATCATGGGGCCTCGCTGCACTACTCTCGACATGCACAAAAGACAAAAATCATGGCAGTGCATCTTTCCATATTCTAGGCGAAGATTCACTCTCGTTTTGCACATTTCGAGAGTAGTGCAGCGAGGCCCATATGGTACTTCAAGATACGCAGAATCCTCGACAGAAACCACTATTTTCGCATCATTTTCTTAAAATGAATAAAAACTGCTACGAATAAATCTGAAATGCATTTTTGGGATTTAAAAAATGCGGTAAATGGTGTCACACCGTTGAGGTTTCTCAACTCAACGGCCGTAGGAGGGACCAGGCCTTCTGTTTTTTCTTTTGTTTTGTTTTGTTTTGTTTTTTCACAGGAGTCACAAAAACGAGTCATAATTGCACTATGAGCGAAGATACAGTTTGCAATTGCAGTTGGGGCACCCTACCCAGCCACCAAGCTGGGTTGTATAAATTGCCGAACTGCAATTGCAAACTGTATCTCGGCCCGTAGTGCAATTATAACTTGGCCTTTTGACTCCCGCGTAGTTTCCCCTTCTTCTTTTTTTTCCAGGTTGTTGTAGATGGGATACTAGAGGAGTTCTTGCGATAGAGCCAGCACAACCAATGGGGCTAGCTCAGGGCATACTCACACCAGCACTCTTTGGGTCTAGCTCCACTACTGTCCACTGTACAAAAAAGGACAGTGGGACTTTGCTCCACTTACTGTCCACTGTACATGTGCAAAATGGCTTGGACAGTTTTCAGAAACCCCGTCGAAAATCTACTGTCCGTGAATGTACCGCTCCCAGCCTGCAAAATTCGTTGAGTGGAAAGTCCTTCAAGGGACTCACCGTGAGGACCCGAATTTGGAAAGTGCACCTAGAGTCCGGGCGGACAAAATCCTTTGGACGCCCTGTCTTGTAGTTCTATCTCTGCGTCCGTAGTGAACTCACGAATTTGAGAGGTGGACAGCGGACAGTAAGGGCCTCGCCACACCACTCTTGAAACGGGGAAATTCTTCAAGAGCTGTCAGACGTTCTCAAGAGTTGGGTTTTCAAGAGTTTCGGGCCCCTCGCCACACAGCACTCTTGAAAGGGCGATGGTTTTGGACAACCGATGAAAAACGACAGTCATATGGCTTTGTTTTTTCCGAATGGAGTCAGGATAATGGCCTGACAGCTCTCGAAAATCGAGAGTCCTTCGAGTGCCCTCGGGAGGAYGCTTGAAAAGAGCGGTGCTGCAGGCTGGGCGTTTACGAGTTTCGAGAGCTACTCTCGAAATGCGGTTCTGACAACTCTCGAAAGAGTTTCAAGTGGCTGTGTGGCGACGGCTCCAACTCTCGAAAACCGGGTTTCAAGAGTGGTGTGGCGCGGCCCTAAGTGGAGCGATGTCGCATTTTCCACTGTCTGCTGTACAATGTTTCGCTCTGACAACTGTCCATCAACTGTCCGAAAAATTGTACAGTGGACAGTAGTGGAGTGAGACCCTTTTACTTATTTCTGGACAGAATTGCGGCCAGACGCATACAGTTCCAGCCGTAAATGTGGTCAAATACATCTACCATAGTGCTAGTGTGAGTATGCTGTCTGTTGGTACATTCCATGAACCGTCGATGCAGCCAGATGATTCTTTTTTAATTTTTTTTTCAACCCAAACGGGTGCTAGAGGTGCTGATAAGAACAGGCAACACTACCGTCTTCCCCCGAACACAACGCACCCTCATTTTGGCTGTATCTGGCCGGAAATATAGCTTGTATACATTCATGTTTAGGGTGCGTTATGTTTGGGGGAAGATGGTAGCACTGTTGGGGAGGCTTCATCTATTGGTGGGGAGCAGCACCTGCTGGAAAACGGGTAGATTAACAAACGCACTTCAGATTTGTTTTTTGTTTTTTTTTGCCACAAACGCACTTCTTCTTTTTTTTTTTTCCGAGAAAATTGTTTTTATGATTAAGCCGGGAAACGGGCCCGGCGTCCCTTACAAAAGATAGCCGCAGGCCGAATTCCAGACCTGGCAACTCCGGCCGCATATAGATCCGGACTGCAGGAATGTCTCTCCCAAGTAACAACTTGATAGACAGACAGGTACTTAAAACTTCTACCCTAGCCCATTATACCATCAGTCGTGTACTAGTGGAAAACTAACTATTTCGAGCTGTTTTGAGGTATTTCGAGCTATGAGTACAGCTATGAGTAAGTTAAAAGTAACATTCAAACGAGCAGAAGAAAATTAACAATTTAAAGGTACAAATACCGTTAAAACTAAACATTCATAGAACTCAACTTTCCTTAGAAAAGGAAGAAACTTGTAAGGAGGGTGAAAGATAGTTTACCAAAATGAAAACTTTATGAGGAAACGATCGGGTGTCACAAGAAAAAGGATGAGAAAACCAGTGCCGGTCCTGACAGTTGTTGCACTGTAACTGTGACCAAATCTGAAAACTGTCTCCAGTGAGAAAGGAGTGTGCTCGTGGGTTTGGTCCAGTATCCTTTATTCACCACTTTGTGTGTCCAATCTGTAACGATGGTCTGCTTTATGTTGTATTTAACCTCGACTCTTATCATCAGGGGGGTAAGCCTTTCTCCCCTTCTAACTGCAGAGTTTCTGGGGGTCCAAAGAGTCCAAAGCACTGCACCCCGCAATGTCTCCTCTGCATACCCCATGGGTCCAATAGCTGTTTGTAGACGAGATGCGTTGCCCAACAAAATGAAATCATCTGACCATCTTGAAGAGCACTGTGGCACAGGCACTGAATCTCCTCGCCACCATTCCCAGAAAAGCGCAGACAACCGACAGTGGAGAAGCATATGTTGAAGGTCCTCAATTCTTATGCCTTTGCACAAAACACACAACGGTGATGCTCTGGACGTCCTTCTGGCACACCAGTTTGCTGTCGGAACCGCCAGGTGCATTCTCTGCCATAAAAAAACTTGCTTGTTTGACTATAGACAGATCCATCAACAATTTCCAGAAACGGGGCAGTGCTGACACCAGCCTTGGCTCTGGAACAGATCCGAAGATTGGCGCCACTAATCACAGAAGACATTCATCCTCTCACGTGGATCGAGGATTTATTTTGGAGCATTCCAAGGGCAAAGACACTATCCAGGGAACATGGATTGAGGGGAGCGGCTAGAAGTGACTTACTGCTGGACAACTTATGGGTGTCGTTAATAAAAACATGGCGCGGTTTGCCCCTACCTAACAGGCCATTCCCCTCCCGATATGAGGAGGTACTAAGACAACCCCTCTTCGGCAACAGATGGATCACAGACCAACATGGTGTTGTATTCAAGAGTTCCGATCCCCCTTGGTCCCTGTGGGTTAAAAGAGGAGTGTTAAGGGTTAAAGACATATAGRATACGAGAAACAAGGATTGGATGACATAAGAACAATTAAGAGGTAGACTCGGGTATGCCCACCAACTATCAAAAAACTTGGAACAGATCATCTACTCTATTCCCTTAGCGTGGGTTCGAACGCTAAAGAAAGGAATCTCCTTCAAAGAGGGTGATTGGGTAGTAGGAACTAATGCAGAACAATGGGAGGTGGGGCAAATCATTCACACTCACGCAGAAGGGGCTATTGTGAGTATTTGTAAGATGACTAAAGATGGTGTCTTACACCCATCCCATAACGCTCAGGTAAAATCCGTCTCATTCCTGGATCTTTATAGGATTTGAGTGTTTTTCTGCTCTTCAACAAATAAGTGGAGAGCATATAACCCTCTCTGTCCCATTCCAGATCTCCCCCTGGACCCGGAGGAGTGGATCTGGCAGACAAGCAAGAGAAGGAAACCACGAACTCTACATTCAATCACAGTCAAGGCTGCTTATCGTCTTCTCAGACCAAGGGTGGACGTAGAGGCAATAGTGCAAGAACGATGGTCAAGACACTTGAATATTCATAGAAATACTTTTAAAAATATTAAACTCTTCACCAGCTTAAAACAAAGACCAGCTAAGTTTGCCTCCCTTCAATGGCAAATTATTCACAGGTGCTTGCCGACAAATGACTGGATAATTGATCATTCAAGTTTAGAACAAAGAGGTTTAGCCTCCCCATGGTGTAAGTCTCGTCACTCCACTTTTCCCAATCGAAGAATTTGTGAAACTATTGAACGCATCTTTATGCAGTGTCCAGGTGCAGTCCTTTTATGGCGAAGATGGGACTGTACTTGGAGGAGTCAGACTGGGATAGACTGGCTGGGGGAATGGCGAGCCATCTTGTTGGGTTACTGGGAACCTATAGAATTCCAACTCTCTGAGTTTCAGAGTAATTTGTTTAGTATAGGAAGAAAGGCAATATTATGGGCCCTATGGTATAAACGTTGTGTCCTAACTAGAGAAAACGTGGCTTTGGAAGGGGGGGAAATCTCAGAGATAATTGTGCAATTTATTCAGACTGAAATCAGAGCACAATGGGAAAAGACTAAATCAAGACTCATGAAACTACATCGGAAGAAGGACATTCAAGAAGGAATTCAAAAATTTGTTCTGAACTGGCTGGGGAGATCTCAAGGGAAGGGTCTGGGAGAGGTGGAGTGGCCAGGAGGGGAAGGGTTGGAAGAACCTCTCGAGAAGAACTTCCATCTCTGCTTCTGGGACTGGTTCATGCTACAACCAGGGTCTTTACTTAAATCTCCAAACTGTTTTGCAGATCCCTTTCCCCCTTCTCAGCTTGCTATGGTAGAATTACAGTAGTTTGATAGTGAGGAGGGGTGAAGTTAATTGCTTATATTCTTGAAAAAAAAAAAAAGGGGTTTGGGGTGCTAAGGGTAATTGTATATCTGGCGCCCGGCAGGGGGAAGAGGCACATTCCACAGTTTTCATTAAATGAGCAGAAATTTATCATCATCATCATCATCATATGAGGGACGTTGAGCCCGGTTCTCAACAGATTCTGTTCGGTCACTCCGGGTAGACTGTGAGGACCCCGGCCTCAATCTTCGTATTGGTAATATCAGCCTTGGGCACAGGGCCCGCTTGAAAAAAAAAAAAAAAAAGCCTTACTGCCGTATCCTGTACCCAACCGGAAGCAATCCATATTTTGGTCACCTGGCATCCTATGTCTATCGGAGGGCGAGTGAGCTGATATCCCAATCTCGTTGAATATTGGTATAGTTTGAGCAGTTTCCCGGGGGAGAGGGGATGTTTCCATGCCCAATCCCTCGGGTCCACTGGCAAGGAGTATGCTGGCAATTAGATAGCAAAAGGTCTGACCGAGTCCTTGTATTCTAAAACACAGACCGGTATAAGCTGAGGCAGTGGGGGAAGGGGGGTCTGTTGATCCATCATAGTCATCTCCTGTCCCCAGGACAATTTTGCTCCATTGGCCTCCCATAACGAGGATGTCATCACACCAACATCCGATACGTCCTCTATTTTCCACAGACAAACTGAAGGTCGATCTTGTAATTGGTTGTGTGGTTGTTTATACCATGCATCCTTGTTTAATGTAATCCCAACTTGCAAAACTTGAACCCATTCTAAGGGCATAGCTTCTCGCAAGGCTGCTAGGTGTGCAGCTTGGTGTCTAAGTCCTGAAAGTTTTTGGGACATTTGGTCAGAAGTTTTCCAGTGACCCAATTCCAGATCCCATATATCATTTACCGTCCCTACCCCTCTAGACAACCAAGAGTCGTTGTGCCGGACCCGTCGGGATGGCGGTCCGTGAGGATGGACAAGAAGGGTTCACGAAGGAGGAGCTAGAGATGGAGCTGGAAGGGACAACGCAGCTCCGACGCAGATTCAACACGCACGTACTCCAAGATGTGCAAAAGTGAAGAATGACGAAATACAGACTGCGGTTGGGGTATACCCCCAACGGACTCACTGGACTGGACTGGATTGGACTGACCTGGTACTGACAGTGGTACCGGGAAGGACTGGACTGGACTGAAACAGTACACGACCTGTGGGGTCAGGCCACAACATGGTCCCATAGGCCAAAGTGACAAATAGTCGAATAGGCTCTGGCTGTAGGCCAGGGTAGATGAAGGTCCGCTGCAGTCGTCAAACGCTCCCAAGCCAAAACAGACAAATGATAGGCCATTTTCTGTCAAGATCATCTGGTTCTCAAACAATGGTTGGATGAGGATGCGTTCCATAATTAGTGGAGGCGGGTGCAGTGATGGGACACAATTTCACCATGCTCTCAGTATGCCATTCCAAACTCCATCCGACAATTTCTTCCTTAGATACCATGCGATAAATATCGCTAGCCACATACACTGATCATCCTTCCATTTCCAAGCGTTGAAAAGGAAAAGATCTGCCAACTCCCGCCATGGATAGGACGGTCTAGACAGCAGTGCCCAGGGTACCCATCTAACCAAAACAACGACTATTTGGCATTCCGGGTCCAAAACAGACAATCCCCCTAGTCTTTTGGGTTGGGTGACCGTTGCCCAAACAACTTTGACAAGAAAAACAACGTCATTGTCTTCCTCCTTCCAGAGGTAATGAGCCAATATATGTCGCACAGTCTGCAGCGCTGGCTGGTCCAATTGGAACAGTGCTCTGTTATACTAGATAGTAGAAGAATATAATTATTTATCATTATCGCCCTGCCCATCAAACTGACTCCCCTGTGTATGATCCAGGGGGCCAACGCTTTGTGGACCGAGGCAAGAACTTGCGTGGAATCTGTGATCAAATCAGGAGTGAAGGATATGTTGTGGCCCAACAATCTGTCATGCTCATTTGGCATCAATAATCTCATACCCCAGTGTTAGTACTGGCGGTTGTACGTCTGAGGGGATGAGCACAGACGATTTGGTCCAATTAACCGCTGCCTCATAAATTGAATTGTTCCACTGAGTGTTGTAATGCTTGGAAAACTTCATTTGTAGGTGGTACAACTGCTACTGCATCATCCGCAAACGCTTCTGATTTGAATCTAAGGCCTGATGGTAACAAAATATCTGATACATCCGCGTTCTGTCTAATAAGAGTGTGTAATACCTCTATATACAAAATATACAAGTATGGTGCCAAAGGGCAACCTTGGCTGACAGAACGCTGCAACGGGATCATTGGTGACAACGAACCATTGACACAAATAGAAGATGCACTGTTATTGCATGGCGACGGAGCCCCTCTTTTGAAACGAGGTCCAAAGCCGAATTGTGTAAGGGTCGCCTGAAGGAACTCCCAACCGACCCTATCATACGCTTTCTCCAAATCAAGTAATATAATCGCATATTTTCCTTCCCCTGATAACACTAGTTCTACAATCTCTTCAACCATCATGACGTTATGCAAAATTTGTCTGTCACTCAGGAACCCCGTTTGCAAAGGGTGAATGAGATAAGGCAGGATCTTTTGTAGCCTGAAAGCCATGATAATTCTTCCAAAGAGTTTATATACAGATGGCATCAAGGTAATGAGTCTATAATTACGAACATCTGGTGCATCACCTTTTTTAAACAGCAAGGAAATGACACCGGTCAACATATTAGAGGGTGATGGCGCTCCATTCCATATGGCCTGAAACGTTATCAACGGCAAGAGGCCCAGAGAGTCTCCGTATTACCGGAAAAAATATCCCGGTATTCCATCCACCCCCGGGACCTTATGCCGAGGCATCGCACGACATACCCGCACGACTTCAAATAGGGTTATGTCCACCTCCAAGGTTTGGACTTGATGGGAGGTAAGAGATCTCTCAAGTTTGGTCCACACACTATCGTGAAAATATGTAAGCAGTTGTATCTCCGTGTCTTGAGTCGGTGATGCCAACGGTGCTTCATAGAAGAGGGAAATATTGGCGATTACTCCAGTCGTGTTGACTCTAATAAGTGACACGGGGAACCTCTGTCGATGTCCCGGGAAAAAAACCGCAGTCATCCTATCGCCTTTAGTGAGCCACATAACTTTGTTTTTATTGGATGCGGCTTTCAACGACGACAACACTTGTATGATACATCACTGACGTATTGAGTCAATTTGGTTCATCAATACTTGCTCATCCATTTGTGCCGTTGTCATCAACTATGCCAGCTCGTTGTTAAGGTCCGTTAGTGCAGATGTACGACTCTTTAACAAGTTTTTTTTTAATATCAGACCTCTGTTCTTGATAACTCATAGATCTGCCAGAAGCCACGAAGCTGAAGACAAGAAGAGAGGTCTGAACAAGGACCATTCTCACCAAAACTCTTGTATGCATTGCATCATGAGATCCGAGTCTATCACCCATTCAGGGATATTAACTCTGCTTGTTCCCGCCCTGATCTGGGGATGTTGATAGCACTCCAAAAACAGGGGAAAATGGTCCGATCCCCCAAAGAGGAGATCGAAACATTTGGATGTCAAGGCTTGGACAGACTCCGACAGGAAGAACATGTTTATTCTGCTGCGTGGCAGATATTGTTGTTGACCACTAGCAGAGGCAAAGAAGGTTTAAGCTTGCAAACAGGGATTCAGCAGGCGGAATGCATCCACAAATCCTTGTTCTGAGAGGACTCTGGAAAGCAAAATGGCATCTGACTACAACGGGTCACACGGGGGGAGTGCAATCCAGGCATCAGAGTCGTATTCCAGTCTTCCCCCAAAACCAGTCTGTCCACATCCGGAAGCAACCACGGCAAGGATTAAAAAAATTACATCCTAGGCTGCTGTCGAGATGGTACATATGCGTTGAACACTGCTCAATCGTCCTGTCACATTCTGAATCGAACCCAAACCCATTTCCCTGTGAAATCCATGTAATAATCGGTAATGGGAAAATGAAAGTTTTGAGCTGGATTACCTAGGGCCGGTCAGTTCAATGATGGTATCTCAACGCTGTCACCCCCCTTTTTTTTTTCTTTTTTTTTTAAAAAACAGCAACGACTTTAAGATGGGGAAAATTGTTGAAATGCCCCTAAAAGTAGGGGTATTTCGTCAGATACTCCTCAACGGCATGGGTATGATGAAATGTCCCTAAGACAATCGTAGAACTTTGCGAAATACCCCACTCGCCAGCCAATTGGACCTGTCATCTTTCGCATGTATTCCTCCCTGACCCTCGACAACTTGTCTATATGCCCACGTATTTCTGTTCGTTAGACCCTGCAGATGGCAAAAGAAATGCACGGGCCCCTGCAGTCTAGGGCTAGGGCGTATGGGAAAGTTGTTGATGACCGGGACAGGGGCAGATGCAGAAGTTTGGGGCATTTTGGCGTTGTGTTGCCACTTGTACGCACCCTCGTACAAGTACGGATTCGTACTCTTGTACTCGTATGCTACTCGTACGCTAGGGACCCCGTACAATTTTTTTTTATTATTATTTTTTTTAATGCGTTAGTGTTGTTATTTTGTTTCTCAAATTCTAATAAGAATCTGAAGATGATGCTTAACCAAATATTGCTTGTTTTGTGTTGTTGCATCACATCGTTTTTTTTTTTCGGAATTTTTTGATGACTTTTTTTTTTTTTTTTTTTTTTTTT
>BFEA01000002.1:5335757-5350757 GCA_003427395.1 Chara braunii
TCTGACCACCTAGATACCAATCAGCCTCCGAGGCAAACAAATACTTGGAAGTCCGCCATTTTGGCCAAAAATCATGCACAAAATGGATAAACTGTTGACCACGGACCACCCATTCCGGCAACGATTTCCTGTCATGTCCTACTCTAATTGTAGTACGAAGAAAAAGTTTCAAAAACAGTGGTTGGTGATCCGATCCCATATGGGGGATCACAAAACATCTGGATAACCTAGAGATCAAAGCGTCCGAAGCAAAAAAAAGATCTAATCTACTCCTAGGAATGTACTGCTGTTGGGTCGCTCCTGCTGCAAAATAGGTAAAACCTCGATCAGCAGGATGTAACAGTCGGTACAAGTCTGAGAAATCATTCAAAGAAGTGAAATCTAACAGTTGCAATGCATCAAGTCCCACCGGTGCTACACGTAGAGAATCCAAACCCGGTATGAGTGTTGTATTCCAGTCCCCACCCAAAATAAGTTTGTCGACATCCGGAATCAGCCAAGGCAAAGACTTGAAGAGGTCTACTCGTTCCTGTTGTGAAGTCGAGGCATAAATGTTGAAAATTGCCCATTGCTCTTGACACACTTCCATCCGGACCCACTGCCATCTACCAAACGGGTCATTCCTATAGTCTGTGATCCGAAACGGAAAAGTACGGGAGAAAAGAATAGCGACTCCTCCGCGGGTTCCTCTGGCCGGGGCCCAAAACTGCTGGCCCAGCCACCAACCCCATTGCTCAATAATAGCATCGTCATTCAACTTTGTTTCTTGCAACAACAGATTGCACTCCTTTGTTTCTCATTAGTGTTCTAATTAAAGATCTTTTTATCGCCACTCGTCTGGATCCCAATCCACGAACATTCCATGATATCAATCGGATTACATCCATCACATTTACTCAACAGGCCAATCCGCGCATTTGAGGAGGAGAAACTGGTTTGAGAATATACTTTTGTGCCAAGGGACGTGCGAATCCACTTGGGACAGCAAGGCCGCCTTCCAACAGTCATAAATGCGTGTGTCTACTGCCGTCTGTCCCACAGGATTTTTGAGTAGTTGTAATGAAATCCATCTAAGATCAGTCAGCGTAGGTGAGTCTCGCACTTCAGAATTTACAATCACATCGACAAAAGGAAAACAGAGGATATCTGTTCTACCTTGATCATTTGCAGGTGTCAATTGTACCCACTCCATAGAGGGGTATGAGCGGACCCTATACGCTGGCTGCAGGCATTTCCGGATCTCAGAAAGAACCGCTTGCTCAGTCGGCTCAGTTAGCAGTTCAAAGTGTGGCAGAAACAGATGTCCTTGTTGCGAATAGGCTGCCATCAACTGCAGATCCCCATCCACCGCTGAAAAAACCAGTGGGATGACCACCCATGGTTGTCCGGCTGCTAGTGCCTCCTGAATCAGTCCTGGATAAGTGTCTGCCCGTAATGGTTGGTCTGCATTTTCATCTATGCTTTTGCCTTTTCCCCCGTCCGTCTGATACTCCCCCAACAGATCCATCTGGTCCGCCCAAGAAACTTTTTTGTCACCCTGTTTGGGTCTATCTCGATGGTAGGGTTTGACAGGAGTAATTCTCGGACCGCCCGTAAGTATTTTCTGTCTGAGGACCTGTGGCTGACCTTTTGCCAATGACATTTGTTCTTCGGACCCCGGAAAAGGGGCCAGTGGGACTTGTTCTGTGCCAGCATTACCATCTTCCTGAGATCGTATCGTAGTTGTAGTAACCACCGTCGACTCTGACGACCCTGTTGAGGTTATTGGTACCACAACAGACTGACCTACTCCCACTCCCGAAGATTGTCCCGACACTGTTGAGGTTATCGGTACCACAACAGASTGAYCTACTCCCACTCCCRAAGATTGTCCCGACTCAGAACCCACCATCTGCATCGTAATCAACGYCGTAGTATTCGTCACTGTTGTYATCATTGCASTAATTCCTCGTGTAGTCGGCACARCTGTTRTATGGGTACCAGAGGGCTGTAGCGTAGAAGACCCGGAGGAAGAAGCACCTCCGACCTTTCTGTTTGGACAGTTTAAAGTCCCAGACTGATGACCATACCAACGACAATCATGACACCACGGGGTTTCCTGAGTAGCCACYTCCACATCATGCYATCCTTGTGGTGACYTGAATTTCAATTTTTTGGTCACTCTTGACTTGGCTCGYGGGTGCAGATCAAACCTGCGGTTGACCAGGCGCGGAGCTGCCTTATTTTGTTCCGGGGAGTAAGATTTTATTACTTGACCAAATTCTTTTCTGATCGCCGCTTCCAGAAAGGGCATCACAAGGAAGGGTACCCTCAACACCYTGATCCAAAAGACCTGTGCTTGGAGGTCCTCCCTCGCTTTGGCCTGTTCTGCRGAAGTCGCCCAAGGCTTGTACAACACCTTGCACTTTTTCCYTCCCACAATCACKTTGTCTTCTTGGCGCAACGTATTAATCAACCAGTCTCGCAAAACATGGTTGACCGCCAAATAGGAGATCATGTTCGGCCCTYCYGGCTTGATTCKTCCTAACTGGCCTCGTAGCATCGCAGGGTCCCATCCAGATTCAACCGATYGAATCYACTCTTCTTTGAYAGTAAATGRCACATCACTCCCCAAACCCTGAAAAATCACCAACACACCGTGCCGTCGAAGRTATTCTACTGTAACCCCGGACGCTCTTGCGTCAATATMAACCACCACTGTACTACTAGACTCATCGCGTTTGGTAGCGATGTATTTCTCTGCAATTTGGGGTTCCTCTTGACCTGTCAAGAAACATCGACGTACCATATCACATAACTCATTTTGCTGGGGATCCATCTGTRTTTAACCACACCCACCGATCAGGGTCAGACGTTCATCAATTTCCGTAAACGGTMAGGGCACTACCAACATCCGGCTCTTCCGAGTACACTGCTCTTGTGTTCAACCCTATCAACCAAGAACAAGGGTTCAACTCTATCAAACARCAAAAACAAGAGTCCAAGGAAAGATCCTATTCGCTATTCCAGACACACCTCCYGACGTTTTCACAKCTCTCRAACCGTAATCATAACGAAGCCAGGACAACCACAAATCCAACAGATCAAGATTGCCAAGTTTCGACCTCCTTGAATGGCAACGATTGAGAATCGAAACCGCCAGATCAAAATCAGACCACAAACTATTAATCAGGCAATGAGGTCTTTGTATTAACGTCAAGGCCAGATTGGTTTTACGAGCTGTAATTCCTCTCTGCGCCCGTTAGTTTCAGAGAAACGGGCTGCAGAGAGGCTTCCCCGAATGAATCTAGCACCTAAACTTGGAATTATACGGCGGTGTGTGTATGTGTGTGTGTGTGTGTGAGAGAGAGAGAGGGGCAAGGGAAGGTGGATGAGACTGTGTCAGGCTGTTTCGTCGGACTTGCACCGACTCATCAGGGGGCTGTGCCCCGACAGCCCATCTGCGGATGGGCGGATGCACCTACCACACTAAGTGGCTATGTACAGAGGCATCGTGGGATTCTCTGCCCATGATTCAGGTGAGTTTGTTTCTTTTTTTTTTAGGTTTTTTGTTTGTTTTTCTTTTCAGAGTTTTATTTTATTCTTCTTCTTTTTGTTTTTGTTCTTAGTCCCCCCCCCTCTCCCTGAACGTTGTGATCACAAAGAGTTGCGCCCGTTCGTGACTAGAAATGGGCTGCAGCTCTCTGTGATTGCCTGAATCTGGCGCTTTTAGTGTCCAGGTGCGGGCGCGTTTAAAGAAAGCAGGGCTGAGGAATGAAGCCCCTGTTGAGCTTGACTCTAGTTCGACTCTGTGACGAGACTGAGGGGGCGGCCGTTCGTTTTTGAATGGCGAGCTGCCCCCTGCACAGAGAATTGAGGGGGTAGAGAGAAAAAAAAAAGGGGGGGGGGGGAGAAAGTGACGACCATGAATGTGGCCGCGGCCATGGAACAGGTGCAGCCTCCAGAATCTTCTAGAGGCTGATGGGACTGCGCCTGTTCGTTTTGAACAGGCTGCTGATAATGGCTTGATACAGCCATTTTGAGGTTGCGCCTGGCCTGGGGAAGTGGCCGGGTGCATAACCAAAGTTAGGGACTTGATGTTCCTAGTAGAACATCAAGATTCCCAGCCCTCGATCGAAGTTCAAATCAAGGGCTAGGCTCAACCCCGTTTTTTTAGCTGAGGCTCAAGTGGCTGCCTACCACTCCAGCCCAGCTATAAAAGCAGGGTTGGCCAGCAGCATCCTCACTCAGTTGAGGTGCTGCCCACATTCTGATAGAGTGTGGAGTGGAGAGCAGCGTTATGCTGCCAGAGTGCTGAGGGTCAGCGAGTAAGTGGAGGTCTGCAGTGAAGGAGGAAAGGAAAGGCTGCCATAGCCATCGGGCTGCGTGGTGCCAGCAGAAGATGTTGCTGTTCACAACGGGTCCTCGGCAAGCGGTGCAGGGGAAACTCTGCCCGTTTTGCACGGCGGCGGGAGTCATCGACAAGTGGTGCAGGGGAGACTCTGCCTGTGTTGTGCTGCGTCGGCATCCATTTGTCGTGAGGCGCAGGGGAGACGCTGCCCGTTTGGTGCGGCAACGGTAGTGAGTTTTTTTACAGCGCAAGGGGTTGTCCGCCTGGTGAGGCAACGACAGTGTTTTTTGGTAGTGATGCGGAAGCGCTGCCGAACTTTTTCGGCGGCGGCAGTAATTTTTACGGCGGTGCGGAAATGCTGTCGAAATTGTTTTGGAGGCACGAGTCCGACGGTGCATCCGGTGGGACCATGCTATTGAAATCTTGGCTTGGCGGCAGCCTTTTTTGAGAGGGAGGTGCTGCCAATTGTTTTTTGGCACGGCGACGTGGTACTGGTTTCGACGGCGCGGCGAGCGGCAGTCGTGCTTTTAATTTGTGATGTGCACGGTTATGGTGGACTGTTCTTTCATGATCCGGCGGTAGTGGACACTGGTGCACGTTTGGAATTTTGAGGCAGTGGTGTGTGGACTGGTACCATGAAAAGAGCGCGGAATGAGTGCCCGCGGCAGTGACTATTAGGTCTCGTGGCACATGCGTTTTTCACCGCGGTCATCTTTAATTTTTTTTGCGGCGCGTAAGCAAGTGGTTTTCAGTTCCGGACCATCTGGTATTGGGGCGATAGTGTGGGATTGCATTGGGACCATCTGGGACCGTTTCGGGACTAGGTGGAACTAGTTGTTGTAAGCGGGACCGACATGCTCATGTTGTTATTGTGGGCGGACAGGATGTTAGGGCAGCCTGACACATTAAGAGCACGTGAAACTCATTTGTGGGAACACCCTCCTGGAGGGCTATCTCGCTTGAGTTCGTGTGGTCTAGCCTCTGCTCACTTGAGCACTTGGTAGATGACGCGGACCGTCATTCAGGAGAAAGGCCACAACTTATGAGTTGTGTGCCGAATATTTTTCTACGGCATTCATTTTCTTTTAATTGGAATATTACCCGACTTTCTTGAGTGGGTCGGACCAAACTTCACTCAAGGTCAGTTGAATGACTCAGATTTCCCTTCACACCTGCGTGAAACCACACTTTGCTTGACCTTGTCATTTTGAATGTTCAAATGAAAAGGCAGAAGAAAGTCGTGTGAGTCATGCATGTGAATGGAGTGGTCTGACTCGGGTATGGGGTCGTACTGTTTTCCTTTGAGCTTGTTTTCTTTGCACGTTGTGCAGGTAGGTAGAAGGATGCTTGCCATAGAGATTGACTTTGCCTGTTGGAGAAAAGGAAAAGGATTGTTCCCTTTCAATCTTTCACCTGCCTGCATGATAAAATACTTGAATTTGGAATGAATAATCTCAACGGGTACCGTGAAAGTCGTCTATCGCAAATGATTTTATCTATTTGTACCCGTCAAAATGATTCTCGTTCTCTATCTCATTCAGTTTCTTTACGTCTAGGTTACCGAGAACCGAGAAGGAATGAGAGTAATTAAAAACTACTTGCGGTGAACGCATTCTCTTCTCTAGGAAGCATCCAAGACGGGGGCTCGTATGCTTTCAGAGTCGGCCCTGTTATCGACTTGGAGTGGACCCGACTCGTCGGAGGTGGTACTTGCCAACTCGGTGGTGACGGCCCAACCTCTGAGATCTGGGGCTTCGGGTTCAGGCGAGGGGAAGGAGTATCCACAGACCACTTCCTAGAGGGAGGGACATGCAACACTTCAAGCCATGTACCTGATCAAGAATCATCCGCGAAGCAACCTGTCATCCAGGAAGATTGAGAATGTATGGAGACAGGAGTATGCGTGTTTAATCATAGGTCGACGTTAGCTGGAGTGAATGACTTTGGCAGATCATCTCATCAAGTCAAAATCCAATCTTGTGTGATTGGATATAAAGTGTATTGATTTTATTTATTTATCTTGGGATTAGAGAATTATAAAGGGACTAGGATTATATTGTGGTTTCGCGTTTGGTTGAGACCGTCCTAGTTGACCGACGTTCGTTCGTACCTAGGAGACCAGTGCCCTAGGAGACGGACAATATTCGGGTCCACTTGGCGTTAACCAAGCGTACCTATACTCCAGCGAGCGAGCAAACGCCATCGGCTGACCTACCTCTGCAATTGCATGTAAAAGCTTTCGCACGTGGGTCAGTAGCTCGGTAGGGATACGCCCCTGAGGGTGGTGACAACCCCTTAGGGAAGGTAAGGCATGCCCCGCGAGAACCCATCCTGTCGTAGGGGACCGTGGGATGTACAACTGGCGCACCCGGCTAGAGCGGCGAAGGGACAATGCAACCGCATCCGTCTCGGTGGTTCGGGGGATTATTTATGCATCGTCCTAAGGTTGCCTCTTGATTTGTTTTGTTCTAACTTCTACGTGACATAGCCGGGAGGACCTTCGTTCACGCGAGGGCCGGTGCGCTCGACAGCGGAAGAAATGGCGGAGTTAGTTCCGACAACAGGTTAGTAGGCAGAGCGTGGCAAGAAAAGCAGGGGCAGGCAGGAGGCATGGCTGTTTCTTCATAGATCGAGGCAGAAAAAGATACTACCCAGGTGTTTTCGGGGGTAACAACGCCGAATATGAAGGCGGAAATAGTAGAGGGTTAGTAGGAAGATAGTTAGAGGAAAGATAGTGTGCAGGGAGGCAGCTTGTACCTGCGCACAAGACAACAACGAAGAGAGTGAGAGAGGGTGAAGGGTGAGCAGGAGAGGGGCACGTACCTGGGTTGCCGGCGGTCTGCAGGCTTGGCACGAGCATATGCTACGATAACTGCGGACTGTGTCTTCGGCGTGTGAGGATGAGCAACAGTTGAAGGACAAGGCTGCGAAAGCTGTGTCCGTGCGACAAACTGCGGTAGTTGACTTATATTTTCCTTCAGGTCTACTCTTGAGTGGCTGCGGCGTAGCGCTGTGCTATTACAAGGGCTGACAAGATTAAGACCTCCTTCCTGATCCTGAAGGTGTAGTGGAACATCAACTGTATGAGAAGAGGCATTGAGACTTAGAAGAGTGGGTAACCTATGCAAAGGGGGTTATTACTGTGATTCGGAGTGTCGCCGGGAAGACAATAGCTAGCGGATTGACTTCAGTTTGACCTAGCTGTTGACCATTTCGGCCACCATTACGAGGCCCTAAAGCGATGGAAGGTAACAAGGCCCTCTCCTGAGAGTTGAGTCAGTCCCTCCCTTGTATCTCGAGAGTCTCAAAACCCCTGCGTCTGCCCTTCTTACTCTAAGTCTAGTCTGTTGGTTCTGAGAGGAAGGCGGCAGGCGGGATTGCAACCCGTAAGACCGCAACAAGGCTCTATGGGGAGTCAACCCACCAATTGCGGGAGCTCTGCCGGAACGCAGGAGGACTTCTGGAGGCAGGGAACTGACAGGTAACCATTGCTTTCCTTTAATGAACCCAGTATAATCCCTATCTATACTACACATTGCCTCTCTTACTAAATATATGGTATGCAGCCCTACTTTGACCTTTGTGTGACTTTCAGGACACTGAATCAGACTAAGTAAAAGAATGTCTGCTCAATTTCAGTTTCAGCTTTGTTGATTGTGTGAAATCAGATTGTAAAAAGGAATTGCATCTGGGAAAGGCAGGATGGAGGGCTCATTTGCATGAGGTTTGACTGGGTCATTAAGGTTGGGAGGTTCCCATGAGTTGGGGAGACTCAGCGCTATGTTCATTTTGACTTGAGTGGAGCGTCAGACCCTTCTATAAGTTTAGGGGATCTGATTGCTCTGAAGGCTGGGAAGTCCCCATAAGTTTGGGGAGACCCAGTGTTGTGGTTCTACATGGAGGGTCAGACTGTTCTATAAGTTTGGGTGGCCTGACTGCTCTGACTTGTGAGGGTCGACTGTGGTTGACTTTTCAAGGACCAAATGCATTCTGTAAGTTCAGGTGCCTTGGTCGCCTTGTTTATTTTGGGTTTTCCCTTGTTTATTTGCTTTTGAACGAGGAGGTTTGAGTTGTTCTATAAGTTTAGGTGGCTTAGCCTCTTCCTGCATTTGTTCTAAGAAGATAAACCTAACAAAGGGCAGATTGTTTTGTAAGTTCAGGTGATCTAGCCCAATGCCACGCACATATTGGATCAGAGAGAAATAGATCAGGCAGAGAGTCAGACTGTTCTGTAAGTTCAGGTGGTCTGACTCAAAGCCTCGCACATGTTGGAACCCAATGGTTATAATTTGGCTGTACTTTACTATTATTCTATTTAAGAACGAGTTAATCAGACTGTTCTATAAGTTTAGGTGGTATGACTATAGCCTATCACAACTTGAAGAGAGTATAATTAAGAATAAAATTGATGGTAAGCTGGGCCAGACTGAACTTAAGTTAGTTCAGTCATATGCAGCCTTAGAAGACAGAGGAAAGACAGATATATATAACTTGGATATTTTAAGCAGTTCATGACGACTGGAGTGGTCTAGTCATATGCCCAAAGAAGAGAAAAGTAGTTGTGCCCTCTGTTTTGTGTATATTCAATGGCTAAGTTAGACGCATTCCATAAGTTTGGGTGGCATAACTCTATGCCTTATGTAAGCTTGTAAGGGGTTAAGTCATTGAAAGATTATAAACTATTGTCTGTCCAAATGAACTTCGGTTGGTGAGAGTACTTACCTTTGTGGTTTGGCCTGCATGTTGCTGAGTGAGATCACTACTTGGTCTGAGTTTCAGTTTGATAGGTAGTTGCTTTAGTCGTTCGCCACGTGCTAGAGCTATAAGAGTTAGTTTCAATTCCTGCATTTTCTGAGCTAAGTTTTTTTACTTAGATCAATTCTCGCATTTTCTGGGATCATTTTTTTGTACTTGGCTTTGTATAAATCTTGGCAAGCTACTTTCTCTACGGGAAGCACTGCCGAAATTTCTACAAATCCAAGGAGTTAGTCAATTGTTGACTTGTCAAAGTTCAACTTGTCTTTTCTTCATATCCGACCTAGTAAAAATCTGGAAAGTCTCATTTTCTAAAGGGAGTGCTACCCAAATTTTTACTAATTTAGGGAGTTAGACAAAATTTGACGTTCCAGAGTTAAAGATTATTTCTGCTTTCATATTTGGACTTATATAAATTTTGAAAAGCACTTTTCCTACGAGAAGCGCTGCCGAAAGTTTCTTAGTTTAGAGGAGATATATTATATTTTGACAGGTGGCGATTCTGGCGATCCACCCTGAATAGGGGAGACTCTGTCATTAGTCTACCTTTGCGTTGGACACTGGTTTAGAGGTAGGTTTAGGCTTAGTTAATTAGGATGCTTGAGTAGGATCGTGATATGGGGATTATTCATCATTGACTTATAGGTTTAGCCTGGGACATTGATCTGTCATGTGTTACAGGTCCTCTTGATCGTTTGATTCAAGATCCGGACTAGATTCAGCTTGATCCCTTGAGGGTCATCTTCTGTTATCATTGATAACAAGTCGGTTGCGGACCCGTCGGTTTACGATTCAACTCCAATTCACTCTCGTTACTCAACCTAAAGGCTTCAGCCTTGTGATTTGGATTGTTCTGTTGTATTTTCACCCGGACTTTATTTGAATGACCATTTAAAGAAAAGTACTGAGTATTTTGATTTGAGGAGTTGCACAAGAGTAAGGCTTGCACGGCTAAAGCGAGGGGTGTGAGTACAGAGAATGGTTGAAGTTGACCCCGTGTAGTGAATGCACTTTCTGGTTGAATCTTTGATGTGATTGCAGGTATGCTTGGTGATTCAGACTTGGGATTTGACTGCCTGCGCTGACATACATATATATATGGTTGAAAGGAGTCTCACTATGACTGTGAGAAGTGATCGTCCTATAACCCTCTACATATATGTGTATATATATGTCTTGAGTGTTTCGTGCGGCCTATTGTGACCGCGCATATGGGTTAAACAGATTATGTGTCTGAGAGAAAAGGGAGATCCCCTTTTATCCTTTGTTTTTTAGAGATTTTTTTAGTCGGACGTTGGTCTTGGGCCGGGATTCAAGGTCCTTGTCCAGGACATCCCAAGCCCTAGACTCTGCAGGTAAGGAATTTGCCCCCGTGAAGAGCCTATTTGCCTTGCCTACGGAGACGCTCAGACCAAAGGCCGGAGGTCTCGCGGCGGTTGCACGACTATTCCTTCAGCCGTGTAATATCATGAGGGACTAGATCCTCACGACACTTCGAGTCTGACACTTGAGTGTCATAAGCGGTACTCGAATCCACGAGGGACATCTTGATTATGGGCACTACATAGTACGCCATCATTGCGACTGCTTGCGTACGCTTGCATTGCGAATCAGTATGAATTAGCCCTGTGTCCACACGGTTTTATACCGAGTCTCGCGCGCGACGCCTATTCGATTTCTGCATCGGAAAGTTATGGGTTGGCTACCGAGGGGCTAGGAGCGTTGTCGCGTTGTTTTATGTTGTGTCGTTTCGTGTGTGTGTGTATTTTATTTTCGCGTTCGAAGAGAGGTGTATGCGTGGTATGTGGGATACGTCCTAGTTGACCGACGACGGACCGCGTTTGGGACTTCAGCCCCCCCAGTTGACGGTCCGCGTGCGGGTCCGATAGAGGCGTATTATCGCGCGTACCCCTTATGCTACAGCGAACGAGAAACGCCCTCGGCTGGTCCACCTCTGCGATTGCAACTGATCAACTTTCGTATTGTGGACTGGAAGCTCGGCGGGGATACGCCCACCGAAGGGAGGTGACAACTCTCGTAAGGTGGAGGTAAGACGTGCCTCGCGTAGGCCCTATCCTGTCGTAGGGGCTCGCGAGTGGTATGGCTGGCGCACTCGGCCGGAGCCGCTTTGTGGAAGCTCCATGTATATTCGCGACGAAGGGTTAAATCCAACTCTTGCGTGACGCGGCTGGGAGGGTCCCGTGCTGCCCCGTGCGGTGCCGGACCGATGTGCTCGACAGTGGCGATGGAGGTTTTCCAAAAAGATGAGAGTGTGAAACACATCTTCTGGATTCCTTGCGTCGCCCACATCATGGCCCTTATTCTCGAGGACATCGGCGGGATTGATTGGGTGGCTTCCCGCATTGTGCAAGCGAGGCTGGTTACAAGGTTCTTCAAGTGTCATGGACATGTGAGAGAGGTTCTTGAGGCGTACTCAAAGAAGACTCTCCTGCTGCCGGCGGAAACGCGTTTCGGCACGAACGCCATCATCATGACGAGGCTGGTGGAACTGCTGGCAGAGTTGACACAGGTTGAAGGCAACGATCGCTAGCGTGAGACTGTTTGGTCAACCAGCAAGATCCGCAAGGACGCCGCGGAGGTCACTGCGTGTATCGACTCCCCTCCATGGTGGGAGGATTTGAGAGTTTTGTGCAAGATGCTCGAGCCCATCATGGACATGCTGAGGTTGGTGGACAACGACACACGCCAGATCAGCAAGCTTCTGCGACTTTACGAGGATATGATTGCATCTTGTTTGTCTGCATGTCGTGACATTGATCAGGACCAGCAAGATGCTATTGTGGATGTGTTCCTCAGGCGGCGCACCATGTTCAAGACCCCCGCCCACACGGCAGCCATGATGCTAGATCCAGAGTTCTGGACGCGACGCTGCGTGATGATGCGGAGGTGCAACAGGCCTTGGTCGAGGCCCTGGTCCAGTTCGGCTACCCAGAGGGATCGCCGCAGCACCGGGAGGTCTAACGAGCGGTCGCCAAGCTCCACACGAGGAAACCTCCTTTCGATGAGCTCACCATGCGGCGAGCTATGGATACCTTCGATCACCCTGCCATTTTTTGGTCATCGAAGAAGGCGAAGTTCCCTCACACGACCGTGTTTGCAAGCACGATCCTTCATATTTGGGCGACCGCATCACCGTGCGAGAGAGCCTGGTCTCATTGGAACTTCATTCATTCGAAATCTCACAAGAGGTTGGAGGTTCCCCGGGCAGAGAAGCTTGTGCGGTGCCACTGGAACCTCAGGCTACTCGATCGACCTTCGTTGTGCGACGATGGTGCTGGAGAGAGGTCCGTCATCTTCGGGAAATGGGTGCATTATTGGCAGGCCGTGGAGGACGAGGCGGTCGTGGACCAGCAGCTCGTCAGAGGCACCGGGGTGTTGGCAAAGGTGACTGAGGAGGAGTTGAGCCTCGCCAGAGAGAGGATGCGCGCCGTTTCCCACATGGGAGCCGAGCGTCGGGTGGCGGAGTCGGACAGGAGGCGACGCAAGGCCGAAGGTCGGGAACGTGGCGGCCGTGGACGAGCAGGTGTGGGAGGACTGACATGTGGCGATGTGCGTTCCGCTTCTCGGACTCGGCGACAACGGGCAAACGGTTACATTCGCTGGGCCCGCATGCGTTGGGACGAGGGAGACTTCTTGTTCGACAGCACATCCAGGGACGACGACGATTTCTTTGCGTTGGGCACACATGCGGCCACAGATGATGATAGAGGCGACGGTGATGACAGAGGCGATGGTGGAAGCGGGGTTGATGACGACAGGGGCGATGGTGATGGTGGCGGAGGCGATGGTGGAGGCGATGGTGACGACGGAGGTGATGGTGACGGTCCTGGCGGCACTTACGGGGCAGGTGACGGTGGATGCGAGGGCGTACGACGTGATGGTGGTGACAGAGGCGGGGGCAGTGGAGGCGATAGCGGAGGGGGGGGGGGGGGGGGGGGGGGGGGGGGGGTGATGAGGGGGGAGATGGTGGAGGCGGTGAGGGGGGGGGTGATGGTGGAGGGAGCGGGTGCGGTAGCGACAGGGTTGAGGAGTGTGTGGACGACGATGTTTTGCCTGGTGGTCGCATCGTTTTCAAGCAGTTGAGACGCGGGGGCAGACGGGATGACAAAATTGTGTCTCGTGTGAGAAGACGTCGTGTCCTCATTGCGACCGACACGGGGGCACGTGTCATGCGGCAGGACCCGGTTGTTGTGTCAGAGGACGACATGGGAGATCCTTCGAACGAGATGCGGCGTGACGTGGTTCACGTAGAGGCGCAAGCCTCGCCCGTAGTGGCGATGGTGACGAAGGAGGATAGTGGAGTCAGGATCACTCATCCCTGGTCACCAGCGCCGGTTGTTGGCACTAAGAAGGAGACGGAGTTTGGAGGACCCGGTCCACTCTAACAGGCGAAGACCCGATCCACTCCACCAGGCGCCCCAGTCCACTCCACAGGAGCGGGTTTGGAGGACGGCGAGGCGCAACTTGAGCCGCCTCCTCCCACCAGTGACGGCGGTGTAGAGGATTGTGGTTGCACCTACTCCCACTTGTGGACACGACGGGGAGGACAAACGTCCTCCAACGGGCCACCATGTCGGCCTCGACTGCCCGCCCGGCAGTCTTCCGAGCACCGACGAGTTACTGACCATGGATTCCGCCTTGGCATTTCTGCCCGATGTATCTCTTTCGATATCTCCCACTTTGGCAGTTGTGGCACCACCAGAGCCTGCTCGACGAGATGACACTCGTCGTGACAGAGGGGTTGACGAGTTCGGCGGCGACACGATACTGCATCCCTAAGAGTCCGGCACTCCCACCATTTTTCATGTGGGTGCACCGTGGGCGGTGGAGCAGGGGTTGGTGGAGGAGGTGGCACGGAACCGTCGTGGTGGACCGCCCGTAGCAGCGCAACGTAGCCTGGGAGGTTCACTGGAGGCAGCGTCTGCAAATTTTGTGGCGCACGAGGGTCATGGTTCACAGCAGTTATCGGACGACGTGTCATCAGTCCATCCACCGGACGAGGGCCCGCAGCGAGAGCCACATCGAGGCCCAACGGAGACTTTAGAGGTGAGACCTCACGAAGTTATCCGCTCAGACGGAGGCAAGGGCGTGGGCCAGGATACGGTGCAGCCAGAGAGCGCAGATGCTGGACGGTCCTTCGGGGGGGTCATCGAGCGCAGAGGATCATCGACTGCACACCCCAGCATTGTTAGGCCTAGCTCACATGACGTTGGAGACGGGCACACAGATGAGCCTCAACCGCATCTGATGGGGATGTGTGACATCATGCGTCCACCACCCTCACGCCCCCCTGCCGCTGACCCCGCCGCCCACGGGCAGGCCGCGTAGAGCGCATTGCCTACGAGGTCTTTCTACGACAGTGCGGGCATGGACCAGAGGGCGGGCGATATTAGATAGGCATCAGCATGCGGACTGACAGATGTGCCCACGGGGGCGCGATCGATCGGCAACGTCGATGACACTTGTCACGATTCCATGAGAGCTTACGAGGAGCAGCATAGGAGGCCTATACGGGCCAAGACGACCGATGTCCACGACACCAGGACGGCAACTGCAAGGCTATCACGGGCGAGGAAGAAGGGAACAGGTGCGTCGATTCCGTATCACCGGCGCCGCCTGCAACCTTTTTTCCGCAATAGGGACGAGACCAGACAGATGCGAGCTGCTGCAGATGGATAGGGGGGGGCGGATGGAGGTGACAGAGTGGACGAATCAGGGCGAGGTGAGAAGAGACGAGGCGGCACGATCATCATCCACGACGACAGCTCCACGGCCGCTGAGGCCGGTCAGAGCACAGGCGCCGACGATCCTGATGACTTCGATTACGTTCCGAGATTCCGGACGACAGACGGAGATGACGGAGGAGGTCGTCGCGTGAGGATGAGGACAGGACC
>BFEA01000002.1:5454274-5470772 GCA_003427395.1 Chara braunii
ACTCATACCCTTTGCTTTAGCCATACAAGCCTCACTCGTGCAACTCATAAATAAATACTCAGTACTTTTGTTGGATGACCATTCAATAAAGTCCGGGTGAAAACAAAACAAAACGGTTCAATCACAAGGCTAAAGCCTTTAGGTTGAGTGGCATGAGTGAATTGGAGTTGAATCGTAAACCGACGAATCGGCAACCGACCAATCAGTGATAACAGAAAATGATCCTCAAGGGATCAAGCTGAATCTAGTCCAAGTCCTGAATCGAATGTCGAAGAAATGTCTGTACCATAAGACAGGTCAATGCCCAAGCTAAATCATCAGCACATGGGGGATAAACCTTCATAGCACATTCTCGCTCAGCTACCTGTCAACTAAGTCCAAGCATACCTCTAAGCCAGTGCCCAAAGCAAAGGTAGACTAATGGCAGGATCTCCCTTATTCAGGGTGGATCGCCAAAATCGCCATCTGTCAAAATATAATCTAACTCCTTTAAATCAAGAAAATTTCGGCAGCGCTTCCCGTAGGAAAAGTGTCTTTTCAGAATTTATACAAGCCCAAATATGAAAACAGAAATAGTCTTTGACTTCTCGAAGTCCGATTTTGTCTAACTCCCTGAATTAGCAAAAATTTTGGAAGCACTCCCTTTAGAAAAGGAGACTTCCTAGATTCTTACTAAGTCATGAATGAACTTTAGACAAGTTGAACTTTGAAAAGTCAAAAATTGTCTAACTCCTTGGATTTGTAGAAATTTCGGTAGCGCTTCCCGTAGAGAAAGTAGCTTACCAAAATTTATACAAGGCCAGGTATAACAAAAGGTCCCAGAAAATGCGAGACGGGTTTATAGAAGGGGTCAGGGAATTACCGCTTAGTTCCCTGCCTCCAGGACTCCGCCTGAGTCCCGGCCGAGCTCCCGCAATCGGTGGGGCCAACCCCCCACAGATGCCTTGGCGCGGATTACGGGTTGTGATCCCGCCTGCCGCCTTCCTCTCAGAACCAACAGACTAGAATTAGAATAGGAAGGGTTGGAGGAGGGAATTTTAGACTCTCAGATCCCGGGAGGGTGCTCTCAGACTCGCGTGAGAGGGCCCTGAAACCTTATCGTGCCTGAGGGCCCCGCAATGATGGCCAACTAGTAGCAGCTTGGTCAACNGGGAGGGTGCTCTCAGACTCGCGTGAGAGGGCCCTGAAACCTTATCGTGCCTGAGGGCCCCGCAATGATGGCCAACTAGTAGCAGCTTGGTCAACTTCTGAAGTCAAACTGTCAAGTCAAACCTCCGCCGACCTCCCAAATCACAGGCATCATCCCCCCCGTTCTCAGCCCCTTGTAACCTTCAATAGTTGCGCGTGGTAATATGCAGCAGCCATTCGCGTGCAATCAACARTCGCARCAACAACTTCGTACTCAATACGCCTCCGTTGCTAGCAATGTGCAATCAACCTGTAGCAGTTCGGTGTCGTATGCCCACAGTATGCCGCGATACGGAGCAGTGCGCAGTTGCCACCCACCGCCACCAGCGCCCGCAGCTGCCAAGTCCGTAGGAGGACGACCCAATCGACATGCCTCTATCCTTGTTGGCAGCTACAATCAGCATCTGTACAGTCAGATTGTTACCGGAAGTTCACAGGCTGAGCCACTGGAACACGCTCTGAGCCTCGAGGGCATATGCACCTCATGTTGCCCCTGCTTGTGCCCCTACTCCCCCTCCCGCGGTGGCTACTCTCGCCCGCTCTTTATGCCCGAAGCCACTGTCTCCCGCCACAACCTGGTACACGTCCATTCCCCCTGCAGGATCCGTAGGGACAGTCATGGGTTACATCCGAGGCGCGAATGCAGGCGCTACAAGCCACCATCCGCTGTGCCCGTACCCGAGAAGGAAAACCTCCACTTCAATCCGGGACGATACATAGCCGGTAAGTACTCCCCTAGCTCGCCGTAGCCCTGCTTCCACTCCACCTCGCCTCAACAATTCCCTCCTGGTGTGTGCTCGCCCTCCCCGCACATAGCCTGATACTTCAATTTTAACTCCCGGTTCCAGAGGTAAGCCTCCTACCCCACTGCCCGGCTACGCTAATTCCCTCGATACGACAAGCGAAGCTCCGAGTGAACATGCCGCTAAAACTCGAAAACATACACTCCCTTTTCGAACTATCCCTCCTTCTATTCCGTCCAAACGTACCTGGCCAACAAGTAAGTCTCCCGCCTCTATCCTTCACTCCTATTCGTCCGCTGTCCGCCCCAGTCCGACCTTGTGCCTACCTTCCTGCCACTTAGCATGCCAAAATAAGGGTGGATCTTCCCCTGAAGCGTGGGAAGATACATTACCCTTCAATATAAGGGGAGTTTCTCTCTTACTGTCGAGCGCAGCTCCTGCCCCCCCCCCCCCTATCATTTACGTCGTCGCCCAACCCGAAGATCCCCCGCGACCGGGCGAGTCGCAGCACCTCAGAACACTAGCGCATCCTGTTAGTTCGCCCGATTACGTGAAGAATTGGGCGAATTCCTTCAACTCCAGACCGGCCATAACCACGTTCCCAACGTTCTCACGCACCCCTTTCTTTTTCTCCCTCCCTCTACACCATCTCCCGCTCTAGTATAGCCGCAGATTCGGGGTTGCAGCTACCCGAAACCTCCGAAACGAGCCTTTACTCGCTCGTTTCTCTGCAAAAACGAGCGAGTTTCACAGTCTTCGTCCTCACTGTTTCCTTCCCTGCCATTGCTTCGACCCTCCTTTTCTTTCTAGCTCTCATCCTACTAACCCATCACTATTTCTAACTCCACCACTCAACTCGCCACCATCGAAACCCCCTACTTAGTATCTTTCCCCGCCCGATTCTGATAAGAATCGGGCGAGCTAAGTTCCTTTTGTTGCGCCCGACTTCTCTCTCCGCCATCGTCAATCCTCCCTACACCGGATGTACCCCGGCGCGTTTTGTGTCCCGGTTCATTTGCCACTCCCCCTTTTTCCATCCTCTTCCCTTCCCGTCGCTCCCGCTGTTTCCCGTCAGCCCCGATCTCCTCTCCGCCCGGCTCCTCGCTACTCCCTTCGACCCAACCGCGCACGACTGTGACCGGCCGATGCCCCCAGTCGCTTTTACCTTCGGCCGCAGTCAGTCGCTCGCTATCAGTTGCCCCCCCCTTCACGGTCTCAGCGCCCGCTTCCTGCCTACCACTCCCCTCGCTGCTACCGCTGGCCCCTTCCGCACATGCACCTAGCGCGCCATCCCGTCCCGGTTCCTTCCCGTTTTCGCCCCTTCCCCGATTGTCTCCGTGCTCCGCTCCGCCCTTGCCTTCTCTCACTTTCCTCCCCCCGACCACGCTCTGCTCCGCTGGCTCCTCTGCGGCTTCGGCCAGCCCGTCCGCCCCCCCTTCTGTGCTCTACCTTCTCTTGCGCCGCCCGTACCCCGACACACCCCGCATGCACCCTGCTCGATTCAACGGCCAAGTTCAGGCCTGCCGGCTTTCCCATGATCTATCYGTGTCATCCTTGCCCAGGCRCCAAGCGAATCTTCTCCGTATCATTTCCAGTCTTAGCGGATGTCCCAAAGGACTCAAGCCGCTGGGCCACTCCGCCTTCTCGGGGCCTCAACGGGCATACTCACACCCATGCCGTTGGCGACAGACCGTGGGATCAAGGGCGGCCCTGCGGTCCTGCCTGGGCATAGCCCCCTCATCCTCCGGGCCCAAGCATGCCCACTTCAAGACCCCTCCCTTTTTGCCTGACCCCCTACGATGGGTAGGATCGGGGAATCTGGCCGGCATCCCGACCATGCAGTGGTTCATAAGTCAAGAAGAGSAGGCGCACGCTCAAGGCTCCCGACCGTCATGACGGCCCCAAAACCCGGCGCCACGTCCAAGTCAAAAGACGCCGGCTCGTAAAGATAACTCTACGAAAATAAATAAAACATTTTAGGACCCTTAACCGCGCGAAGGCGACGAACGAGGGAAAAATGAAACGCTAGCGTCGTCCTAGCGTTGCCGACGGCAAACCAGGGGGATAGCCCCGCTGACCCTTCATGCCAATCTGGCGTTCCCGCGTTGGCGCCGCTCGACCTCGATCCCTGAATCTCCCAGYCGAAAGTCCGACGTCGTTCGGCCCTGGCYGACACCTGCATAAACGGTCATCGCGCGACGCGCGACCCTATTGACGGCGCCCCAAAGGTCATTGTGTTGTCGATGCCGTCCTCCGCACGTACGCATAGGTCACAGGTAAGCAAGTCAATCAATGAGACATAATCTTCTTAATCCCTGCTTAATCAGAAGAAAAGCGAATTCCGGCCGACGATCACGCCGACCCTTCAACCACCAACAACTATAAAGATAATGCGCGCTTCAGGTCTACGCGCCCACACACTCTCTATTCTATTCAACCATTCAGTCAACGTAACCCACAGACGCAGCCGCGCCTAGCGCGGTATACTTAAACTTTAATCCAAAACTATTTCCTATCACTTGCAAAAACCAGGGTGGATACCCTTGTAAGGGTATTCACGCCGACACCGGGCCCAACGAGTCCAAGAAACGCCACTCTACGTATGCACACGTAATGTAGCCGAGTAACGGACTTGTACTCTTTCCCATTGGGACCCTAGTTGTTTGCTTTAACATGAGTTCAAATGCCATGGTTACAGTGTATTCCAAATCGAATTTCACAAACTTCGAATCTCCTCCAAACTCACAGCCCACCAACCCCCTTTTTCCTTACAGTCAAACACGGTCTTTCTCCCTCTCGGATTCACCCTCACGATTTTTCTCCCTCTCGGATTCACCCTCACGATTTTTCTCCCTTTCGCTCGATGTAGGTTCACCAGCCAATTAACTACCGCCAGGATTTCGCTATGGGGTAACCGACTAAACATGTCCTTAACATCATATGATGTTGATAGGACACGTATGTTTGTTCCCATCTTGCCAAAACACTTATTTGTCGTCATCAATCTATCGGCAAGCCCTGAAACCGCCTGCAGATTGAAGTGATCCTTCTCCGGTATCGTTGTCAACAGTAGATTAAGTGTTCGTTCATCAGTTCTCTGGATGTAGGGCAAATTGGCCGACATCTTCAGGCTCCTCCCAGCTCCCCCCGTTATTTTTCATTTTCACAATGTCCCAACCCTATCTCCACATACTTCTCATAACTATCCTCGCAATACTGCTCTTCTTCCCTCACTTCAAGCCTAAACTCTTCATTTTGTACAAACATTTTCTATATCCTCTCATAGCACAGCAATGAACACATAATGCACGTCTCACCCGGATTTCGGTCAACTCGTGTAAATATCAACCCTTCGTACTTGTGTTTTGGGACCACGTAGCTCCTCACAACTCCCCCCGCCATTTTCCACTTTCTCAATTGTCCCAGCCCTGTTTTCACGTACTCCTCATAGCTCTCCTCCCAATACCACTTTTCTTCCCTCACTTCAAGCCTAAACCCTTAATTTTGTACAAATATTTTCTGCATCCCCTCATTGTACAACAATTAACACATAATGCATATCTCACCCGAATTTCGGTCAACCGGTGTAAATACCAACCCTTCGTACTTCCTCTTCAGACTCAACACATCTTCAAATTTAAGTTCACCCCCCACTTGTCCTCTCCCATTCATGCATGCCCTTGCCTCCTCCAATTCCACCTCAACTTTCGTGTTCTTCCATTGTTTGAAGTTATTTCCACGCAGCAAAACCGTCTTCGATTTCCTGCTTTAAACTCCTTTCCCATCCCTCCTTCACACATTTTGGAATGTTATTAGCATTCACCAGCATGGGACCAACCTCAGGCAGTTCCCTCAAACGACATCTACCATGCCCCTCCACTCGAGGCAGTTCAAACCCTGTACAAGCAGAGGTAGCAACCTCCCGAGAGGCAAACTCCCGATGGTTGTGCAGAACATCCCCAACGGTCGGATTCTTCGTCCAACCTATTCGGGATTTCCGTTTCAAGATGTCGTTGGTGCATGGCGGCAGTCCCAGCTCATCAATCTTCCTGTCACATAACCTTCTAACTCCTACTAAATGACCATCGAACTTCATATTTACCACCAACTTACAATACAAATGCACGCCCGACTTCTGCTTTATCGCCCCAAACATAAATCTTCTCGACAAACTGCGTGTGGACTTCTTCGAAAACTCTTTAGTAGCTCCGATTAAGTCTGTCAACAACCTCAGGGGGAAATTTAGTAGCTCTCTCCTTCTTTCAGGAAATTTCAGCAAGGCTAACAACTCCTCTCTGCCCTCGATATCCCTTCTCTCCCATTTCTTTAGTCGCCAAATATTCAACTCACCTCCTCCTTCAATCTCCTTCTTGCAACTTCGTAACTTGCAGATTTGATCGTTCATCAATACTTTTGATTCCCCGAAAAGACGTCGGACTTTCTTCCAAGTGTCCCCCTATGCATTGCCTCCCGTACTACCCAAAGCTTTCCAATTTCAACTGCTCATCCAACAACTTCCAATACTCACCGTTTTCCTACCATCAGCAAGAGATCATTCCTCGTTACCTTAGTCTTTGTGTTCTTCTCTCTGTTTCTCTCTTTTTTTCCCTTCCTCTTCTTCCATGAGCCCGACCTTGTAGACTTAGCTCCGTAGACGTTCAAAGCAGGCAATCATTTCCGAATGTAAAACTCCTCGATAATCGGCAACTCCTCGACCTCGGCGTAGTAAATTGGGATAAGTATGTACTCATGCACCCCAAACTTTCGTAACCACCGATGAGAATGAGTCGTACTATCTCCTCATTGGTCATTGCGGTTCACATGTTCTACCCATCGTATGTTGAGTGACCTCCCCTTACGACCAATGTAGATGGTCTTACATATTGGTAAAATACCCACATACAGGCATGACTTCGGGTTCTCCAAAAACTTATCATTCCCGACACTCATTTTTGCCCAAATATAGACAAATTTATGTCCCTACGACATTCCACCACACAGAGACGGACCGACAATTACTAATCTCACCGCAGCCTCTATCTTTGGACATATTTCATTTTTCTTTTTTTTCTCTCCTTTACCAACTCCCCATACCTCTTCCATAGTTGCCCCAAATTCTATAATCTTCTATCAGTCGTAAAATTCTTTGACCCCTCGGACTCGCTTTCACTTGACGTTCCACTATTCCTTTTTTCTCCCTCATGTCCCGACTCATCCCCTTCCACGTGGTCGTACGCTATCATGGCTCTTTTTTCTGCCAATGCTACCACAACATGCGAATTTCGCACATACGGAATATTCTTCATTTCACACATTTTTTGGGCCACTTTATAGTCGATTCCTTTCAGGGACAGTCGTGTATCCTCCATGAACTTCACTCTAGCGCCTTTCCCAACCCCCGCAACTGCTCCCTTCTTAGTTGAATCAGAGTTCTTCTGCAGACTCTTCATTGTGACTGGTTTCAGGCATGTCTTCATCTTTTTACTGAGACCTTTTGGTATTCCTCTTCCGCGTGTCCGATGCTTCACCAACGATAGTGGAGTCGATAGTGACTCTTCGTCAGTTATTTCCCTCTTAAGCATCTCCGTGCTCAGGCTCAACGTCGCCGCTTTCCACCTGATTCCTTCAACTCCATCCTCTGAAACTCCCCATCCATCTGGATGATAAGGAATTTTTCGCAGACACCACCTTCTCTCTCGTTTGTATCCTCTCGAAGTTGCACGAGTCACCACGCTCAGTGGCGGTCCCCATTATGCCAATTGTTGCTTCACAATTCTCAACAGTCGTTGTTCATCCTCAATTCGCTCTTGCTCATTTTTCTCTTCTTCTTCTCTCTTCTGCTGTTCCCGAAGCTTCTCATCTCTCTCTACCTCATGCCTCTCATCCTTCTCTTTACGCTTCGCAGCCTTCGCCTCTTCTTTCGCCAGTAGGGTCACCAACTCCCTCACCGCTTTCGATTCTCCGCTCTTCCCAGTACCCGCAGAGGAGGTGGATCCTTTTTCCCACCGTCGATTTATAGATGCCGATCCGTTACTTTGTGGCTGCTCATTCGACTCTTTATACTTCCAACATTCGAACTTGAAGTGCCCTGGTTTTCCACATGAATAGCAAATCGGCGGTCCCCTCTTCGGGGTTTGATCCCCCGATCCCCCCTCTGCCCCTCATGCTTCTCCGCCTGCCGCCATCCTCTATCCTTCTTGCTTCTTCACTACCTTCTCTTCGCTCTCTTGTCTCTTCCTCCCGCTTACATGTGTTTCGAACACCAATTTGGGGTGGTCTTCACCACAAGTTAACGAGTGCGTAGTCAGGATGTGAAATCTAATAATAGCATTCACGAAAGGATAAATGCATTTGTACTCAACATAGTCGTACGACTTCTTCAACAAATGACAACAAAATTATTCAAGCTTCGAAATCCTCTGTTTGTAGTGGTCGCGAATTGCTACGTTATCAAGCTTATCAGCTTGCCTCCCTCCTTCCACCCGAGACTGGACCGTCCTTCCCCTTTCCCACAAAGTAAAACTGGTACGTCGGTCATATCCGACGACCAGTTGGTCCTGCTGTCAAAAAAGGATGATTTCCTCTTTCCTACTCACTATATATCTGTCTGACAATGACATGTTAACTTTATGTTCCTACTTCCAACACACCCCGCCAAACTTTGCTCGGGAACTACGACCTAGTACGACAAGTGCAGCAGTGTTGGTGCCAATCCCCAAATGTACCCCCTCTTTTTCGCGAAATCGTCCAGAACTTTCCCGAAAAAAGTGTTGGGAAACTCTTTCACCCGTTATTCTCTTCTCAAAAGCAGCACCTGGACAGGAATCGCAGTCTTGTTTGTTGCATTTTTGTCCTACCTGTGCAAAGATCCTGTGACGGCTGCTATTTTTTGTATGCGGCTTGTCCATGACCTTAAGTCTTGTCCGGTCCGAATGACCAGCGACCAGCCTAACCAGATCGTCTCATTGTTCTTGACGGCCTCAACACTGCCAAGGTGAGGTAGGCTTTGTCTGACTTCCAACCGGCACCCCAAAAAGTTCAACGACCCCAACCCATCGCCGGTTTGTTTCAACGTGAGGTTCTTCCGGTAGCATCTCTCGAACCACTCTCTCACCTTCTCTGCATTTTTCCATGATGATTTTTCATCCCCCTCTTGTATGCCACAAACAACGAGACGTCATCGACCAAACGTACCCGTACTACCCTCCTTTAGTCCGGGCCCAACAAGTCCAAGAAAAAGTGAGAGCGTGACAACACTAGTAACAGTGGGTGAGAGACTTCTGAGCATGTAAGCTAGAATTATCATTTCAAGTTTGTGCATCTGTCCACTAGTGTGTCCCAGGGCATTCTAGTCAGAAACAAACATTGGGCCAAGACACTCCCAAGTACAAACAAAAAAACAAAAAATGTTAGTAGCAATGAAGTAACAAGAGAGATGACCTGGTAAAATATGCAGAAGAAACCAAGGCAGAGAAAAAGTAAGTGCAACATGGGTAAGGCTTGTGGACGGATGCATAGTTGCGTGAGAAGGGGACTCAAAAACAGGGAGAAGATAGGAGGAAGCGTATTCGAGCAAGCGAGGAGGTGTGAGGAGCAAGCCACAGGGATGTGAAACTTGGGAAAGGATCACATTGAACTTCACCGAAAATAAGAGTATCACGTCGAGCATTACAAGAGACACAAGTATCACGATGAGCTCTGAGAGAAGCATGAGTATCAAGTCGATCTCATCGTGAGACATGAATATTTCCTCTGGGAAGAATGAAACTTGACACAATAACAAATTGATACAAGCCCTTCAAGAATCCAACAGGTTTTTGTTTTTTTTTTCATTCCTTGCAACACCACATTTGAGTCTCGCAGGAGGAAGAAACATGAAGGCGCCTTCATTTTCAGTTGTGCATGCCCCCCCAATATCGACATCCCACCCACGCTGACTGCAATTTATATAGAAGTTATTCTCATCAACACCTCACGTTGCAGTATCGCCCCTCGATATTCGTAGAGAAGGTAACCACTAAGAACGGCCCAATAGTCAGAGATCTCGAAGGGAGCGACAATAGACATAACGAAAGTGAAACAAGCCCGTTCTTTATTTTATTCTCACCCATAGTTTTTTCAATATAATTTGCATTTTTAATTTTCTTGAGTGATGTGGAAGGACTATACCTGAAAGAGATATTAGTGCAGCTTAGACATTCTTGTTTTTGATTCTAAGTGACGACAAATTGATACGAGTTGCAGAGGGTATGCACGTCGTTCAGTTTGTTAGTGTCTGGTAAGAAGGCACGAGAAAACCTGCAGTTATACTTACTTTAGAAGCCTCATCAATGGGAAATCAATGAGTGAAATTGAATTTGGAATATTCGTATCTATTCATGAGAGAGGAAGGGTGTTATCGAAAAACAAACTAAAGTGAGAGTATGCAACAAAGGCGATCGGGGTTAGTCGGGCGGTTCGCATCGTCTTTGAAGTTGAGCTGTTGTATGCTTCTAACAAAAAAAAGTAGAGAGGTTTATTGCTGATGATATATAGACATGGTGAATGAGGAAACAAGGAAGGAGAAAGGAGAAGAAGTACCTACCAGGAGGGATAAGCAAGAAACAGGAGGGTAAGGACACTAGGGTCAGGGGGGGCGGGGAGGAAACGAGGGGTTGGGGGGTTGTTGCACGGGTAGAACCCCGTGCTAGCAAATGGTTTAGAGGAGCTAATAGGATCCTCTCGACCCTAGACAACCAGCAACAGTATTGCGCAACTTTTTTTTACCAGAGATTAGAAAGCCACCTCAGTATCCTGTAACACTCGATTACATCTATCCTCCCAGAGCTTACCCATGATAATAGTTTTGCAGGTTTGTTCCATATACCGAATAGTAGTCTTGGCATACATTTTATTGGGCATAATTCTAGAAATAATCTAGTCGTGTGGCAACTATAGTGAATTATCAGTATAAGTTACCAATGGAATGCTCTACCACCTACGCTATGTGGGCTCACGAGGAAATTGGAGACGGTCATACTTGAGCTGGTAACTTCATACTTGCAAAACATGCGTTCTACCACTTGAACTACGCCCCCGACAGAGTGGAGGAAGTGAGATTTGACCCCATGATACAATCTTAATAACACAATAATGTTAAAGACAAATATGGCCATATGTTGAAACCTCCACAGAGTATCCAATAATGAATGCGTCGATGCGGATAATCAGCAGGGAAAGAAGTCTAAGACCGTAAAACCTCAATGATTGCACGCTAGATATCCCATATATATAAGATGGGATGATAATATGATATGAACTTCTAGGTGAACGAAAACTCAAATATTTCACTTGAGATATAATCAAAGGGAAAGTGCATATTTCTGGAACTCCAGAAGCTCTTACAAGTCTGTGCTTCGCACCTCTATTATGTAAGGTTGTTCTTCACGAACTTGACAAATTCGTCTCATCGAGACTCAACAAAGCCAAATTCGACACGGAAACTCTTCGTCGAATACTAGGCGATCGTAAGAGCTTCCAACCTTCAAACGACAAAAAACGGCAAGAGGCAAACCCTGATCTGTTGTTCTCCCACAATTTTCACAGTTGAATTGACACTGGACAGTCAATCCAAAGGTGTCTGGTAGTTTCCCATACCAAGTTACAACGTGCATAAACTATCAAAATCTCCATACCGTGAGATGCTAAGGTAACTGCAGAGTCCGTTGCTAGTAAGGATTTAAGTCATAAGATGTTGGTCTAAGACAACGGTACCTTCAAGTGTTTCCATAGGAATTTGATTTGTATCGTTGTTAATGCGAAAAGTTTGTTGTACTCCCCGTTCTGTTATCAATTATAATGGTTTTTTCACATTTTCCCTTTAAAGTGTTGTACCCCGCTTTGACTTTTAGTCTAACAGGGACAACATTTCTTGTGTCGAGTATGTTTGCCAATCCAACGAAGTTGGGTCAGTCTGAGTCAATTATAAAAAATTGCCTTGGTTCATCAAAAAAATTATAGTTTTAATCCCTGAACCTGTTCTCGTTGTTTGCACGATGACCTTTACCTTTATCACGTTGTCCTAAGAGTGTATCTTAATGTAACTTCCATTTCGTCAAAATGGACATCTTTTATTTTTTTAACGAAATTAAAACAAAGTTTTTTGGCCGAAAACTCGTCAAAATTTGTTGTTCATGAGGGTCTGGCGTTTGTAAAACGCTGGACCCCGTGGTTGTACATGGACCTAGCTTGAGACCTGATACCTCCAGGCATTCCTGCCTGGAGGTGTCTGGTCTCAAGCTAGGTCCATGTACAACCAGGGCAAACGCTGGACTCTCAGGAACAACGAATTTTGACGAGTTTTTGGCAAAAAAACTCAGTTTCAATTTCGTTCAAAAAATAAAAAATGTTCATTTTGACGAAATGGTCGTTATGTAGTAATGCGTTCTACCAAAAAAACTCTTGTCTAAATGTCGTTACCGTTGTTTCTCTCCACAATGTTACCTCATAGCCCCCCACACGAGAGGGGTCCTCGATCTTCCAAGTTATTTTATGTCCTACTATGTCTGAGACCAAAATCCATAGAGTTGGAGGTTGAATCGAGACAAACATTAGTAGTTGAATGCAACATTATAAAATCGTTCCGCGCAGTTCATGAAGTTTGTTTTCAACACTATGCAACCTGTATTGTTTGCTCCTCATTTGGTCCATCATCTTGCGTAAGTTTTTTTTTTGAATCCCAAATGTTTGAAACTCTTGTAACTCCTCTTTCAGTCTATGCCTTCCTAAAATTTTTGGGAGAGTCATGAGTTGAGAAGGGGGTTCCTTGTGAGTTCCTGATGTTTGGGTTTTCAAACATGATTTTTGATAGTTTACGTTGCTTGGAGGTGGATGATTCGCTTTCTACAGGAAATAATTTTTCCCATACAATGATTTTGATTTTTTTCTGCAGTATGAGGACACCAGTAAGCAAACCCAAATATTTTTAGGGCGACTGGGGTTCCACTCATTGCTTAGTATGTATTCCGCCAGTTGTTGCCAATGAATTTTCTTATCAGCAAGGAGAGTTTTTACTGACCATTTTGCCAGCAGGGTCAGGTTCTGTTGTTTAGGTCTGTCAGCCCCAAGTTGCCTCCATCTTTAGGAAAGGAGATCGCCTCCAATGCCACTTTAACAAAAAAAAACCTTATCTTCTTTTGCGTCGGGTTTCGAAAGGAACTTTGACATGTACCGTTTGATGTCACTATACACGTTGTCTCCTAGTAGATGCACTGGCAAGGGAAACCATAGCTGTGAGAAGACCACTGTAGAGAGGACCAATGCTCTCCCAAGCAAAGAAAGATTTTGGTATATTCTCACTTGTTGATGCATGGGCATATCTTGTCTCTTAGTAAATTCTCTTGAAAGTCTGTAAGGGTCAACTGGACACCCGGAATGTGTTCCAAGCTATCTACAGACACCTCTTTATACCCCAATTCACCTCCAACTGATGAGGTGAAGGCGAAAGATAAATTTATTTTTCTTAGTTAATGAAAGTCTCAGACAACTTACAGTATTCATTTAATACTTGCCTTAATTAAATTAGTGAACTTTTGTTGTTAATTGTGACCACAGTTAAGTCGTCAGCTAGTGCACACCCTTTCCATGGAATATAATTATGCAGAGTTCATCCCACAATATGTTCATTTAGGCGAATGAAACCGAGCAAAACTTAAAGATGTAACACGAAAAGGAGAGGGACCATGTGGGTGACGGTGGTTATAACGAATGTCCACCCCACTTTATCATAGGTTTTTTCCATGTCAAGTAAACCTATTGCCATCATGTTTCTACGTTCTGCCGCAAAGACCTCTAAAGCCTGAATCGTTGAAGCTATATTGTCCATAATAGATCTATGTTTAACAAAGTTTTCCTGCTCATTACCAATAATAGACGAGAGCACCTTTGCTATATGTAACGTCACGGCTTTAGCCAGTATAACCATTATTTTATATGACACATTTAATATAGAGATAAGCCTGTAGTTTTTCACTTCACGGTTATCTCATTTTCTATAGATCAATGACATCATATCTTTTGCCATACCCTTTGTCATTTTATCCCCATCCGTTATGTTGTTATATATTTCAAGCAAAAGATAATCCATTTTCGACCAAAAGGCCCTATAGGCTTCAGTCGATAAACCATCAAGGCCATAACACTTTCTGGAAGTCATTTTATGTGCGACATGATGTTAATTGAGCGTCAAACTTGAAGGTTGATCCAATTCAAAGGCTGCCTCGGATGTTAGACAAACTTTTGTCCGATCCCAGAAGGAACTGCGTTCCTTGAGGCTGGTCTGCATGGTATCATAGGGTCGTCTCGTAGTCAATATGTCCTCGTAATAGGCCTGAGCGTAGTCACACATTTGAGTGGGGGAATCTACCGTTGGAGTATTGAACAAAAAGGGGTGGTTTAATTCTTTAATTAATGGGTTAGCTCTCTGCAAAATCGATCGTCTGAAGGTTTCCTTATTAAGCCGTTCATTCGTTGTTATGCCCTTCTGGGAAAACCATTCTCGCCAGTTTTCTTGTTGAGCTTGTTGTTTTTCATCTAGTAATAGCAGCTGTTGATTTCAGACTTCCCCCCAGTATTGTTCAAGTACTGGGTATTTACCCATTTTGTGCTCTATCAATTTTATTAATTGTTTTGTCTGTTTTTCTTCATGCTTCCTTTGAGACGTTTTTAGTTCAAAGAAAATTAGGCAAACTCTTTTATTATATTAATTTCGACTTCCTCCCAGTCTTCCGCCGAGCGAAAGAGATGCTTAGCTCCTTGCCACTCGGACAGTCACTATTTAGGTAAACAGTGACTGAGCAAGACCTGGGTCCCTCAAATGAGTGGTGTTCAATCTAAAGGGGGGTCGGGCGAGTGGTATTTGTGCAACTATTTTCAAGCTTGTGGTCATAGGACTATAGTCGGATAGAGAGGATATCGCATTGGAGATTTGTTGACATATGTCCCAGGGAGGCCCCCTTAGCAGCAACAAATCAAGTCTTCTGCGAAGTGGGGGGTATTGGGAACCATACCTGGTCTACCCTGGTAGATCTGGATTTAGATGGTGGTACCCATCTATCAAATCATGAGAATGCATGAAGGATTTTAAGAGCATGGTATCTATTCTGATTACTGTGGGTGAAGGGGAGTCTAGTCCTGGGTTTAAGACAGCGTTCCAGTCTGCTGCCAGGATCATGTTTGTGCACTCTGGAATTATAAAAGTTATATTCGCAAAAAAGGTTGTTCTTTCTTTAAATTCACTGGTGCTTAAAAAAAAAATAAAAAAAAATCCAATGGTGCATATCTAGACATGACAGCCCAGAATTCTCCCCCAGAAATAATTTTGTAACTGTTTCATTCCTACCAGGGATATGGATATGGATAGGAAATGCACACAAGTACACACGTCACACAGTAGAAAAATCCACAGAGTGGCAAAATCATATAGTTACGTTACAACCAAAGGTCTCCTCCAACAGTCCGACAAACCCAAGAACCACCAATCATTCCGCCAACCCACGTCCGCAGGCTCCCACCATTAATGATAGTTGTCGTGCGGCCGAACCAAGAGGTCGATTGCATAGTACAACAATCTACTTATAGGTCTATGTACACTCCAAGTCCTAGTTCGCTAGTTGATAAGAGTAATCGGCACGCTACAAAAGTGTCCGCCACCGAGGCCCGTGCTGTACCGAACAGCCTACCAAACGATATCCTAGATACCAGGCATCAAAAGAGAAGGCACTGGTTCGAGGACAAAGTTCCTCAGACAGTGCTCCGACGATACATACAGTCGAAAAAGCAAGTACCGGTTAACAATCCAGAGGTATCAAAGGTCCATCGTTCGAAACACCAAACGGAAACTACTCCAGACCCTATCGAATCATCGAAATCGGAAACAAACGAAATTGAACAATCACAAAATCCGGAAAAATCGGCAAAATAAAAAAAAACAAAAACAAACTCGAGCCATACGACGAAACAAACCCTGTCCGAATGCTTGGAGGTCAGGCCTAGAAATGAGAAATCAAAGGCCATACTGGGTCTCCGAGGCCGAGTCCGAAACAATTAGTACAGAAGGTTGACAGTCAGTCTCCAGAGGGCATCCCTTCTTACCGCAAAGCTCTTCAGGACTCTCTGGAAGAACGGGTCCGGGAAGTCTTTAAGGGACAATTCCCTGCGAAGTGCCCTCACTCGATTCGGGATCTCGGATCGGATCGAAGTATTCATATCGATCCGGTGCAGATAGCTCCCACCAGGGGCCAAGTCCCACTAGCAGCGTTGCTCAACGCGTGAATGTGGACGCTTTTGCGGAGATGTGCAGAAATGGTGTTGAGTTTCCTCAACTGCACGTCTCCACAAACACATCGAGATTCAGGCATTGAGGTAGCTCAACGCTGCTAGTGGGACTTGGCCCCAGAGATCACAAAAGCGGTCTACTATGTTTATTTCCAGGTCCTTGTGAATCAAAATCCCAGTCAGGGCAAAAGATAAGAGGAAGGGTGGGTGGGGTCTTCAGAGGGGTTGATCTGGACAACCGAGTGGCCTAGTAC
>BFEA01000002.1:5500947-5513748 GCA_003427395.1 Chara braunii
TTTTTTTTTTTTTTTTTTTTTTTTTTGTGGTCCGGTAAAACATGGATAGATCGGGCATCGCTGCACTACTCTCGACGTGCACAAAAGTCAAAAATCAAAGGGGCCGTATCTAGCCATGTTTTTAGCGAAGATTCACACTCTCGTTTTGCACATTTCGAGAGTAGTGCAGCGAGGCCCATCATCCAGCTATCTGTCTGTCGATCCGCTACCCGGTTTCCTATCTATCTGTTCATCGAGGGACTCCGTGTTCCGACGACCTGGGAGTATTCAGGGAGTATTCAGGGAGTATTCAGGGAGTATTCAGGGAGTATTCAGGGAGCAGGGTGTCTGTTGGCAGCTTGTTCCTCTGTTGCTTCCGCAGGTAGATAGATGCCTGGATAGGTCATCCTTCTATCTGTTTATCGAGGGACTATTCGGGGACCATTTCCGCCTTTAGTCACTGAATCTATCTGTTTATCCAGGGCCTAATCAGGGACTATTCAGGGCCTATTCAGGGACCATTCCAGCTTTTATCTGTCTATCCAGGGACTACTCAGGGACCATTCCACCTTTAGTCATGGAATCTATCTCAGGGACTATTCAGGGCTATTCAGGGACTATTCAGGGACTATTCAGGGACCATTCCAGCTTTAGTCACTGAATCTATCTGTCTATCCAGGGACTATTCAGGGACCATTCCACATGGATAGATCATAGATCAATCAGTTTTTTGCCTATCACTGCTATCCAGGGACTATTCAGGGACCATTCCACATGGATAGATCATAGATCAATCAGTTTTTTGACCATCACATGTTTCTTCGCGTCTTCGCGCCTTTGTGCCTTTGCCATGGAGAGGGCGCTGCTACGATGTGCGTTTTTCCTTAGCGATGGCGATTTGTTGATTAGGCTTTGGGTTTTTTATGATGATGTAACTGATAGGTTTAGAATCGTGGTTCGTCAGGATTAGCTATGAAGTTCTCTCTATATATTGCGACCTGACGCCCTGCTATCAGTCGTAATAGTGATCGATCCCCACGGTTCCTGCCTTCGATTATTTCTGGATTTCTCGATCTTTCTTTGCTTAGATTACCTGACCTCTCGTAGACATTACGAATCCTCGCTTTTTACGTTCGCCCTCGATTGCCGCCATGGCTTCCGACCATAAGTGCTTCACTTGTGGAGGAGAAGGGTGGGCATTTCGCTAGGGAATGCCCTTCTGCTCGTGGCAACCCTCCTAGTGGTTCCTCAATGCCGTCTGCATCTCGTTTTTGGACACCTAGGCGCCAACTGGATGATATGGAGGAGAAAGAATTTCTTTGAAGTAAAAGCGGTAATGACGACCATGCGTTCTGAGTTTGAAGCTGCGCAGCTGGATTGTCTTGGTAAGTGGGATGCTGCAGGGCATTTTGGGGATGACTATGTGTTACCCAAACACAAAGATTTGTCTCGATGGCGTCCGATTTCGCCTACATGTTCTGATCCAGCCCGCTTGGCTAGTTCACGGGTTTCTCGAGCTTTGAACTGTCTGTTGTTTTCTCTGCCCACGCATTCCAACTTCAACATCCGTGCGGTGATGGACTTGATCCCAGGATTGGAAAGAATGGAGCGTCGGTTTCGTGGTTTCCCTGATTACTGCGATTTGCTTTTGGCTTCTTTCGACGTCAAAGATATGTTCGTGTCTCTCCCGCATGCTGAACTTCTGCAGGCTGTTGAGTGGCTCCTATCTACCTTTCGCCAGAAGGGATTCGATGGGGTCAATGTGTCTAAAAGAGGTAAGTCGGCTTCCCTTTCCTTTGGAAAGAAACGGGTGGAATGCTGGTTTGTCTCGTTCGCTATAGTACGGGCGATGGTTGCCTTTGATTTGCGTTTCACTTTCATTTACTCCGTGGGAGTCCTCCTTCGACAGATTGTGGGAGTGCCGATGGGCAAATCCTCCAGTTGCCCGTTGGCTTGCATCCTTTGTGCTTTTGCGGAATGGCGTTTCCTTTCTTCATTGGGACGGGATCAGGTTTTGGTGGACGGTTTTAGGGTAGTAGACGATGTGACTATTTTTGTGGCTGTTAGATCACATGTCGGTTTTTGGCGGTCCTTCGATATTGTTGCTGGTTTTTCCAAATGTTATGGTTCCTCTCTTAGGTTGATTCGCACTGATGAGTCCGAGTCTGCATGGACGTTTGCTGGGGTCACTATCTTCAAACATGGGGTCTCATTACGCGGTTATTCTTAAGAATGCGGATTCAATCTGGGGCGCTGGGGGCCTCACTTTTGGCTGCTTCCAGGATTTTGCCTCCTATTCTAGCAAGAAAGCTAAGGTTGGGGCAATTCTTAGTACCTTGCATAGGATTTTTCGCCTTGCAGTGATGCTTGGGGGAAGCATGAGGCTCTCCTTGTCGTTAGACGGGAGCTATTAATGCGAGGATACCCGAGGCGGTCTGTTGCGAAGGTCTTTCAGCGATTTGGTTCTAAGTGCGGCCCGTCGATTGCCGAGGTGGTAGCTGCTTGCGTGTGATTTGGGGGCTTGGCATCCTTGCCAAGTAGGCCCTTAGGGCCTGGTAATTTGATTTGTTTTTTTCTGAGGTACTGTTTTTTTTATAATAGGCACTGTTAAATTATCGGGTATCGGTTTGGCCCCTTCGGTAGATGGTTACTATATTTTTTTGGCCAAGGGTCAGCTTTTTTGCTGTTTCTGAATTACGAATGGTTTCGAGGCAGGTATGTTCTCTCGAATATTTGTAACGTTCCATGACTCTTTCGTGGCGGCGCTACTTACGATTGCCAGAGGCCGTACGAGTCCTTATGGGCCCAGGGAATGCTTATGGGACAGACTCGGGGAGTGTCTGCAGGCTGCACAATGTATCTTTCCCGGTTTTTTGGCTTGGAACCTTTTCCAGCTGGTCCCTTCGGTTCTGCGAGTGACCAGTTCTGTCGAGGTTGCTCTTCAGAACCCGAGACGGTTGATGGGACATCTACCCTGTTGGGTGCTTGTACGATCGGTTATATACCACCACTTCGCAGACATCTTCCTTCGACGGTGTGCTGCTTCGGGGCTCCGCTGCTCCGTCGTTCGCTGATCGTAAGTGTTGTTCTGCTGGTACAGCCTGAGCCATCTGTCTCCTCCATGCCAGCACATCTACAGGTGTTCCGCTGGCACCGGCGCAGGAGTCGGTTTTGACCGAGGAAGACGCTGCTGATTACCCACGCGATCGTGGCTCGTCTGCAAGCACTCCCGAAAGGAGTCTCTGTCTGTTTGTTTACTTGTGATCTGCTTGAGTGTCTGTGTTTTGTTGCATTGTGCAGGTACTCTGCCAGACGCGGATATGACAGGTGGCTTGCTTTAGTATCTCTTCCCGACGACGGTTTGGGTGGCTCCTATGCCTTCTTTCGGCAGGATATCGCACGTTCTCTGCTCTCAGACCATCGATATGACTTTCAGATCGGGTTATTCTTTTGCTCGGATTAGAGATAGGATTGGTATCGGTTGATAAGTGAATGCTGTTCTACTTCGCAGCTCTATGCCTCCTGATGAGTCTACCTGCGGTGGTAGACGAAACGCGTCGAGGAAGTGACCGCGTTGTTTGCTGTGATTGATTTTTGAACAGAGTTCCAGTCATTTCGACTTTCTATTTAATGTGTGCGTAGCAGACTGTTTTGCATGGGTGTACCCTTTTTGTCTGCTCTCATGCTTGTACTGTCTTGCCGGGCAGTCCTTTCCTTTCCTTTGAGGGAGTGTCTTTCTGTAAAAAAAAAAAAAAAAAAAAAAAAAAGGGAGTGTCTTTTCTGACATCCTGTGTGTCTGTTGGCTGCTTGTTCCTTTGTTGCTGCTGCAGGTGCCCCAGCTCAGCGCTTCTTGTCGATTCAGGCCTTCCAGGGAGTTCCGTCTCTAGCTTCAGCAACCCCCCCCCTTCCTCTCTCAGGCTGTGTGCAGGCATAAAGTGTTGGGTGCTCTGTTGTAGTATTCTCACAGGGCATGTGTCGGGCAGGGCACACTCACGATACCACTTCCGTGGATGTATTTGCCGTTAACTACGACCAGGTTCGGTTGAAAAAGCCCCAGTGTGCACGTGCCCTATGAGGCTAAGACCCATATGTTAGATCATGTTTCTATTTCTCTAGGAGCAACCGATGTAGGTGTGTTCCTTCCTGACTACCCTCGGGAAGGCGAGGGGGGGGGGGAAGGAGGGGGGAAGGGGGGGGGGAGGGGGGAAGGGGGGAGAGAGGAGCAAGTATGCCAGGAAGAAGGGCATACTCAGACTGGGATTTTCAGGGGTCAATGAAGAATGCATTTTTCTTTTTTCTTTTTTTTTTTCTTTTTTTTGGGGGGGGTGGGTGGGGGGGAGAATGCATTTTTCTGTGTAATTAGGGGCAGTTTCACTCGAAAAAAAAAAAAAAAAACACAGAAGTGTGAACAGGCCCTCTGTTGTAAATTTTACCGTGTGTTTGAGTCATAGTCATCGTAGTTATTTACAGCTGAGCTATGAAGGGAAAAAAAAAAAAAAAAAAAAAAAAAAAAAAACTTCGGAACGTGTTTTTGCCTTTGCCTTTTGCCGCAAGTTTTGCGGCTTTTCCTCGAAGTATCAGGGCATACTCACACCAGGACTTCTCTACTTGTGTTACGGATGTAATTGCGGTCAGGTGCATCCAGGTGCGGCCATAAATGCGGTCCGATACATTTAAGGTAGAGCTAGTGTGAGTACGCCCTCAGACTTGTGATCCGCCTGGTCGCTGTACGATAAACTCGTGTTAACTGTTTGATAAGCAGATCAGGATTTCAAATCCTCATGGATATAACAATAGACATAATAGAGAGAGAGAGAGAGGCTAGCCCTTCTTTTTTTTTTCTTTTTTTTTTTTTGAGGCAAGCTCCTCTTTTTTTTCTTACCGGTAACAGAATTTTGCCTAGCGTGAGACTTTTTTGAAATGCCTGACTGCGAATGATAGACACGTGTTAACCGTCGATAAGCAGATCAAGAGTTGGAATCCTAGTAGATACAGCAATAATAGAGTCAAGCGGACTCTAGCCCCTTCGGGAAACAAACGAAAAGGAAAGGAGGAGGGGGGGGAGGGAGGGAGGGAGGGAGGGAGGGAGGGAGGGAGGGAAGAACTGTGATTCTGTTGGGGATTCTGTTGTATATACGGAGTCTTTAGAAGTTATAGACATTTTACTTGAGAATATTTTTTTTATTTTGTTTTGTCCTTAAACTACAGGGACTCCCAACACAGTCCTCACGACGTCCAATCTCCGCTGAGCAATACCCGTACGATGGTTACACACAGAGTGCGAACATTTTAACCCTTGGGTTAAAGTGACACACTTCTGCCTTTTCTTTTCTACCTTTTATCCCGTTGGTTAATCAGGTTTAAAATTTAGACCCCTTTTATTAATCCTTGGGTTACACAACACACAGACTTTTCAGTCCTGACTTAGTCATCCATAGTCCAACTCTGTTGACCCCAACGGCGATGGCTCCGATACACCTATTAACCCGTTGGTTAATCAGGTTTAAAATTTAGACCCCTTTAAAATTTAGACCCCTTTAAAGTTTAGACCCCTCCAATACACTCACCACCATTTGCGCTACATCTGATTCCTTCCTTCATTGACTCGACTCAGTGAGAGTCTCGCCGTAACTTCCAAGCCGCGCCATTTATTAACCCTTTGGTTCATTTAACCGCGGATTAAACGATTAAGCCCTTGGTTAGCTACAGATGTTTTACTTTGGTTAAACCACCCCACTGCCTCCGCGTTCTTTAGGCGCGTTAACGCGGTCGCCGTGTCTCAATCGGTGCGCCGTGCAGGTCCATATGCATTTGCCTCAGAGCCTCTCCCCAGAGGCCTGGGGGCCTAAGACCCCCTCGGGTACTGGTGGTTTAAGCAGCTTTTGATCTCCTTAGGCTCTTTTGAGTCTTTTGAGTCTTTTGAGTCTTTAGAGTCTTTAGAGTCTTTACCCATTGGTAATGCAGCAGGTTACTGAAATTTTGAAGTTTTAAAGATTAAACTTCATTAAAGATTAAAGATTAAAGATTAAAGATTAATTAAACCACCAGTACATAGCCCCAGCCAAGTTGACTAAATCGGGACTCTTATGCAATCAGACTCGTTTTCAAACACACTTTTCACACATGTAAACAGTAACGCAGCATACTGGCGACATGCGCCCACTCAAAGCTCAGAGATATGGCTTTCAGATACGAGTTCACTCTCAATTGGCTATGGCGACTTCAGCGCCCAAACATCTCACTGTTCACATACACTGGATCACCCTGGATATCCCACACGCATCACTCTAACACTCGAACACACACACACACTCGCTACTAACGATAGCTATGGCAGCTGTTGCTGCGAAATAGAGAGAAGGCTGTGCATGGCACCAAAAAATATAGATTTTGTGCGTGCGCCGGTTCAACAAGACTCGGCGTGTGGCAGAAATTCACCTCGGTAAAAGGTGGCTCAGGAAGTACGGGTGGTTTAAGCGTTTCACCGTTGAAAAAAATGGCGTCAAATCGCCCGATGTACAATCTCGCTCGGGCAAACTTGAGAATCGTAATGGAGCCCATCCGACAATTTCAGAGGCTTCTTTTTTTTTGATATGTCGAGGCACTCCGGCCAGGTTCATACGACAGCTGGGGTGGGAGACCCAAAGTGCTGGTGGCACTAGCCAAACGACAAGACAAAGCGCCGTGCTGGCATTTCGTCAAAAGCTTGGCACGCAGGGGGAATCCGCCTCGGCAAAACGAGGCCCAGATGTACGTACGGGTGGTTGAACTGGGTTCAGCCTCTTAACCATGTTTTCAGCACCAGGTTTAACCGGGCTTAACTGGGTTTGACTGGGTTTAACCGGGTTTAACCCTTGGATTTAAATACCACCACTCCCAAGCCTTTTGTGCAAGAATGGATGCCCTTCCCTCTCTCGGATGCCAGGAATGTGGAGCCTGAGGCGGCACCGGCAAGTTCAGCAACAGCCCGATTTTTGCTCTGCGAGGAGCTCTTCCGATGGCCATCCATCGGGATCCTGGTCGCGGGAGTCTGCAGATGACACAGTTCCTTTTTTTTGTTTTTCTTTTCACACCCACCCCCTTAGGCATTCTCTAGGCCGTTACGGGACCATCCAGCAGGGCGCACGTAGACCGACATGATGTGGGGGGGGGGAAAAGCAAGCATCTCAAGGCAGCGTGGCGTAAACCACGAGTCGGGGTCGGCGACTGCTTTTCCCGACATGCTGTGCTGCTGTGCTGCCTATCCCTAGAAGAGACGAACTGTGGCGGCCACAATCTTGGCAGACACCGCTAGCCCTTTTCCCTCCGGTAGGCCCAGGCCCGGGCCCAGGCGGCGATTTTGCAGTATCTTGACTCCGGAGCAAGGTACCAGAGAAACACACTGGTGGTTTAAGCACCGGGTTCAACTCGTTAACCCTATATGGTTAATCGGGGTTAAACTCTTGTAAGGTGACAAGTTATCACCCTCGGTCAAAGCAGGTTACCCTCGTAAACCGCCAGCCGCCAGTACACGGCACCAGGCAAGGTCAAACGTTGGGCCTACTCAAATTTGGGAGGCTCGGGGCCTTCTCAAATTTTGGAGGCTCGGGGCCTTCTCAAACTTTGAAGGCTTGGGGCCTTCTCAAATTTGGGAGGCTCGGAGCCTTCTCAAATTTGGGAGGCTCGGGGCCTTCTCAAATTTGGGGGGCTACCGAACCAGCAATGGGACTGGCAGCGGCAGCGAAAAAGCGAAAAATATTGCGCCGTTGGCCTTTTGGAAAAATTTGCCGCACATTGCAAGTCCGCCAGTCTGGACTCTGGGGGCCCGGGGTGCTGGTGGGTTAAGTTGGAGTTTAAAAACCCTTCTTAGAGGCTCGCCACACAGGCTGTAGAAAATGAGGTTTTCGACAGTTTCTCGTCGCCACACAGACTGTCGAGAATTCCGTCGCAAAAAAAATTGGACAAGTGTCAGACTTCCTCTTTCGACAGCCGCCGTGTTGAACGAGTTTCCTCCCGCCTGCGGTGCACGGTTTCTCGACAGTGCTCCTGGGAGGTGTCGAGAAACGCTTGCTTTTTTCACTTCAGGCACTACCCACTGACAAATGTGGCCCTTTTGTCCGCAGCGCCGTCGAAAGTCTGTGTGGCCAGGCACTACCCCATATCCTCGTTTATGGGCCAGGTACAGGCCGCTCGCATCGCCTCACAGGACCTGTCGAAAGGGGGCGTCGACTTGCCAATCTCTACAGCCACGCCCTTTCGACAGCCTGTGTGGCCATAGGGGGAAAAATTGTCGAACGCGTGACTGTCGAAAAATCCCTGACAGCTGTTGAAGAATTTCGATCGATTTTCGACAGCCTGTGTGGCGAGCCTCTTAAACTTTTAACCGTTTGCATTGGCCAGATTCTTGCACTGCAGTGGACTTCACCTACCGCACGCCTTTTTTTTTTTTTTTTTTTTTTTTTTTTTTTTTTTTTTTTTTTTTTTTTTTTTTTTTTTTTTTTTTTTTTTTTGTCTTCATGTACTACTCTTTCGCTGCTTTTCGTAGCTTTTTGTGCAGCGGACGGAGCTCATTCCTTGTGGACCTCTCAGAGGAGGGTGGTTCAGAAATGTTCGTCATGACCCAAAACCCGTTGCACCTGCCCTCGATGATGACCAAATACATTTTCCGGTTCTTTCCCCCACCCTTGTAGGCACCCCTTTGCCATGTCCCCCCTGTACTGTAAAGCTCGGTGCCGTGCATCACGAAATGAGATCCAAAAAAAAAAAAGAAAAAAAAAAAGAAAAAGAGATCAGCATCCTTAATTTCCGTCGCTAATCCCGCGGTCCTCCGGTTGGAAGCTTCTTCGCAAACCGGCCGCACCTGTTCTCGATGCTGGCCAAGTACAGTGTGCTGAGCTCTAGACTGCTATAGCTGCTCCTGGCAAGCTGCTGATGGATTCAAGTCGATTGCCTCTCCTCCCTTGTTTTGCTCTTCCTTTTTTTTCTTTTTTAATTGCCTCTTGATGTTGAGCGACAGCCACAGAGGGGGGGAAATCAGTGTGACAAACTTCTACTCTGGTCATCTGCTCGTATCTGGCTGCGAACTTTGATGAAATACAGAGTCTGTATTTCAACAGTAGTCCGTACCTTTTTTTTTTTTTTTTCGGTAGCCAACTGACAAGAAGTCACGTAGTCACGTACCTCAACCCGTTTTTTTTTTTTTTTTTTTTTAACTTTTAAGTACCTTGCCCTGACCCATCCACGGGATCTTTGAACTAAGAGGGGTATCTTATACCCCTCATAGCTCCCCTCTCAGCTTGTGCGCCAGGCAGGAGGGGTTCTGGGTCTGTAAATCTGTTTCCACCACCTTCTTTGCTCTCTCGGCGCTCGGCTTGTCCCACTAGGTTCGTCTCCGAGGTATTGCCTCTGTATAATATGCCGCCGCGTCTGTTTCTATAGTCGTTTTTTTCTGTATTAAAAGAGGGGGGGGGGGGGGGGGGGGGGGGGGGGGGGGGGGGGGGGGGGGGGGGGGGGGGGGGCGGAGGGGCGTGTAGCGGAGGCGGGTGATTTTGCCTGTGAAAGTTGTTCAGGTGTGATGTCCGAGAGTTGGGATAAGTGCAATGGTGTGGAGTGTGAGGAGTGCGTGGACTATGTGAAAGTACATGATGGGATGGGAAAAGGAGAGGTAGGTAGTCGTAGCTGTTGATGAACTAGGTTACTCTCTTCCTGAACCAGAGTGAAGAAAAGGAGTAGATAAATGCGAGGGGAAAAAGAGAGATACGTAGGTTGTACTTGCTATGGGTGGCTGCAGGCTGCAGTGCTCTCTTCCTGAATCAGAAGCTCCACTTGCGTTTTCTCGTCTCTTAAGGAGTGTGAAGAAGAAAGGAGGGAAGGATGTGAGAGGAAAAGAAGAGGTAGGTAGGGGATGTGTGAGAGAAAGAAGAGAGGTAGGGAGGAGAGAGAGCTGTTTTTTTCCCCCACGTGATGTGGCGCAATCCATAGTTGCCATATGCACACACACACCCCTGCACAGACACAGAGAGAGAGAGAAAGAGAGAGAGAGAGAGGGGCTGGGGGAGAGAGAGTGGGGGGAAGTAGGTGATGTGAGAGAAATTAACAGAGGCAGGTAGGTGATGTGAGAGAAAGAAGAGAGGTAGGTGGATAGTAGTGGATACTATTGACTGTCAAGTTGTGTTAGTTGCACTTTGAGGAAAGTGCATATATCCAAAACATGGTTGTGGCTCATTCCCTTTGAGGAAACCTTGGGTTTGAAAGTCTTTTTATGTATGTAGCGGTGTCCGCAAAGACAGTCAAATTCTTACGCGCTTTCGCGCCTTCGTGGGATTCAGACGCGAAGCGTCTGCTGTGCCAAGGTATGGATGGCTCTCTTCGTGAACCATCAAGCGGTCGCTAGCAGCGATAAACAGCAAACAAGGCTTTTGTGCAGGCAGTTCTCTGTATGGGCTCTGCGATTGTAGCAAATGGTCTGATCGTTTATTTGCGATGTAATCAGAGATTACAGCCACAGCTGATCTTTTTATTCGTGATGTCATCAGACATTACGGCTGCAGCAGCTGATCGTTCGTCCGTGGTGTCGTCAGAGAGTAACCCTGCAGCAAACAGTCTGCAAAGGCTCCTCCTGAACCATCAAGCGATCGCTTGGAGCAGCAAACAGGGAAATTGACGTTTATTTGTGGAGGTGGTTATCCGTACGTGTTCTGCAATGGTAGCAAATGATCTGATCGCTTATTCGTGATGTCGTCAGAGATTACACCTGCAGCAGATCGCTTATTCGTGATGTCGTCAGAGATTACACCTGCAGCGGATCGCTTATTCGTGATGTCGTCAGAGATTACGGCCGTGGCAAACAGGGGATCGTACGTGTTCTGCGACGGCTCTTCCTGAACCATCAGGCGGTCGATTGCAGGGATGAACAGTGGATCTGTCAGATTCCTTCATGGTCCGCCTTCCGGTGGTTTTGCTACGGAAAACTGACCAAGTGCAGAATGTATCACGAATACATCACGAAAACATCTGACGGATGTACAAGAAGATAGTTTGATGCTTCGTTCGTTTCGGGATGTCGTCCGAGATGATGGCTGACGGCAACGAATACAGCGGATCGCTTCTGATCAGAAGTCTGTCTCCAAGCGGAGTCGGTCGTGGGTTGGTTCTTGACGCCTTTTCGGTGATGCTGCTATCGAATGCTGACCAAGTGGAGAAAGCATGAGATACTGAACGTTTCGATCATTCGGTTTCGATGTCTTCGGAGATGCTGGCTGGATGCAATAAACAGCAGATCGCTTCTTTTGGAAGTTGGTCTCGTCTGCACAAGGATATCGATCGGTCGGTTGTGGGAAGTCTGTACAAGGAACCGGTTGGTTGTTGCACGGAAATTTGTCCGTGCGCGGAATCGGTCGGGTTCGATGAAGTTTGTCTCCACGTGGAATCGGTCGGTCGCCGTGGAATCGATGCGGCCTTCAATTGTGTTCAGCAGGAGGTTGGAAGATGGTTCCCATCTTAGCCCAATTGCTCTGCAATCTGTGCCTGAGTCATTGAGCCTTCATAAGTTCATAGACTGCAGTCAAACTTTACTATGCCTTTGTAAAACTGTTTTTTTTTTTTTTTTTTTTTTTTTTTTTTTTTTTTTAAATGGGTGCGACAATCCCTTCTTCTCCAAGACGGTGGTGGTAAGAGAAGCACCGGAATTGGCTTTGCCGCCGTAAAACGAGGATTACATCCGTTTCATAAAGGCTCCTCTTCGTCCTCGGATGTGATGTCACTTCCAAATGCTAGTTAGTTAGGTCTGGGCAAAAAAAAAAAAAAAAAAAAAAAAGGGTTTGACCGTGCCGCTCGTGAACACTAACCGTGTGGAAAGCAACAGGCTGTGGGTGCGTAGGAGAATGATTGGAGTAGTTTAGGGAAGCAGAGACGTACTCGTCATTTGGCTTATTAGGTTGATCTTTCATTTGCTAGTGTGGTCAAGATGCTGTGCAGTGTAAACAAATAGTCACCAACGAGTGGACTAAGTAGTGGATAAGTGTTATTATTAAAAAAAAAAAAAAAAAAAGAGTGGATAAGTGTGTAAATAAAAACTGGATAAGGTTTGCTTGCTAGCGCGATGATTGCAATGTTGTCAATAATAATGCACAGCTTTTTTTGTTGATGTCTCGGAATATCTGTGATTTTTTTGACTTTTTTTGAAAATTTTTTGGTATTCTGTTAATTCTGTGCAATGCTGTCAATATGACTCAATAATAATGCACAGCTTTTTTTGTTGATGTCTCCGAATATCTGTGATTGTCTTGACTTTTTTTGAAAAATTTTCGGTATTCTGATAATTCTGTTTACAAACTATGTGTTGACTGGCAGGGCTGCATGAGGGCATACCAAGACTTCTTTTTTTTTTTTTTTTGGGGGGGGGGAGGGGTGGCGTGGGGGAAGGACTGGATCGGGCTTCGCTTATGCACAAAATACATTCAGAAACATCCCTAGTGAGAGTATTTCCGAAGTGATTACCTGCACATGTGCATGTGAACCGAATTGCGCTCTCTGAGCTTCGCTCGTTTGAAGCGTGGATTTGTTACGTCTTAACTTTCCTTCTTTTTTTTTTTTTTTTTCTCTTTTCCAATTGTAAGTAAGGGCAATTATTATCATGGAATTTCCGAATTTTTCATTTTACCAGGTTTGAAACTATGCTACCAGAGTGGCCCGGGGTCACTTGCCCGGCCGGGCCTGTTGTCCTCTTCTCCCTCTCTGCCTACGGTTTACCGGGCAGTTCTATTTGACGATATATACTACGACTTCGCTAGCTTCCTGCTACGGTTTTCTCCGGTCAGGCCGAGCGGCAGTGGTCGGGGCCGT
>BFEA01000002.1:5536219-5564184 GCA_003427395.1 Chara braunii
CCCCCCCTCCCCCCCCCCTCCCAAGCAGGTTGTCAAGCAGTAAGCACTTCGGCTTTCATTTTTATTTTTTTACAAGTAGATGTTTGGATTGATTTTGCTTTCTTCCTTTCTTTTTCTTTTGTTTTTTAAATCGTGGTGCTGCCAGTAGCTCTAGGCTCGGCAAGGCTCGGCTTACCAGTAGTTGTCTCTCTCTCTCCCCCCTAGCGCGTTGTCAACCAGAAAGGACTTCGGGATTTTTTTTTTTTTTCATAAGTAGATATTTGGATTGTTTTCTCTTTTTTTTTTTTTTTTTTTTTTTTTTTTCTTATTATAAAAAAGAGGTGTGGGGAAGTCTGTAGTGGTACCAATAGTCTAGGCTCAGCAAGGCTCGGCTTACCGGTAGCTCCAGGGTCTAAGTCGATAGCTGAGAAAAACATTTGTGGTTATGTTATTTTCCTTCTTTTTTATGTTTGTTTTTTACAAGAAAGACGAATCTCTGTTGTTTCATATGTGACTCCCCGTCGGAGGTGGGGGGTTGTCAGCCCGTTTCATTTCAGTGCATTCATACGTAGCTCTTTCCAAAATGCATCTGACTGCACTTATGGTCAGGCATGAGGTGGGATTGTTGCATGTCGTTCCAACTGCTGGGCAACAGCTCCAGCATAAGGGGCGGTACCGGTGTCAACCAACTAACTTCCCTTATCGATTCTCACCCCCTCAAGGATCGATAAAGTTTGGCGTGGAGGGCATTTTGAGGATCGCCACGAATGGTTGGGGGAAGTGGTGGTGATTTTAAAAGTGTGTAACTAAGATTTCATCCCCTTTCCTCCACCCTGACCATTCCAATATTATAAATCAAAGGACCCACCTATATCGAATTTACAGGCATCCAGGATGTTTACTGCCCATTATTTGGGATGCTTCAAATGTGGCAAACCGCAAGGATCGCCACAATCCGAATACTTCAGCACACCATTCAATCGATAGCAATGGACGGTGTGCTCGAACGCTAGGGGGATGTAATCAGTGTGAACTCGTGACTCACACTTTATTAGACTAGCACTAACGCTGAGTTTTGTTTGTCTAAAGGTGTCGAGCACATTGGTCCCGTAAGAGGACCCCCCAACAACGTCATCAAAGGATTTTGCCAGTTTGGGATGCAACGCAATTAGAAGTGGTGCCGCTCCAGCCGAGTGCGTCAGTTATACCTCTTGCGAACCCCTACGACATGATAGGGTCATACGAGGTACGACTTATCTCAACCTGTGGGAGTTGTCACCATCCCTTAGGTGGGCGTATTCCCGTCGAGCTATTGAACCATGTACAAAGGTTTTTCGTATGTGATCGCAAAGGTGGGTTACCCAAGGGCGTTTCTCGTTCGCTGTAGCATATGGGGCACGCGCGGTTAACACCAAAATCAGACATGTTTGCGAATTGGTGCTTAACGCGTTGATCTCCCAAGCGCAATCCTACGTCGGTCGAATAGGACGACCAATTTAACCACGCAATGCACTTATGAATGAAAACTTAAATCCATGTGCAAATCGCATCGAGTCTCTTTTGCAAATGTTTCAACTTATAACTTATTATGTGGATTTTGGGTATGGTCAGCACACAAATGCATAAGAGAGACGAAGACGTGAAGGGAACCCCAACTTTTAATTATGTGCACTCCCGCAATTGACTGTAATCACAACGCTTCACGTGTTATCTATAATTTCGCAACCCTTAATGGGTTCAGTGTTGCATCCGACACCCAAGTGTCAGAAACAAAATATTGTAAAGGACGTTTGATTCACCATATAGAACAATTGAAGGACGAGTCGTTCAGTCGTCGCGGCGTTTTTTACCCTTAGGCAGAGTGGTTCGATAGGCGAAGCGCAAATGTCCAGCGCATAAGGGAAACCCTTTTGTGCCGACTGAGAACTTTGAATGCTCTAAACAAGGACCTGAAATTTCAGGTTACAGGACCAACGTCCGACGAATTGATCCAAATTGTAAGTAAGTGTCCATATCATCCTGGCTATCACTCGTAAGTGTGCGCGCGTATGTCGTTCATCATGATGACCACACAAAATAAATTGGTTGAATCACTGAGACATAGAGGTTGTGTGGCACCAGACGATCACTCTCACAAATATTGGTGTGTCCATCAACTCTCTCACAAACACAAGTGATCATAGTGATTCAATCCATCATCTTCTACGCATAGAAGCGATCACACAAAATTGAACAACAACATCCCATGCACTAAGGGAGTCAACTTTACCATTTCTTGCGACTTATACCCTGCCTTAGGCACACAAGTCCCAATCATTTTTCATCATCTTACAACAACTATACTCAGTTCTTAAAAAAATGTTATTTAGAAAAAAGTCGGGGTGAAAATTCAAAGGAACATATAAATTCTTAGGGGGTAGGGTTTTAGGTCGAGATGCAAAAATAAGTACAGTTGTATCATAAACCGACTTGTTATCAAATGATAGCAAAAGATGGTTGATCCTCAATGGATCAGGACGAACTTGTCGAATTGTCAGTCAAACGCAGACTTGCATCGCAGTTCAAGTCAAAACAATAATGTTACGATTAAAAAGCATGGAAATGATACTTCATACATTAGCTTAATTCCTCTACTGGTTTACTGAAAATTTTAACAAGCATCTCCCTTTGATAGAGTGGATTGCCAAAACTTCCATAATATTTTTTTTAACTAAACTCCTTTAATTTACATAAATTTTAGTAGCACTTCCCCTATGAAAGTAGTCTACCAAGATTTTTACTAACCTAAACCTAAATGTAAAAGTACAACTAAACTTTGCAAAACCAGACTTTGTCTTACTCCTTGATTTAGTAAAAAAATCGACAACACTTCTTCTTGGGAAGTAGACTACAAACATTTTTACTAAGTCATAACTAAAATTAAAAATATATATATTACTTGGCAAAGAGGAAATGTAACCAACTTCTCTAAATTAGTAAGAGTTTCGACAAGATTCTCTTTAGGGAAGTAGACTACCAAAATTTATATTATGACAAATACAAAAAAATATGATGCAACTATAACTGTGATGAGTTCTAACACCTAACTTGATTACCAGACATATAGTTAGTTTGCATTATACTCCTTTTGGGAAGATGCCATGAGCTAACTTTAGTTATGACTTTCATTATGGTCAATCCTGTTATATCCCAAACTTCGTCCTCCATTCGTTTTATTATGCCTATCACTCCGGCACTTGACGAACATCTAAGGGACTAACTATTAGAAGATATCCCTCGAACGACAAACTCATAGAACTCACACAAGTAAGAACAATAACATTATTTGACTAGCCCTCAAGTTTTTTATCAAGATATTTAGTTCAGTTATATCTAAGTTGGTTGACAATACGAAATTCGTCGAGATCTTCATGCATCTGTTTTTCCAACGGTCTTTTCTAATGATTGTTTCTTCCATAATCTAAATTTTTTTTCCTACTATCATTGTTGGACTTAACTTGTATCCAAAATTTGACCTATGTCTTTTCGTCAGAGTTTCGCCATAATTTTGAACAGGGAGCGCATGGGATGGTCAAGTGGAGCATCTTGTAGGGTCTTGGGAAATTTGTGTTGAAGTAGGGGGCAAAGGGCATCAAATGATTCTTCGCAAGGACGGAGAGGGGATGGAATAGGGCTTTCTAACGGGTACCGGCTAGGGGGAGCTCTTATCAAATGCGATTGGCGTTGGGTAGTTTAGGCTGTCCAATTGGTACCGACTGATGAGGGTGAGCCTTGGCGCGATTGGCGTTGGGTAGTGTTGTTTCATCTCTTTAAGGACGGAGTCTGTAATTCTTGTGGGGGCAAGGAATTTCGGGGTGATGATGGTGCCCTGCCCCTTGCTGATATGAGGTTCTCTGAACTCGTTACGAGGACGGAGTTTGGGAGGACGAATGAGGTTCTTCCTCTCGATGATGGAGGTAGGATTGTTTGGGTTGTCTGTTTCTGGAGTTGCTTGTTTTCTTGGAATTTGTCCTATTTGTGTCAAAGTTTCGTCAGGATCTTAACATGGGATTGTCAACTAAAGTATCTTGTAGGGTTTGGGGGGATCTGTTTTGAAGTAGGGGGAAGGGGCACGAAATGATTTTTTGCAAGGACGGAGAGGGGGATCGAATAGGGTTGCTTGACGGGTACCAGCTAGGGGGAGCTCTTATCAGATGCGAATGGCGTTGGGTAGTTTAGGCTGTCCGATGGGTACCCGCTGATGAGGGCGAGCTCTGGCGCGATTGGCGTTGGGTGGTGCAATTTCACCCCTTTGAGGAAGGAGTTATTGGGGGGGCAAGGAACTTCGCGGTGATGATGGTGCTCACCCCTTGCTGAGAAGAGGTCCTCTAAAATTCTTTACGATGACGGAGTTAGAAAGCACGGGTGAGACTGGGATGGAGGGAGTTGGGGTGGATGCGATTGGTGCCAAGTATCTTGGTGGGTACCGGCCACTTGCTACTAACTCCACCTGGAACAACTTAAGTTTTTTTTTTTCAATGATCGAGGTATGATCCTTTGGGTTGACTGTTCCAGGGGTTGCATGTTTTCATATTCTTCAAATTTGATATATTATCAAGGGCGACCCTACTCAGTTAATCCCCTGGTTTCCGGGTCAATCAATGCTGGCAGGGGGAAGTTTTCTTAATTGTTTCTCAGAAAAGAGGTGAATGGGAGAAGTTTATGGTGCGACTAGCCTCTACCTAAACAAGTGACATAAGGTATAGGATCAGATCACACCAACTTCTGGTGTGGCTAGTCAGCCTAAACATTCGGCATATGACAAAAAATTGGATTGCCTTAACTTATGAGGATATCCTCTCTTTGCCTAAACAACGACAAAGGCATATGACTAGGTCGCACCAACCTATAGTGTGTTTAGCCAGCCCGGACAATCACATATGGCATAGGATCATGCAACCTAACTTATGGATAGTTCCGCCTGCCTAAGCAACAACATATATGCATGATGAGATTTCTCTAACTTATGGGTACGTCCAGTCTTCACAGCACAACGACATTCAACAAGTAACCTTACAATGTTATGCTCTCTTTCAGGTAAATGACCAAAGCGCTATAACGTATGGAAATGGTCAACCATGCCTTGATTATGTTCATTACCCAATATTACATTATTTTTTCGTTATTCGTGTTGTTATAGACTTAGGACCATACCTTGCGACTTATGGTTAAGTTCAGTCTTCTTAAAATTTCCTTTCAATATTACATTATAAGTTTCATTTATCTTTGTCTTTGTTTTCTACTCGCTTATTTGACTACACCTCCCAACTCATGACGCCTAGTCTGCGAAGTAATATACATGATATATATATATATACATGATATATATATGTACATATATATATTGACTACACCTTTCAACTCATGGCGCCTAGTCTGCGAAGTAATATACATGATATATATATACATGATATATATACATATATATAAGGTTGCCAGGCCGAACGTACGGAGGCCCCTCAGCTGACCCTCGAACGTTCGGGCGTTCGGGTCCCCGTACGGGGTCCGAACTTGGAGGGGTTCGGACCCTGCAAAAAACTATTTTCACACCTAAATATTATTATTTTTTCCTGATTTTTTTTTTATAGTTTTTCGTAACGTAAGATATCTTCCTCTTAATCTTGAAACCATTCTGTTTAGCCAAAAAAAAAAGAAAAATCCTCAAAGATGGTGGTGTCAAAACTTGCTTGCCCACTTACTAATTTGTTTGTTCTCTCTTTTCATTTTTTTTTTCCCTTTATTTCGGGGCATGAAAAAAATTATTATTTTTTCAAACTTTATTTGTAGATTCTCCATTATGTAAGATACACATATATAAATTTTCATAACATTTGTCACCGTAAAAAATCGCCAAGGATGGCAGTGTCAAAAACGTGCTCGCCCACTCGATAATTTCATTCTCGTTTTACTCTTTTGACCAGGTAAGTTAGATGCATACTGCTGCTATTTACACATCACGGGAACCGAAATGGGAAGGCCCTACCGGGTTCTCGCCAAAAACAATACCGTATTGGATTTTCTTTTTATCAAATTAGGTGAACGCGCCTAAGTTAGAGAAATGACGAACCGATTTTGAATTCGGTGGAAGCTTCTCGGACCGGTAGATTGGAATCGGGCGTGTAGTCCAAACGTTTTAAATTTTTGTAGAAGCTTCTTGGAACCGTAAATTAGAATTGGACACCTTGTGAATCGATATTGACAGGTATTCTAGAAACTTGGACAGACCCACTGTGCCTTTCGTCAAAGGACCGAACGATTTAGACTGGCGAGCGCATAAATTGGTGGGCTCCATAGAAAATCGTGCGTCACTCATGTGTATGCTGCGCACTTCCACCTCGGTCGATAGTTTGCGGGAGCTGCAGGCCCGTGATTCAGACGCATGTGACTAACATGCAAAATTGATTTCACTAAATTGATATCTTTATTGGTCCTGATGGTGTACGCAGAATCTCAAATCGGTTGACTGTTGAACTAAATGTGGTATTGGCAATAGTAATTTGTTAAATCAATCTGCCTAACTCCCTCATGCGTCCAAACTGTTAAATCATTTTGTCCAACATGGTAATCATTTATCCCAACCTGTACCCATAATGTCCAAAATGTTCATCGTTTCTCCCAACCTAAATCTGATATGTGCAAAATGCTCAATACTTCTCAGAACCTATATCGACTGACCAATTCGGTTTGATGATTGTCCAATTCAATTTTCGTTTCTCCAAATCGCTTCACCTTAATCCCAACTTATCTGGTCAAAGGAGTGTTTTTTCTAGTTTTTATTATTATTATTTATTTTTAGTATTTGATTTTTATTTCAAATTTGGTAAAGAATTTGGAAGTAACGTTGGGACAAATGTTGTTTAGTTTATTCTTCTGCATAACATATATTGTTTTCAAATTTTTTGAAATTCTTTTTTTTTTTTTTTTTTGGTCCGCGTTCTGCCAAACGTGTCGAGAGGGGGTGCTGGAAGTTCGGACGTTCGGCTCGTCCTGTACAAATATTACTTGTACGTCTCATACGGAAAGGCCCCGTACGTGTATGTTACGCAACATAGTATATGTATATATATATATATATATATCATATTTTATATTTCAGTTTCTTTAATGTTCGTGACTAATGACTTGGTTGCACAAACTTATGGCGTGACAAACCTTCGTTTGTGTGTCCCTAAAAAGTAAACATAAAACCGGACACACACACACTCACAATGTGTTTGCCTCTATCCAACAAAGTTCATCCTCCATTAAAAAAAAACGAGTAATACAGGCAACCGAACCATCGATCTTATGGAAAGGTTCTGCCTTTGAAGATCAAACAGACAACCCAAAAAAAAAAAAAAAAAAAGCACAGAGTCAACGCACTTAGAATGGGCTCAACCTGTGTTGACCTGATTAGACGCAAGCAAAACCACCCTTCCCCCGTTCGTTTTCTATGACTCCATGTAAATAACATGAGTTTCCACAAATAAATCATTTACTTTAGTTTAATTTAAGTTCATAATTAAAAGTAAGCAAATAATAATTAGTCATCAATCATACTTCAAATAACTAAAAAGTAATACGGCAGGGGGAATATGGGATCACTCGTGTAAACCGTTTGTATACATGGGTGTTCCCTGCCTCTGAAACCCCGCCTAGACTTTGGTAGAGCTCTCGCATTCAGTGGGTTAACCTCCACAAGCCTTGATGCATTTTGGGCGATTGCAATACTACACGTCGCCTTCCTCTCCGGAATGTTTGGACTCCATTGAGACTTAAAAAGACTGAAGAAGAAACGTTAGTCTTTCAAGGTACAAGAATAGGTCACTGAGACTCTCGTGAAAATGATATTTGTTGTCTTCGACTCCTGAGGGCCACAATAATGGTCAATCGCAACTTGAAGTTGACTGGTCACAGACGGTATAGTAACAACACTGTCATAACGACAACTTCTAAGTAAAAACTCACTGACGCAACCGTAGGAGGACCGGAACACCAGCCTTAATCGCAGTAGCATTGTTGTTCGACTAAAAAAAAAACATCAGCAGCTTCAAACTCCGTCACGGAAGCAGCAATTTGATGAGGAGGCCAACAATAATGCTCAACTGCCCACCAGCAACAGTGTTTGAAGACACAGTAGTAACGTGATCTCAACAACAACTGAATCAAACTAGGAGCAGCCTAAAAGTAGCATCAACCCAAAATGACATTGTCATTCTAAAGAATGCAAGCTATGCCCTATCTAAAAACACATACCGCAACTCATAATGCACAGGCTTTGAATGGTTGTAGCCATAGCAGTTTTGCAAAACATCCGCAACACCAGGACCCATGCACCGCAAGTCTCAGTGACAACTCTATTTAACTTGAAACTCAGTTGATAGCAGCATGGATCATCACCACCGGGTCCATAGAATCTAAAAAAAGATCCTAACATGTTAATCCTTGCTATGTCAGACAAATCACTCTACCAACTAAGAACGGTCATGCACTCTTTTAGTTAGGTGTATCTGCTTGTCACCATTCAACCAGTTACTAGGTAAGTCAAGTACTCCTTTTTCAGCGTTTCCCTCCCCCCCTTCGACTTACTACTACTCTCTTTTCCCACTCTGTAGTTCACACGCACGCCTGATGTCGCACCTAGCTCAAAACTTCGATCAAGCTCATTTAGTAAATAATCACACCCGTCAATTGCAAAGGTGGCCACAATGATAAGAAAACCACGACTTTGAATGTGAAGGTCGCTGCTAGCACCACCTTCGCCGCGAAAAACACCACACGGAAAAATACCAACTGCAGCCAAACACGGAGCATGATTGCCCTCCTAACACGACTACTACCAGCAGGGTTTCTGCTATGAGCAGCAAAGGGCTCACAGTGACGAATACGAGTTGTAGTTGTGTAACCATTAGCAACAGAGCAGCCACGTACAACAACACAATCCACGAGCCGCAATCCGACTATCACACCCTCGTGATGACATCGGCAAGGCGATACCGATGACGAAGGTGATGCTATTGTCAAATGAAAATGACCATGATATTGGTGAGCATCTCTCTCTCTCTCTCTCGCGCGCGCGCTGCTTCGCACGTATTCTGACTCTTGCTTATTCGCTACCCCGTTTGATCGCATGTAAACTCCCTAACCTAAAACACAGAAAGATACATTGTCAGACTTCCTACAATGCTACGCTCGTTTTCAAATGACCAAATGAGAATGAATTTTTTATATAGCATGGAAAGGTACAATACCAAGTAGAGAGAGAATATGCCTCTATGGTATGACCTGATGCAGCTTTTTTCGATCAAGACCCTGGGCAAGGCTAAGATTGGAATTATGAGCAACGCCTATATCCTAAGTACTATGGGCACCCTTCCTGGTACTGAAGTTTTTTTTTTTTTTAGCCTGAAGGTTGAATAGAGACGTAGGGGTTTCCCTGATTTCTATTTCGACAACGCCCTTATCCAGTGTAGCAATAAGATTGGAAAGGCCTGGGCCTCATGGGTCCGCTGCTTTACGGGTTGGAAGCGTTGGTAGGCCCTATTTTTCGTTCCCCTTTGACTTCCATTTGTTTCTTTTCCTTTTTTTGTCTCAGTCTCCCTCTTCGTTTCCAAGTATAAGTAGGTAGTCTAGTTTGTTCATCGTATCCCAGCGTGACCCCTGAGGAGTGTCGGTCCTGGCGCCGACCGAAATAACTGTCGGGTGAATGCCAGTTGTGCTTCATGGATATCGAGGTTACTGCTAACTGATGGCGAGTACCACCAACTCTTTTTATATGCGCTTATTGTAATATATTTTAAAGTTGATGCGCTCGGGGGGTTCTTCGTCTTGTGTTTATGTAAATCCTTCTTCTTCTACCTTCTACCTACATTCGTCCCTTTCTTTGGCATTACGTGTTTTCACACTTGGCTATGCCGATTGTATGGAGATTTACCTCTATTGCGACATACATATAGACAAATGGCGGGGGTTAGTACCCTGTTAGAGTGACTATGTTATTCGACTCGGGTACACATGTGCACATTCTGCATTTGGTTTGCATTTCGCGCTTGTTTCTTTTCATTTCCCTCCTTTCTCCCTTATTACATCGTCTTGTTTTTTCTTCATCTACCTCCTCTTTGTGCTTTGATAGAGTGGTTTCGTTTCTACAAAGGACGTGTCTAGTCCCTTCCAAAATGTATTGTCGGCCGGTATGTCATTTTTGTCACTTACCTGGGCATTTCATACGTGAATGTCCGTTCGGAAACCAACCGAACTGAGCAGAGAAGGCGGCAAGTATCGGGAGTGATATGTCGAGCTCTTCTGGTGCTTCGTTTTCGAGTAACTTGAATGGCAGCGGGAGTGAAATTCTTCCTGCACCCGCTCAGGGTGGGGAACTTCGAATGTTATGGTCCCGTATCAACCTCCGCAGAATACAACAGAAAAATTCCCACAAGAAATGAAAGTTTAAAAATATTTTATTAAAAAAAAACGTTCATATTTAAAAATCATCATTCCAATATTCGTCCAATTTTAAAAATTTCAGTAGTATTTGATAAGTCCCGGTCTAAAAATGAATTTTCCTTTCCAACTATATCTATTTGTTGAAGATAGAATGAAAGTTTGGACGAGTTTATGAAATGTCTTTATTAAACTTTAATTATACTACAACAAATACCTTCGAATTTAAATTCGATTAACCTATTTATGATTGAAAATCCTTATACAGAATGAAAGTGTAATTCAAATATTTCATAAAGTCGTCAAAACTTTCATTCCATCTTTAGCATGCAATCTAAATAAGAAGGAATACTTCATTCTTGGAAGGGAATTTTTCAAGTAAGACTGAAAATTTTAAAAATGGAATGATATTTTTTAGATGGAATGAAAATTTGAAATTTAAAATGTAATTTTACTATAGAATGATGATTTAATTCTTGGAGTTTTTTCTGTTTTTGGAGCAATGGGGGCAATAGTTAGTACTCTAATGGAGGTAATTAGTATAACGATAATGAAAACTTCAATGGAGGCCACAACGGAGGTTATAAAAGTGGTCAACGAAATTCAAGACCTTGAAATGGTGGACATAGGGATTGTGATAAGGATGATAGGTTTAATCAAATTTGTGGTTTATTGTCTGAGCAAACTGAGGAGAGTGAGCAATGGAAAAGTGAGGCGACACGTTTGGTCGCCTTAGAAGAGGAGAAGAGGAGACTGCAGGCTGAAGAGGAAAAATGTGTTGAAGAGAAGAAGGAGAGAGAATTACATGAGGCGAGATTGGGACAAATCGTTTGGTAAAGTATGAAAGTGGTTTGTGAATCGGCCTTGGGGCAAGTTGAGGAAGGAGTTGGAGGATCTGAAGGCCAAGTGAAGTGGTGACACAGTTATGACAAGTCTTGAAGCTCTGCGGAGAGAAAAAAAAACCTTGCAGAAGATGCAGGACGTTGGTTATGAGGAGCTGAAACTGCGCAAGGAAATCGAAGATCTCAAGGCAAAGGTCAGTGCGGGTCAAAAGGCCACCAGCAGTGATGAGGTTGTGGCCTTAAAGCTGCAAGTCACCGAACTCAATGGTTTCTGCAAGGCTCTAGAGCAGAAGAACTCTGGGGTGGTATCTCTCCGTGCTGAGAATACTCACCTTCGTGATGACTTCAAGGACCTGCTGGAGGAATTTCTACGTCTTCGTAATCTGGAAAAATGGAGTAGTGCCGAGGTCATGGAGAGGAGTCCGCCGGAGGCACCTTTACGTGGTAAAGTAAAAGTGGACGCCATGTACACTCCGAAGGACATGGATGGGCTTCATAAAGCCTACAAGGAGACACTGAGTAGTAAGGAGATAGCTCTCAGAGAGGAGGAAGCGCTCAAAGAGCGACTTACAAAGGTGGGTGCATCCAAGTATCAGATGTCAGCACGGCGGTGTAAAGCCAAGAGGACAACACTGAGGAATTTTAAAACTGCTAGGAACGTAGTGGAAATTGAGTCAGATGGTGACCAGGAAGTTGCGAGACTGATGTGGATGTGAACCCAGATAAAAACCGTAAGATTGTGGATGTGGCTCATGAACTAGAAGAGGCAATGATGAAGAATTTTAGGGAGAAGAGAATGAAGGAGCTGAGGACCGGGAAGAAAAATGATCAAGAGGACTGTTGTAAGGAGGAAGGCATAAGCTACATGAAGCTTGACCAGGCTAAGACAGATGTTGCGGAGATCCGAGCGCGAAGAGATTATGATGAATGGTTAAAAATGAAGGGTTCACAGGATGATGATGACCAACAACATGACTATGCTACATCAACGGAGGAGATCAACGGTGAATGAGGAGGCGCCTTGAGTGCATCACACCTCTAGGATGTAGCCTTACTCTGTCGTGATTATCGAGGGTCACTCCCTTATGACGAGATTTCTTATATCTTCCGTCTTTTGATTATCCTGTTGATTATAGCGGGCGAGATCAGGTGGGGTAATAAATTTCGAAACCTTTTTTTTTTTCTGCTAATTAAGTCCCAATATGATTTTCATGCTTGTCCAGGTCATGTTGTCTATGCTATTTTCTCTCCTTGGCATCGTATATTGGCTGTACTTCTAGGTGTATTGATGTTAGATGGAAAGAGCATATGGTTTCTACGTTGTTTACTGGGAAAACTAAAACTAATCGTAAGTTGTATCGATGGTTTGGGCGAGTAAACTTGGATAGTTATGTTGCTATACCGATTTTTGTATCCTCTCCTTCCGACTTGCTCTCTTTGAAAAGTTATTTATCAGGTCCTTCAATCCTTCTCCAAACACTTCTAAACCACAACGTCGGAAAAAATCTTCTAGACTTGGCCGAAAGGAGCGATTACGGTTGCGTCGTCGTCTTCCTATGCTTTCCTACTATTTTATGAATACTGCTTCCCTTTCGTTTCTGTATTCCCCTCCCTCCTCCTCTTTTTTTCCTCCTACCCTTCTTTTTGTCCCACTTCTTACCTTTCTTCGTGTTACACCTATTAATTCTCGTAAATCCAATCCCCTTTCCCAATTGTCTCCCCCCCCTCCTCCTTCTCCCCCCGTGCATCACACCTCTATCTCTCTCAAACCAAGGTCCAATATTCCCCTTGTGTTCAATTCCTCCATTGGATTCACTTCTGTCAGTCTAATCAGGATTCTGCAAAACAGTCTTGATTCGGATATTATTAATCCCTTTACCATTTCAGTGGTCTCTGGGTATGCCCTCACCGATAAGTGGAAGCTTGTAAGACGTTTTTTTTTCGGATCATCTATTGTTTCGTCTAACGATAATCCTATCCCACTCATTAAACATTGTCGCTCATGGTTTGTGACTGGTGCGACTATTGTTGTCCATAAGATTTGTAGATTTTGTTCTAAATCCTTGCCTATTAAAACCACTCTGGTTCGTTTTTTATGTGATCCAGCATCACGAAGGATATTAAATGATTGGAATTTAGGTAGCTACATCGCTGCCTATGATGGTGTTCGCTCTCTCTCTTGTAAGAAGTCTCGCTCCACCCTTAAACTTACTTTTTTCCATGCTTGTAGGAGGAATTTCAATCGTTGTTTGTCGGCAAGATTGGTGGTTAAGATCATGTATGATTAAGGTCTGGTCAGAAAGGAGATTCGGGATGCATGCAAACAGATTATAGGTCGAGTTAATCTTCCCCCCGTTTTTCTTGATCTGGTGTATCGTCGATTTAGATTAGTTTTTACAAAAAATAAGGTTGTCGGTGACTTACTTTATAATTACAAGACGTATGATGTTGGTACGGAACCTTGTTGTGTATGTGCTACACTTGATAAGGTATTTCCACATAGAGACGGGCATGTTTCGTTAAGATTCAGTCAGGTTGAATTTGTCCCTGCTTACTTGTGCAATTTAAAAAACATGGTGCGTCCGCACTATGCAACCAATCCATCTAAGCTTTGCACACAAATTAGCTCTTCTTTGTCTGAGTTTTTCCATAAGGACGTGGTTGTCCCTCTTTCATCTGTTTCTGGATGTATTCGCGATGGGTCTTAGTTGTGGTGTTCAACTTTCTTCCGATGATATTCTACGATGGAAGGACGGGTTTCGAGGGTTGGTCCTTTGCCTCCTTGATTATAATATGGGGGACACTTATGCTTGCTGTCCAGGGATTTATGGACAGGAAATGTGTAAATTATTCGGCAATAACACAGGAATGCATTGCATGGTATGAAGAGTGTGTGGTATTGTCAAACTTTAGTAAGTAATATAGGAAGGAGAAGTTATGTCAGTTGGCCCCTTGGGCAAAAGGAGGGAAGTTGGGTCGTTCGTACATATTGCCTAAACATAAGGATGTTGACAAATGACGCCCAATTTGTTCGTCGACACGGAAAACAGCACGGGTTACTTCTAAATGTGTGAATGAGTTGATTAGAAGAATTCTCACGGTTTGTCACTTCAATCTTAGTAGTACTTAGATATTGTCAGTTTTTCTTGGAAATATCAATAAGGGTGTTAAACAAGGAGAATTGTTATTGGGTCGTAGTTACAATGTGAAGGAGTTGTTTTGTCATCTTCCTCATCAGGCTATTCTTCTGCCGGTTGAATCGGCAGTTAGTCTGCTTGAAGAACATGGATTCTTTAAGTTTCTTTATTGTGCTCGTAGGAAGCGTGTTTGTTTTAGCCGCATAGCGATTAGTGAAGTGGGATGCAAATCGGTGAAATTTTCGTTGCTGCTTCGGTTCATCTCCTTTGACTTGAAGAATACTTTTATCATAGCTATGGGAGGTGTTGTGAAACAGAACATGGGCATTCTGATGGGTAAGGTTTCGAGCCTTACACTTGCCTGCTTAATGTGCATACATAATGAGTTCGTCTTTCTGCGAGGACTGGGTAATGATGCCAAGTTAGTTAAGGGTTGTCGTTTGGTTGATGATGTTTCCTTATTCATCACAACACGAGGCAGCAAAGGAAAATCTGTTAAAAAAAATCAAGATGTTTTTAGTAAGTTTGAGAATTCTTGTTATGATGAGCATCTGACTCTGGAGCAGACCAACCATTCGGATGAGTGGCAACATCTTGGTTGCAGGCTGTTTGTTGGGAAGCAACCCGCAAAGATCTATTGCAAGTCCCTGCACAAGAATCAGGATTGTCTCCTGAATGGCGAGGGCATGATTTTTCAAAATCTACAAGATTTCAGTTCCTACTGCAGCAAAGAGCAAAAGTTTGCAGTTATTTCTTCCTTTCTACATAAAGCATATACTATGGGCACCCTTCCTGGTACTGAAGCTGGTTTTCTTTTCAGCCTGAAGGTTGAATTGCGACGTATGGGCTTCTCTGATTTCTATTTCAACAAGGCCCTTGTCCAGTTTAGCAATAAGATTGGAAAGGTCTGGGCCCCGTGGGGCCGTTGCTTTACGGGTTGGAAGTGTTGGTAAGCCTTATCTTTTGTTCCCCTTTAACTTCCCTTCGTTTCTTTTTCTTTTTTTGTCCCAGTTTCCCTGTTCGTTTCCAAGTATAAGTAGGTAGTCTAGTTTGTTCGTCTTATCCCAGCGCGACCTCTGAGAAGTGTCGGTCATGGCGTCAATCGAAACACTTATCGGGTGAATGTCAGTTGTGCTTCATGGATATGGAGGTTACTGCCAACTGATGGCGGGTACCACCAACTTTTTTTATATGCGCTTATTTTAATATATTTTTGAGTTGCTACGCTCGGCGGATTCTTCATCTTGTGTTTGTCTCAATCCTTCTTCTTCTACCTTCTACCTACATTTGTCCCTTTCTTTGGATTTAAGTGTTTTCACACCTGGCTATGTCGATTGCATGAAGATTTACCTTTATTACTATGGCCACGAGCAACAACTCAATTGACAACAAAGTGATGAAGTAATAACCTCGCTGACGGGTACAACGATCACGAAAGTAATATCATGGAGAGAGAACGTCAAAGACCTCGCAATCCCACGCACTAACATCAACGAAAATTACGAAGAACATCACCGGGGAGAGGTCCCGACCTTGAACATCACCGCCATAAGAAACACGGCGATAAAGAGCATGTCGAATAATTTTTCGATGACGAATACGACGATCAGCACCACATAGACAAGCATTTTGATGGAAAACAATATGGTCCCGACAATGACGATCAGACCCACGGTCTCGGTAACAAAGATCACAATGATGAAAGCTTTGATGGGTCACTCTTCACTACTTACAAATATGCAAAATAAAAATGAATCTCCCGCAAGGCCCTTAGAGAGGATCTTCCCTTAAAAGATAAAATCTTTTGTGGATGCTATAAGGTATGTTCGTTGTAAAAAACGACAAAAAAAAGAATCTATTGAAAGCAAAGGAAGGAATCTATTTTTTTTTTTAAATTGCAAATCTATTGCGCACCTTTTCATGCTATATCGGAAGATTCATTCCTTTTTTTCACATTTGGTCAGCGTCCCGAGTTGCTACATACTTGTACACGATCATATGGGTGACCCAGTCTATTTTTCCTATTGACCTCCTCCCACATGCCCCACTGAGCCCAACAGAGAAAACGGTATCGCATGAGAGCATCACGCAAGACCCGCTATTCACTTAAGGATAGTAAAGGATAAAAACATAATTAAAAGTTTTAAATGATGTGTTCAAGTATAATAATAAAAAAATTAGTTCATGTAGTTGACATGTGCATCCATGTTAAAGGGTTGTCGACTAAGATTGTCGTAGTATTACATCGTTCTTACTGTCTTGTTTTTCGTAACTTCGATGCGGTTTTCACAGTTCATTTTTCAAATTAAACCTTTGTTAGTATACTTGTGTATGGTTGTTTTTGGTATATCAATTGTATGATGTTTATCCTCCTTCCAGCTAGTTGTCCTCTTCGGCGAATAAAGTTGCTCAATCGTTTGTTAAGATTGTACTTCATTATCAACACCCATATAATTGTTAATAACCAAACTAGAGTTTGCATCCTGAGGAGATAAGCTCCGTAAAATCATATTCATAAAAAATAAATTGTATTATTTTCAAAAAAAAGGTATTACTTGTTGAGTGACCACACATGCAGTTGTGTGACGCAAGTCCATCACGTGATTGATTTGTTAATTAATTGATTGATTGATGTGTGTGGGATACATATATTAATTGATTTGTCAACTAATTAAACGATGGACTTATTGAATGAATGATTAATAACTTCGTGAGTTGATCGATTGCAAGTGACTGATGAATAATTAATATATATATATATATGCAGGGTTACCAGGCCGAACGTACGGAGGCCCGTAAGTTGACCCCCGAACGTTCGGGCGTTCTGGTCTCCGTACGGGGCCCGAACCTAAAGGGGTAAGATATCACTTCGGTGCAGATAAGCTGCAGCGGAATAGTCCATTCATCAGTGAACTGTGAGCACTCTCAAACAGCTGAGCACTAAATGTAGTCAAACTTTCGCACTCAAAATGAAACTTTTGCTTCAAGGTAGAATAAAACAAGACACAGTAGCGAAGCATCGTGCAGATCCTCGCGGTTCAACACTCTGACGGTCCTCGACGCCACGTTTTGACCGAAACCAGATTCGGTCATCCTCACGGGGATGTTTTGAAATGAGAAAGAAACCTTACTCTAAAGCTTATTTTATTAATAGTTCCTCACAACCAACAAACGCCCAGGTTGTTCTTTACAGTGGATCTGGTTGGGCCCATCTCGCGTCGACTGTACGAACCTGGCTCCTCTAACTAAGATCCAAAAAGAAGCAGCTTATGGAAAAGTCTCGTTTCGCATTAAACGACAAACCTTATAAGGCACATATTCAACAAATTTCTTAAACAACGTCAACCGCTAAAAGACAAAAAAAACTTCTTAAGGGACACCAACAACTAAAAGACAAAAGACAGATTCTACGAGAGACGGAACTTGAAGCCTACCTTTGCACACGTATCAGAATCAAATCCTAGGACATGCACACGATGTAATCGTGAAAAAAAAAATCACGAAGCAGAAAAAAAATCATAAAGCAAAAAAAACAGACGGAGCCCAAAGTAACTGCGTATCGAAGAAGCGTAGGAGATAACTTTCTGGAGGTTCCCTGGCGACCCCGGGTCCTACCTTGTTCTCGTCACAATTGGAGAACTCTTCGGGCCACTTCGGCCCAGTGAGGGGCAAGCCTTCGAGTAAACCCTTGAAGGGTCTTCGCAAAAATAGTAGCGGGGTAGTATTGGCGCCTCAGCTAAAGTTTCCACGTGAGCAGGCTTTCTTCCATCCCGCCTTCCGACATTGAGCATGCCCTGATCTTGTGCAACATGTCGTTCACCAACATCTTTTTTTGTTTCACGCAGCTAAACGAACTAGCCTTTCACCTCCCTCCCAAATTTCGACAAAAGTTTTTGTTCGAAACCAACAGTCAATCATTCCATTTTCAATCTTTACCCTACACCCCAAAAAGTTTCATTCTCCCGCTCCTTTGTCCGTCTTCTTCAATGTCAGTTTCTCGTCATAGCACCTTTCAAATTTCCCAATCAATTCATCAATTTTGTTCTTCTCTTCCTTATTGCACTTCTTCCATATAAAAAAAAGAAACATTATCAACAAGCCTAATTCCCTTTACCAATTGCACATCCTTCCGTAGACTTTTCAAAACGTATTCTCAAAGTACGCACAAAGGATACACGCGATTGGAGGACTCCTCGATTTTCCCATAGGGATTCCTTCCTTCTTTCTGATCAGCCAATCCGATGCTCGAAGCAACGTATGTTTCAAGTCGAAGTCAACCATCTTCCTTATCGACTCAAAGTTAACTTTCACCCATCCTTCTTCTTCTTCTTTCTTCCCAAAGGTAGCTCCCTTTCCCCTCGCCACTACTTTCACCCAATTTCTTTCTTTCTTTTTGTACCACCCCAAGATCCAATCAACTGCTATCGAAACCGATCCATGCGGTAACTTACTAAACATCTCCTTGATGTCGTAAGCTACCCCTATCACCTCACCATTTTTTTTTCTCTCACCCCATTTGTTCACTTCTTCTAGTCTTCCTTTCAGCTGATTGGTCAACTTAAGGTTGAAGAGCTCGTCCTTAGGCAGACAAAAAAGTAAGTGGTTAAGGGTTTTGGCCACCTTCTGGTTAGCCGACTTTTTTGGCTCTGAAAAGGATGGAGAAATTATTTTGAACTTCCCTCGATCCTTATGCTTCGGTAGCACGTAGGTTTTTCCCCATATTCTTTTCTTATCCCATTATCATATCTTCGTCAGTCATTTCTCTTCAAACTCCCTCTTTGCTTTCACCCGAACTTCCTTTTCCTTTTCCCATACTCCCTCAAACGCTGCGTTTTCCCAAAACATGCGCCTCATCCCATCCGCGTACATTATTGGACACATCACCACTGTCTCCGCTAGGTTCTTGTCAAGCGGACTAAACACCAACCCCTTCCATTTCTCCTTCACTTCATGAACATGATCGATCAGCCCGTCTTCATGCATACACTTGGTTTTCAGGCAGCCTCTAACTTGCTGCAGAGTCCAAGGGTCGTTTATACCAGTCAGTCTTCAACAGGGCGTCATTCAGTTCCCTACAAATGACAACCTCCTTCCTCTCAGAGTCTACACCTCTAACAACATTATTGGCGTTGAAGAGTTTCTCGCATACATCTTTTCTGGTACTCAGGCGAAAAGTTACGTTTCCTTCCTGTTTTGGAAGGTCAAAGTCCGCGCATGTGTCCAGACAATAGCCATCGGACGACTATACTTGCGATGGTTATGAAAAAGCTGACCAATTGTCTGGTTTTTACGCCAAACCAATTGAAGCTTCTGACATCGTAACGTCGCCACAACAACAGAATCGTGTTGGCGAGTAATCTTCTTCAACATTACCTTTTTTATTTTTGCCTTAACACTCGTTCGTCGTACCTAATTCCAACTAGTATCCTCTTTCTGAAATTGATCTTAAACCTCGCTTTCGCCTCCCCATCCATAATATTCTTCAATGTCTTCCTTGTCTCTTTTTTTTAGAACGATCCGATGTTGCTATATAGCTCGACCAACGCCCCTATTTTAAGTTTTTTCAGCTTCTTCTTCGCCCATGCCAATCGGAGTATCTGGTGCAGAAGTTTATTTTTCTCCGAATCTCCAGGCTTTCGTTCCCGAATTTGTGATAGCTGGATCACTCCGCCTTCTTCGAAGTATTTTTTCGCACCATGAAGCTTTAAATTTCCGCCTTCCCTTTAAAAACCAAGTCAGTTCTACCAAACCTCCTCCGTACGACACTCAGGCTCCAATTCTCCCCCCCGATTCTCCCTCCACTATAACTTAACCCCTTGTGTTTTTTTCCTTTTAGCCTTTCAATCATACTCGTCAACTTCACACTGCTCGCATCCTTTTTCACTGTAAATCTCACTACTTTCTCCTTATCAAAGTATTTTTTCCTCTTACTACCTCTCTCTTGCCTACCCTTCCTCCTACTATTCTTCTTCTTCCCATCCCTCCATCCGTTCACATTCAGCGGCGGCGACCATCTCCGAATGACCGTTTACTCCAACCCTTCTAACTCATCTTCGAGGCTAGGGCAATCGGGATCGGTATATACCCTTCCCACCTCCATTTCCTAAGCCACAAATAGAGCTTATTATATCTCCGGTGGTCGTTGCTTGCCAGGGTCCTCCCAACGTGCTCTGACCATCTATCTGAAAGAGATATTTCGGTCTTACCTACGTAGGTCAGCCTACACAGCGGGTCAAGCAAAACGTAAACACGGCATTTCGGGTCGTCCCATACCTCTCTTCTTTTCTCGGCAATTTCCCAGATACTCTCTAGGAACTTTCATCCCCGTTCCAATTTGTTTTCTAGAATTAGGAGAAGAAGGGCATTATGTAGAATTTTGTCCACTTAGGATCTTAACTCTTTACTATGGCGACTCAACTTATACCATCCTCTTTATGCCAAGAACTCTTGCAGAACACTCCAGGTGTCTAACCCACGCGACCCGATCTTCCTCCGGATCCCTAAGATCTCCAGTCACTTGATCTTCTTCTTCCTGCTTGGTCAACATACTCTCCGGGAGTCGTTTTCCTCGGAAGCAGTATGTAACCCTTAGTTCAACCAACACGTCTACAACATCATTCTCATCGAAGAAGGGGATTCTTGCACCTTTGCACATCAGCTTAAGAGTCTCAGGGTAGAAGGCCCCTAGGGTCTTCCTTACCGCTTTCTTATATGAAGATTCATTCGCATACCTTTCACGAAGTGGGACACCTTCCCAATGATCCTCTCCTTTTGCGATTCTTGCTGCTTGTTCATCCGCTTTCGTCGGTTTTCCCCTCCCTCTCTTCGATTTCTGACTCATCGGTGTCACAACTTCTTTCCTCTTTCCCACCTTCTTCAGCGTTTCCATAGGAGGGTATTCACCATGATACCGGTGGATTCTCTTCTCTTCGGCTTATCCGAGTCTTTAATAGGAGTTTCACCCTCTGACGCTTCGTCATCTTCTGAACTTGACAATACTTGAACTGGCGTCTTTCCTTTCTTCTTCTTTCCAGCCGAGATGCCATTTATTCGCTGCTCTAGCTTATCCAACCGCTCTTGATATTCTTGTCTCTGCTCCATCAAGATCTTCTTCAGGTCTCACTACCTCTTTGCCTCTTTTTCTGCCCTCATTTGCTTTTTCTCCATTTTGAGTCTAGCCGTTTTTTCCTTCGTTGTCTTCTCTTCCGCCTCCTTTTTCTTTTCCTCCACTTTTTTTCCCCCCTCTTCTTCCTCTTTATTCTGCTCGAACAAATACTTTGCCATCTTCCCCATGGAACTAAGGGACCCCTCCAATTCTCGGCTAATGGTAAACGCGGAATTTCCTCCTCCGCCAGTCCTTCCTTGAAGTCGAGGGCACTGACTCTTGTAGTGCCCGAACTCCCCACCTTCGTAATTACGTCCACTATATTCATCCGATGACCATCCAATTCTTTCATCACCTCTCCCCTCTCTTCGCTCATCTCGTCTTCTTTCGTCCCAGCCACAACTTTCATAGCCTCTGTAGTCTCCTCTTCGGTTGCCGCCTCTCCGATACATCCTTGAGGCAGCTCCTAACACCTCTTCAGCCATCGTTTTTCTCTGCTCCTCGAGGCTTCTTCCTCTCAGGGTCGTTCTCCTACCTCAGCCCTCTTCAGTCTCTCACGATAGTCAATAACGTTGCTAGCATCATCCTCCGAGTAAATTCCTCGGTTGGTTGAAGCGTTCGGCGATGAGGTAAGATATCACTTCCGTGCAGACAAGCTGCAGCGGAATAGTCCATTCATCAGTGAACTGTGGGCACTCTCAAACAGGTGAGCACTCAATGTAGTCAAACGTTCACACTCAAAATGAAATTATTGTTTCGAAGTAGAATAAGCCAAGACACGGTAGCGAAGCATCATGTACATTCTTGTGGTTCTACACTCTAGCAGTTCCCGACGCCACGTTTCGACCGAAGTCAGATTCGATCATCCTCCGGGGGATGTTTCGGAATAAGAAAGAGACCTTACTCCTAACAACAGAAAAATTGTCGTCGAAATTCAACAAAATTTCATTTTGATGTCTAACTTATTCACGCCAGAAGGATTGTGACCAACTGTTGAAACTGGGTCTTCTGCTGTGTTCAACTACTCATCAACATTATCAACTTATTCCCAACGAGTCCAACATGGTTTCCAACAGGTCTCAAACTTTTTCTCAACGACTCCAACATGGTTTCGTACAGGCCTCCCACATGAACCAACACGTATCCAACATGGTTCTTGACCCACATTTCGGCACATGATAGGCGAGACAGTGCATGTGTGTGTGTGTGGCGGTCGTGCACTGCGGCCCGGTCCTGTGGGTTTTGTGGTGTTATTTAAACCCCCCCCCCCCCCCCCTCCCCCCCCCCCCTTTTTTTTCCTCCCGCTTCAGACCTTTTTTTTTTTCATTATAGTATTACGGGGAACCCCGTAGTAGCCACAGCCGTGCTCAAACCTTCAGCGAGGGAACATGCGAGAGCTGCACCCACTAGCATGTGCGATACCCGCTACAGCAGGTGGGCAATAGCAGCCACGAGTCAGCCGGTAGCATCAGTGAGGAATGGAAAAAAACAACACGGTTGGGAAGTGGGTGCCACTTMCGCCAGAATACGACTATAATGTATTCGTATATGGYTCYCACTTCCCAACCAAATCGTCACAAGTGTAAGTTATGTGGTTGCGCTCTGAGACTCGGGAATACGGCTATAATGATTAGGTTAGAATTTGTGTCAGGTACATCCATGACGCACGCTGAGACTCGTGAATGCTACCCGTCTACCTACCTGTATTAGGGGTCTGAAAGCGTCAACATTTGGTCTTCTTATACTCGGGCCCGAGTACCCGGCGCATCTACCTCTACTTGGTGGAGTACCGGCTGCTTGCTACGTCTACTTATAGGAAAGGCGGCGCATCTACCTCTACTTGGTGGAGTACCGGCGCATCTACCTCTACTTGGTGGAGTACCGGGCTCGAGTACCCGGCGCATCTAGGTCTACTTATAGGAAAGGCGGTTTTTACCATATCGTGGTAAGAGCTAGCCCAATAGGTAAAGGCCATGGATTGATATGCGAGAGATACAGGGATCGAGTCTGACCTGCCTCCGGGCTAACTCTTTTACAAAGGGCCAGGGCCTGCTTTTTCCGCCCGCCCTCAGATGGCGTTTACCCTGTGGGCCAGGGCCGACTTACCCTGTGGTGCCCGTCGGGCCTCTGAAATTTTCTGCAGCCCCTGTCAGCATGGGGCGTAACTTTCCGATATGCCCTTACTGGACCGCTGCTGGCGTTTCGTCGGTCGGTCCTTGAAATGGCCTCACGAGGGGCACACATCTTTCTGTGATGCCCTTGCAGCAGTGGTGGCCGGAATCCGAATTCAGTGTGGTAGACATTCCACGCACCGCCACGGAATAACGGTCTGTATATGTGTGTGGGTGTGGGTGTGGGTGTGGGTGTGTGCGCGCGCGTGTGTGTGTGTGTGTCCATGCTCATTGCCAAATTTATGATATGCCCCGGTAGCATCTCTCCCTGGGCCAGGAGAAAGACACAGGGGCTCGCTGGAAAGATGGACGGTACCAATAAGAGCATATGAGAAACTTTTGTGTTGGTTCTCAACGGCCATCCGATAGGGGCATACTGAAAATTTGGTACTGGTACTGGTAGGGGCATATGAAATATTTTTCAGGCCAAACGATGCCAGGGGTTTTCTGGAAAGATGGACGGAACCAATTAGAACAGCGAACAGATGGACGGTACCAATTAGAACAACGAACAGATGAAAATAACAAACATTTTTCAGGCCAAACGACGCCAGGGGTTTTCGGGAAAGATGGACGGTACCAATTAGAACAGCGAACAGATGGACGGTACCATGCTCATTGCCAAATTTCTTATATGCCCCGGTAGCATCTCTCCCTGGGCCCCTCAGGGGAAAGACACAGGGGCTCGCTGGAAAGATGGACGGTACCAATAAGGGCATATGGGAAACTTTTGTGCTGGTTCTCAACGGCCATCTGGTAGGGGCATACTGAAAATTTGGTACTGGTACCGGCAGGGGCATATGAAACATTTTTCAGGCCAAACGACGCCAGGGGTTTTCTGGAAACATCTTTCGTCGTCAGAGGGGTGCGACAAGGTAAGTCGGCCGTCAGAGGGGCACACCGCAAATAAACGCAAACTTCAGGGGTATTTCAAAAATTTTTCATTTTATTTTTCTGTTATTAGTTAAGATTTACTTTCTTTTATTTTATTTTCCTTAGTTTTTTTTGTCCCGTTGTCGGACCAAATACCCTTACAAGGGTATTTGGCCATGTTTTTACAATCGACACATCGATCGCGTCAACCACCATGGTGGCGTCAGTCTGAACTTAAAGGTGTACGCGTTCTTCGCGCGACAATTTGAAATGACTTTCCTCGACCGTTGAGGCCGGGGCAAAATCGGTGAGAAAATTTCGTTAAGTATGGGCGCGCGTTGTTATGACGCACGTTGTGATGGTTAGGATCTGCAGTAATACCCTTCAACTGAAGAGGTTGAGGGGTCGATAGGGTTGATGTTATGACGAATAGATCTACGATGTACGCTGAGACTTAATCGTCAATACATTAGTCAGAATAAATTAATACGCACCCCGGTCGTACGACCGGAGCGATGATTAGTGTATGATCATCGGAGGTAGCGCCCCGATTGTTGACGTTTGCTCGAGCGCTACCTCTATCCTTACTAGTGCACTGTGAGTGAGGTTGAGGCTCTAGCTCGGCCTCCCGTAGGTAGGAAGGGAGTCGCCCGTTGGGCGGTGACTTCCTGATTGCATGGCTACCCGAGTGACCGGTGCCTTCGTCCCTTTGCAGAGGGAGACATCGTGGCAAACTCTGATATCGTCCGCACAGAGCCTAGACTCGTACTACTGGAGCCAGTGCCCGCCTACCTGACGGTACTGGGCCTCTGGAAATGCCAATTTTTGTCTTCTTCTGGTCGGCCTCGACTACCCGGTACATCTACCTCTACTTGGTGTGGTGTCGGCCTAACTGCCACTTGAGTATTTCCGCGGTTCTTAAGTGTCGCGGACCTCCTACCTCGCCGATTGAGTGTTTTCGTTTCCGCCTCGACCCTCGATATCACGGCCACGGGTAAGTACCGGCCCCTTAGGCCTTTCAAAGCAATCAAGTGCCCGACGGGTCACACACACACTAAGGCCGACAAGCACTCAGGCAGGCATGCCGACCGGCAAGCGTACGCTCGCGCAGATTCTGAAACAGGCTCGGACCACTTGAGGGGGGGGCTGAGCCTGAATACTCTACATATACTTGAGTGGCTCTTCTTCAACACGAAAAAGGAGCTACCTTAGTAGGTTTTAGGGGAAGACTGTCAAGTTGGAGATACAGGGATCGAATCTTCCCCGGCCTGAGATAGCTCTCTTTTTGGCAAAGAGCTCAATTGCATTTACCCCGGTTGCGGTCCGTCGGGACTCGAACCCGTGACCTCGAAATCGGGGTTAGCCACTGTTAGACCCCGTTGTGACAGTTGGCACAACGGGACAGTTAGTAGTTAGATTTCTTCTGTTTTTTTTTTATTTATTTTTATTTTATTAGATTCCTTTTTTTTTTTTTTTTTTTTTTTTTTTTTTTTTTTTTTTCATCGAAAGGCACCCCAATACCCCACGAGCCTCGGCTTCGAAGTCGAGAAGGCCGCTCGATAGTGGGTCACGACCGCGGGAGAAAGAGAGAAGTAGAGCGATCATTGCGAGATCGAGCGGGCGCGAGGGTGGAGATGGCCGCACGGTAGGAGGGAGATGGAGAATGGGAGCGGGGAAGATCGCGACGTGGAGGAAGGAGAGAAGCATTGGAAGGAGGTGCGCGGAACGACAGAGGATGCGCGCGCATGCGAGGAAGAAGGCGCGCAGGAGGAGGAGGTGCATGGAGAAGACTGCGCGGAGGTAGAAAAAGACCGCGGAGGAGAGGAGAGTCGCGGAGGAAAGAGGGAGTCGCGCGGGGAGTAGAGAAGAGGGCCGCGCGATAGAAAAGAAGTGCGTAGGGCAAGAGAAGGAAGAAACGGGCACGCGAGGAGGAAGAAGAAGGAGAAAATGAAGTAGAAGGAAAGGAGGAGGAGAAGGGAGGAGAAGAAGAAGGAGAAGGAGAAGAAGAAGAAGAAGAAGGAGAAGAAGAAGAAGAAGAAGAAGAAGAAGAAGAAGAAGAAGAAGAAGAAGAAGAAGAAGAAGTAGGAGAAGGAGAGAGAAGGAAGAAAAACACTTACCTGAGCGTGCGACGACGACGACAACTGGCGATGACGACGGCGATGACGGAGGCTCCGAAGACAACAGTGACGACGACGACGTTGGAGAGGAGAGAACAGGTAAGTCGTCAATCGCTCGACTTACTCCCACCAATATAATCAATAAAATAAATAAATAAATAAATAAATAAAATCTAATGAATCTATTGTTAGAACGTGGACACATTCATACATGTGTATATGTGTAAGAGGGAGAGAGAGACTCTAAGTCTCAAATCTTGGCCAACAGCCAAGTCACCAACCGCGCCTCGCCTCGCGCTACCTGGATCGATAGAAAGAGTAAATCAAAAAGTGGTTGTGTATATTGCCACGTTTCAGCAGAAGATTCATTCCATTTTGCTCATCCTATCGATGGAGTGTGTGTGTGTGTGTGTGTGTGCGAGAGAGAGTGAGAGAGACGAAAGGTCTCCAACCTTGGCCGATGGCTAAGTCTCCAGCCCACGCCTCACCGCACGCTACTTGGATCGATAGAGTGAGCAAATCAAGAAGTGGCAGTGTATATTTCCACGTTTCAGCGGAAGATTCATTCCGTTTTTGCTCATCCTATCGAAGGAATGTGTGTGTGTGTGTGTGTGTGTGTGTGTGTGTGTGTGTGTGTGTGTGTGTGTGTGTGTGTGTGTGTGAATCGCACAGCGGGTCTGACGTTATTTCCATCACTGGTATCTAAGTCTTCCGCTACGCCATCTTATACTTTGTATTGAGAGGTCGGTTCTTGTTCTGGTCTGCACAGTTACAGTGTGCAACAGTTTGGTATCGGATCGGACCTCTCATTCAGAGGACCCGCTCAATCAAGTAGCCTGCTTGCTTGATCTAAGGATCACTCATTAGTAAATCAAGTAGGACTTCGTCAAATGTCTGAATTTTTTTTTTTCTCGCAACAACTATCTGAAAATTTGTGATATTCGCATTTCATTTTACCTGAAAATTTCTGATTTGGTATTTCGTTTTTAACTTTTTACGTAACAGAATCTGAAAATTCCTGATAAATCGCATTTCGTTTTGTCTGAAAATTCCCGATAGTAGCATTTTGTTTCTCTGATATTTCGCATACATAGCTGAAATTTCAGACTTCTGTATTTTGCTGTGTATGTGCCCGTACATATACGGGCCGTACAAAAGTACATACGACTGTACGTACGGGCCCCTATACCCCCGTACGGGCCGTAGGTACGAAAATCGGGCCCCTCGTACGGGCCGTAGGTACGAAAATCGGGCCCCTCGTACGGGACCTTCCAGGGGGGGGG
>BFEA01000002.1:5570362-5587800 GCA_003427395.1 Chara braunii
TCTCTCTCTCTCTCTCTCTCTCTCTCTCTCTCTCTCTCTCTCTCTCTCTCTCTCTGTTATACTTGTGACGATGAGGTTGGGAAGTGGGAGTCATATCCGTGGACGTTGTGGCCGTATTCTGTCGTAAGTGGCACCCACTTCCCAACCGTGTTCAAATCCGGGGTTCGTTGTGTGTTTGCTGTTCATATTGCATTTCCTCTCTCTCTCTCTCTCTCTCTCTCTCTCTCTCTCTCTCTCTCTCTCTCTCTCTCTCTCTCTCATGAAAGCGTGTTGGTCGTCTCATGTTCTCACAAATGTTTATCATGTCTGTTGTTATAGATGGACGTTTCAAATGTGTCGACAACCGTGGCGGGTGAGAGTTTTTGCATGTACGACCGAGAACCTGCAGCAACAGATATCGAACATCATGTTTGGAGAATGCGCTAACAAGTTGTGCGATCTGAATCTAGGGAGAGGCGTGGCTGGAAACGATACAAGCTAGGGGCGTGCGTTGGAATTAGAAACTGAGGAATTGTTGGGTGTCATTTGTGAGCATGAAAATGTGGACGTGGAAAAAAAGGAAGCGACAGACAACGCAAACACTGCAATGTGGACAGTTCCTAGGGACTGTGTCACGAAGATTACAATAGGAAAGGAATTCGAGTACGATATCAATTGGGAACCTGGCAAGGTGCAACCAGGGTTGATCGGTGTTGAACACTTCATCGCCTTTAAGAGTGGTGACATATGGATTCCGTATCATCCGCCAAAATTGAAAACATGACGTTATATCACAGCAGTCATTGTTTTCGACCGAGTCAAAAGGATAAACGGAGGGGTGGCGGTTTAGGATTTTGTCAAATACACAAATGTCATTACTAAGAGATTGACAGACAAGGGAGCGAAGGACAACCTCGGAAGAACATAGGACATGCGAAGAGGAGGAGAACCATTGAGCAAGAATGGGAAGAGAAGATGGCAATCGATCTGAGGGGATCCGAAGGTGTCGAGGCTGCTGAGGGCGAAAAAGGAGATGTGTCACGGGACACAGCAGTTAAGGAGCACATGACCGACAGTGAAGAATATGATAAGACAGAGGACAGTGTAGCAGGTAACACGGGCAGATTAAACGAAGAACAATCATATGGAGAAGATGAGAGCAACGAAGAGGAGGACAGTCACAATGGGTATAACAACACACAGGATGTCGATGACGACGATGCTGATGACGAAGAACCATCCCAAAGCAGTAGGAGGGAAGAAAGGCGGAGCAAGGACAATAGAAAAAAGACGTATCGAAAAACGCAAGGAGGAACAAGTGATAAAGGCAGGGAGGAAAGCAACGCCGACAAACAGTTGGTTCTGAAGGAGAGGGCAATTGAAGGACGTAAGTAATCAATGTATGAGAAAAATCAAAACCTCAGCCGGAAATGATTAATTAACGTGTTGTTTTGCATCAATTGTTGTCATCATCTGGCGGTAGTGAAAAATGCTCGCGAAATGCTAACTAGTTTTTCGATAACGAAATCTGAGATAGCCTTGAATATCTTTGTGCGGTTGTGGTTGTTTCTCCTGCCAAACGAATGCATGNGCTAACTAGTTTTTCGATAACGAAATCTGAGATAGCCTTGAATATCTTTGTGCGGTTGTGGTTGTTTCTCCTGCCAAACGAATGCATGTGAGTGGTGAATACCAACTTCCAACTTGTGGTTCTTATACGCGTTGTTGCAGGCCGCCAGATTTTACAAGGAGGGAGAAAATGTCAAAACGAGGCGAAAAAGGTGAAGCATTGGGCGGGTGGCATGCAAGACGAATGCGACATATTCGAAAAAAGAAAAAAAGACAGACTGTTGAGGTCTGTTGCTAAAGCTTTTGTACACTCGACGGCAAGTGACGCAACATTCTACCCTTCAGAGCACGACTTCTTCAATGCGTTGCAGTTGGCTGCTAACCTTTTAGGAGAAGATGTGAGGGTAGGATTCGGGAAGTATGTACAAGATAATGGTGTACGGTGTGTGCTTATAGAGTGCAACCGAATGATGACAACGGTCCGTGGAGAGTTGACTTGGCACCTGAGACACTGGCTTTGGGCAGAGAGAGGTCTCTCGCTCATACGTGGCACGCAGTCGGATCACAATAACACAGCACGAAACGATATTAGTAGCCATATGAATAAAGACAAGACATGGAGAAGGAAGGGCGACGAGTCATGGGGAGCAGAACATTTTAAGAGGGCACTCACAAAAGTCTTTCAAATAAGAAGGGATGACGAAAAGCTTGGCGTGACCTTGCAGCATGATTCGTACAGACATAGAACAGACAAAGAAGTCAAGCAAGGCGTCGGATCAGTTGCTGAAAATGACCGCTATTAAGAACAACATAGTCAATACAGCACGGAACTGAGACACAGTAATGAGTTTCTGCATTTTCAAGCTCGACCGCGACACACGTGTGGCAGATGTGGCAACACAGTACTACAATGCAGGCAACAGAAAGACAGGGAACAGTGCAGTCGACGACAAGGGCAACACAGTACGTGACTTTGAATTCGAAGTCTTAGCCCCGCAAACGCAACCGCAAGCTTGATGCGCAGGACCTTCAAAATTTTTCCTTCACTGACACTTTTGCTATTCTGACGGATGGGACATGACTCAAGATCTGGTGGGATTGCGTGCCTGCAACTCGTATCACAACGACACGTCTATTGAGGGGGAGAGAGAGAGAGAGAGAGAGAGAGAGAGAGAGAGAGAGAGAGACATTTTTGAAGTGTGGACACAAAGGATTTAGCTCAGATTTCGTGCGAAAAACCGAGTTACTGTGGCTGGGGTAGGCAGAGTTGCGTGGTGGGTGTCACTTCTTATGACAACGGTGCCTTAATGTCATTATGTGGCCCCCTGTACAGAACCATGTGACTGGAAGTGGCCTGCAGTTGGGAAAGAGAAAGAAAGCAAGACTCGCTTAACTGACGAGAGAGAGAGAGAGAGAGAGAGAGAGAGAGAGAGAGAGAGAGAGAGAGAGAGAGAGATGAAATGAGAGGCAAAGACACTCTATTTATGGATGATTTTGACATCAATTATTATTCGTGGACATAGAAGTAATTGTATGTTCATGTTCCTGAGATAGCTAACGTCTTCGTATATGGCTCCCACTTCCCAACCTCATCGTCACAACTGTAACAGAGAGAGAGAGAGATAGAGATGCAATGCAATATGAACAACAAATACACAAGGAACTCCGCATGACGATGAGGTTGGGAAGTGGGTGCCACTTACACCTGAATACGCCTACAACGTCTTCGTATATGACTCCCACTTCCCAACCTCATCGTCACAAGTGTGGGTGGAGAGAGAGAGAGAGAGCGGTAATTGAAGGGAGGGAGAGAGAGAGAGAGAACGTGGGTAGATAGATAGATAGATAGATAGATAGATAGATAGATAGATAGATAGATAGATAGATAGAAAGATAGAGAGATAGATAGATAGATAGATAGATAGATAGATAGATAGATAGATAGATAGATAGATAGAGAGAGAGAGAGAGAGAGAGAGAGATGAAATGAGAGACAAAGACACTCTATTTATAGATGATTTTGACATCAATTATTATTCGTGGACAAAGAAGTAATTGTCTGTTCGTGTTCCTGAGATAGCTAACGTCTTCGTATATGGCTCCCACTTCCCAACCTCATCATCACAACTGTAACACAGAGAGAGAGAGAGAGAGAGAGAGAGAGATGCAATGCAATATGAACAGCAAACACGCAAGGAACCCTGCATGACGATGAGGTTGGGAAGTGGGTGCCACTTATACCAGAATACGCTTACAACGTCTTCGTATATGGTTCCCACTTCCCAACCTCATCGTCACAAGTGTGGGTGGAGAGAGAGAGAGAGAGGGGGGTAATTGAAGGAAGAGGGAGAAAAAAAAAACGTATATGGCCCCGAAAGGGTGGTCACAGCTAGCATGTATACATGATGTCCACTTCAACAATGTGTATGAGAGTGTCAGTGTACCGTCATTATTTGTGTGTCCATGGGGGATGGAGTCACAAGCTTCGGAGGTGTGCGTGTTCATCTCTTCTTTGTTGTCTGGAATGAGTGAGTCACGAAATTTATCGACCGGAATGCTCCCCTCTGCTCCAATGAGACACATGCATGCATGAATATGAATAGAGAGGTCTCCGACAGGCAAGCACCATAAATCCAAACATAACACCATCACATTTCCAACATGATTCATCACACCACCATCACATTTCCATCACGATTTCCAACATAAAGTCGTGTATTCAACTGTTGATAAATAGTTTACCAACACATAGTTCAACCTTCCAAACGTAGTTCAACAGAATATAAATAGATTCTCAACATTTTATCAACACAAAGTTCAACTGTTTATCCTGTCACTTCATGTGGACTACATAAGTCTCGCACGTTGGTTTCCTTCACTTCCTGTAGACCATGGTGCATGTGCCAAGATAAACAGTTGAAAAACAGTTTTTAAACGGTTGTTCGGAGATGAGGCCCCACGATCAAAAAAAAAAAAAACGGGCGACAATTTTTTTGTTGAAAGCCTATTCTATTAATAGTTTCTCACAGTCAACAAACGCGTAGGTTCTTCTCAACAGTGGACCTGGTTGGGCCCATCTCCCGTCGACTGTACCAACCTGACTGCTCTAACTACGATCCAAAAAGAAACAGTTTCTGGAAAAGTCTCGCTTCGCATTAAACGACAAACCCTATAAGGCACATATTCAACAAATTTCTTAAACAACGTCAACCGCTAAAAGACAAAAAAAAATCTAAAGAGACACCAACAACTAAAAGACAAAAGATAAAACTACAAGAGACGAACCCCGAAGCCTACCTTTGCACACGCATCAGAATCAAATCCTATGACATGCACACTACGTAATCGTGAAAAAAAATCACAAAGCAGAAAAAAAATCACAAAGAAGAAAAAATAGACGAAGCCCAAAGTAACTGTGTATCGAAGAAGCGTAGGAGAGAACTTTTCAGAGGTTCCTTGGAGACCCCAGGTCCTACCTCGTTCTCGTCACAATTTGAGAACTTTTCGGGCCACTTCGGCCCAATCAGGGGCACACCTCTGAGTAAACCTCGAAGGGTCTTCGCAAAAAACAGTAGTGGGGTAGTCTTTGCGTCTGTGCTCGCGTTTCAGCATGAGCAGACTTTCTTTCACCCCGCCTCCCGACATTGAGCATGCCCAAATCCTGTGCAACATGCCGTTCACCAACATCCATTTTTGTTTCGGGCAGCTAAACGAACTAAAATCTTGAAGGGATTCGGACCCCACAAAATATTATTTTGATACCTAAACATTATTATTGTTTTCTTAAATTTGTTTTGCGAGTTCTTTGTGATGTAAGATATCTGCTTTTTTATTTTGAAGTCATTAACCAAAAAAACATGAAAAATTGGCAAAGATGGTGATGTCAAAACTTGCTTGCCCACTCACTAATTTGGTTTTTCTCTGTTTTCACTTTTTGTTTTTCCTTTATTTCGGGACATGCAAAAATTTATTATTTTTTCAAACTTTGTTTGTATTCTTTATTATGTAAGGTACACATACATAAATTTTCATGGCATTTGTCACAGCCAAAAAAAAAAAAAAAACTCGCCAAAGATGGCGGTGTAAAAAACGTGCTCGTTCACTCAATAATTTCATTATCATTTTTGTTTTTTTAATTTTATTATTAATATTTATTCTTAGTATTTGATTATTATTTCAAATTTGGTAAAGAATTTGGATGTAACATTGAGGCAAATGTTGTTTAGTTTATTCTTCTGCATAACATATATTGTTTACAGAAGTTTTAGAATTATTACTATTATTATGATTATTTGTTTTTTTTTCGTTCGCCGACCGAACGCATCAAGAGGGGGTGCCGAACATTTCGGCGTTCGAGTTCGGACGTTCGTCCTGTTCTGAACGCCGGCAACCCTGTACATATATATATATATATGTATAATAACGTGTAAAAATTAAGTGTCACTCGTCTTTAATTTTTATATGGAAATGAACGTTATTAACAAATGATCACTACAAGATATAACATATATATATGAGTTGGTAGAAACAATTATAGGCAGTTATAAAATATGGCAACAAGTATGAAACAAAGAATTAGTGCTACATGTTTTTCGCATGATACTCTGGAAGTTTGCATGTGTAGGTATGTTCATATGGTATAATACTTACTAGATGAAACTCCATAACAAATTAACTATTTCAAACTGTTTCATAAAGATGACCAATAAACAAAAAAATTGACATGTGATAATTTCTCTAAGGTGTGGATGTGTGCAGGGTAGTCGACATTCGAATCCAGCCAGTCTGTTGAACCCGAACGGCTGAACGTTCTGCCCCGCTTTAAGATGTGTTCAACCGAACCTAAACGCAAAAAAAAAATTAAAAAATCATGAAAACAAACTATGGTATGATTGAAAACTAAATTGAATAACTTTTATTTCGGGGTCATAACGAAATTATTTACCGAATTTAAAATAAATTAATCAAACAAAGTTACCATCCAGAGCACCGGATCACTCTGTTTTCCCAAGCGGCCTAACCGTTCAAGGACCAGGGAAACCCCTCCCCTAAGAAAAGAAAGAAAAATAAATATGTTACACAGAAAATTAAACTGAACAACTTTTATTGCAGGGTTACATCAAAATTTCTTACCGAATTAAATATATATATATATATATACAGGGTCACCAGCCCGTACGTACGGAGGTCTTCGGGCAGACCTCCGTACGTACGGGCGTTCGGTGTCCCGTACGGCGTCCGAACCCGACGGCGTTCGGCCCCCGCCAAAAATTATTTTAGGGCCTTAAAATAATTATTTTTTTCTGAAGTTTTTTTTATGAAGTCTCTATGACGTGAATACATGCCTGTAAATTTTCAAGTCATTTGGCTAATCCAAATAAGAATTAAAAATCTCCAAAGATGGCGGTGTCAAAACGTGCTCGCCCACGTATTTTTTCACTTTTTACTTTTTGTTTTCACTTTAGTTCGGGGTCTAAACAATTTTATTATTTTTTGAAACTTTTTTAGTGGGTTTTGTATTATATGAAGTACACATCTGTTAATTTTGAGGGCATTTAGTTATGTCAAAAACAAATGAAAAATCGCCAAAGATGGCGGTGTTGAAAACATGCTCGCGCACTCACTAAATTTAATTCTCTTTTTATTTTTATTTCTTTTTATTATTAGTATTTGTTTTCTGTATTTTATTTTTATTTCAAACTTGATAACGAATTTGGATGAAATGCTCAGGCAAAACTTGTTTAATTTATTTTTATCCATAACATATATTTTTTTCAGATTTTTTTTATGACTTTGTTTTTTTTTTGTTTTTTTTTTTTGGAGCCGCGTTCGGCCTGAACGGCCAAACGCATCCCTAAGGGGTCCCATACGTTCGGGCGTTTGGGTTCGGGCGTTCGGCCCGTCCCAAACGTCGGTTAACCCGTATATATATATTTCTAAAAATATATATATATCACCAAACTCCGATAAAATATTTTGTCAAAGCCCCTCGTTTGTTGTCCTCATCTTTCTCTTCATCTGCGGTGTACCGGGTAACTCCGTTTGACGATATATATACATATATATATATATGGTCACCAGGCCGTACGTACGGAGGTCCCCGAGCCGACCTCCGTACGTATGGGTGTTTAGGGTCCCATTCGAGATTCAAACCCCAAGTCGTCGGCCCCCACCAAAAATTATTTCGGGGCCTTGAAATAAATGTTTTTTTTTAATGTTTTTTGTGAGTTCTTTATAATGTTGGTTACACACCTATAAAATTTTACGTCATTTTGCTAAGCCAAAACAAAATTAAAAAGCGTAAAAAATGGCGGTGTCGAAACGTGCTCGCCCATTCATTTTTGTGTTTTTTGTCACTTTTTATCTACGCTACCAGAATGGTCCGGGGTCTCTTATCCGACCGCAGAAAAAAAACATTTAAAAATAAAAATAAAATAAATCGTTTTAAATTTTATTTTCTATTTTAACTTTGGTGAAGAATATTGATGTGACCCTAAGGCAAAAGTTGTTCAGCTTAGTTTTTTGCATAACATAGTTTGTTTTCATATTTTTTAAAATTTATTATTATTATTTTTTTTTTTTGGACCCTCCCTAGTCCTTGCACGGGCTGGTCACCCGGGACTCGAGCGGCCCGACTGATAGCCTAGCCTTTTACGTTTTGTTTTCACTTTATTTCGGGGCCAAAAAAAAATTATTTTTTGAAACTTTTTTTATGAGTTTTGTATTATGTGAGGAACCCATTTGTGCATTTTCAAAGTATATGACAATGCAGAAATAAAACAAATCGCTAATTATGGTGGTGTCGAAAATGTGCTTGCGTGCTCACGAATTTTAATTCTCGTTTTATGTTTTATTATTTTTGTTATCGGTATTTTTGCTTATTTTATTTTTATTTCATAGTTAGTAAGAAATAGGCAAATGTTGTTTATATCAGTTTTTTTCATAACATATTTGTTTTCAGATTTTTTAGATTCTGTTTTTTTTTTTTTTTTTTTCAAAGTTCGGCCCGAACGGCTGAACGCATCCCCACGAGGTCCCGCATGTTCAGGCATTCGGGTTCGGTCGTTCGGTCTGTCCTGAATGCCGGTTACGTTGTATATATACATGGTAACCAGGCCGGACATTTGGAGGCTCCCGGGCTGACCCGCGAAAGTTCCGGTGTTCGGGGTCCCATTCGGGGTCCGAACCTAAATGGGTTTGGCCCCCGCCAAAAGCTATTTTGAGGCCTAAAAATTATTTTTTTCTTATGAAGTTTTTTTAGTATGTTTTGTATGACATGCACTAGAAACGTATAAATTTTCAAGGCATTTTGGCAAGCTAAAACAAAATAAAAACTCGCAAAGTGGCAGTGTCAAACGTGCTCGGCCATTCAGTTTTTTTTTTTTTTTCACTTTTCGCCCAGGTTGTTTTTCTGGGCACCCAGGGACCCAACTTGTGCCCGGATACACGCCGGGTGCCCAACCGGCCATGACCCACGGGCAGGGTTCCAAACAATCCTAAGCGTATAAAAAAAAGTAAAAAAAATGAAAGTCAAAAAATTTAAGAAAACAAATATGATGTGTAGAATTGCAATACAAACGACTTTTGGCGGAATGTCACATCATAATTCCTCACCGAATTGGGGATAAAAAAATAACAACAAAATGACATTAAATGACCTTCTTTCAACCCCTCTTAGTCCCTTTAAACCACCAGTACCCTCCGCAGCACTTCGCCGAACCGATTTTTTTTTTCTTTCTGAGTCTGCTGGGCCTTTCGGTTGACGCTCAGCCTTCCTCAAATAATTGAGGAAGGCCCTCGATTCAGCACTTGAAGCGTGCTTGTCTGTACGTCGGCCTCCTGTGTGTGGGACTATATTTGCGACAGTCCCCGCTCCATACTGGCATTGGACTTCCACTATTCACGGACTGTTGCGGCAAGCATTGGCAGAGGAGATCTTGTTGAGGTAAGGGTTTTTTTTTTTTTTTTTTTTTTTTTTTCCTTTCCTCCTATTAATTTTCAGTTGCGCGTCCGGTACCGCAGCCCGCCTTGGGACTGGGAAGTGGGACACTGTGCAGCGGTCGAGCGACCGGCGCACTGGTCGTCAAGGTAGGCACCCGACGGCGGTCGTTGGGTTAGGGAAACGTGGTCCTCAAGCAGTGACGCGCTTCGTCACGAGAGCTGCCTGATGCCGTGGCGGAGAGAGAGAGAGAGAGAGAGAGAGAGAGAGAGAGAGAGAGAGAGAGAGAGAGAGAGAGAGAGAGATGGCGGCAACGTACAAGTGGAGGGGATAGCCGGAGCGGCCAGCAAGCAGGCGTGAGCGAGCGGGGCGGAGGGGAGAGCGGTGTCGAGCGCATCGGTCCGGCACCGCACGAGGCAGCGCGGGACCCTCCCGGTCGTGTCACGCAGGAGTTGGTTTTAATCCTCGTCGCGAATAAACATGTGGAGCTTTCGCAAGTCGCTCCGGCGGAGTGCACCAGCCATACCTCCCGCGAGCCCCTACGACAGAATAGGGCCTACGCGAGGCACGACTTACCTCCAACTTACGGGAGTTGTCACCTCCCTTCGGTGGACGTATCCCCCCCGAGCTACCAGTCCACAGTACGAAAGTTGATCAGATGCAATCGCAGAGGTGGACCAGCCGAGGGCGTTTCTCGTTCGTTGTGGCATAGGGGGTACGCGCGGTAATACGCCTCTATCAAACCCGCACGCGAACCGACGCACTGGGGAGGCTGAGATCCCAAGCACGGTCCGTCGTCGGTCGACTAGGACGTATCTCACTCACCACACGCACACCACTCTACGAACAAAAAAAAATAAAACACACACACAGCGGCACGCATGAAACGGAACAACACAAACAACGTGACGACACTCCTAGTCCCTTAGTAGTCATCCCATAACTTTCCGATGTGGAATCGGATAGGCCTCGTGCGCATGACTTAGTATAAACCGCGTGGACGCAAGGTTAACTCATATCGACTCGCAATGCAAGCGTACGCAAGTAGTCGCAATGATGGTGTACTATGTAGTGTCCATAATCAAGTGGTCCCTCGTGGATCCGAGTACCGCTTATGACACTCAAGTGTCAAACTCGAAGTATCGTGATGGTCTGATCCCTCACGATATTGCACGGCTGAAGGAATAGCCGTGCGGCCGTCGCGAGACCTCCGGCCTTTGGCTTGAGCGTCTTGGCAGGCAAGGCAAATAGACTATGCACGGGGGCAGATTCCTTCCCTGCAGAGTCTAGGGCTTGGAATGTCCTTGACAAGGACCTCGAATCCCGGCCCAGGATCAACGTCCGATTAAGAACCTCCAAGAAACAAACAAACAAGGGGAAGAGTCTTCCTTATTTCTTTAATCTCAACCCTTAAGTAGGCCTTTAATACATGGCCCCTCAGGCCACTCGAACATCCAACATAGGTACACATACATATATATAAGGGGGATAAGTTTGTGACGATCACTTCTCACAATCACAGGGGACTCATCACAACCATAGGCATATGTGTGATCGCAGGCAATCAAATCCAAAATCCGAACCACAGAACATATCTGCAATCACATCAAAAAGTCAAACAAAAGTCCACTCACTACACGGAGTCAACCCCAACCAATCTCTATACTGATACCCCTCGCTTCAGTCATGCAAGCCCCGACCTCCAGCCAACCAACCATAGTTAATTACTCAACACTTTTGTTAAATGGTCATTCAATAAAAGTCTGGGTGAAACCTTAACGAAACAATAAAATTATCGGGGCTAAAGCCTTTTAGGTCGAGTATTGAGGGTGAGTTGGAATAGAGTCGTAAACCGACAACCGACCTGTTATCAGTGATAACAGAAGATGATTCTCGTAGGATGAAGCTGAACCTAGTCCAAATTCTGAATCAATCGATTAAGAGGACCTGTAACACATGACAGGTCAATCCCCAGGCTAAACCTATAAGTCCTTGGAGAACAATCCAATCTCACCCCAAAATCTACCTGACTGACTAAGCCTAAATCTACCTTTAAGCAGTGTCCAAAGCAAAGGTAGATTCTGACAGAGTCTCCCCTATACAGGGTGGATCGCCAGAATCGCCACCTGTCAAAATATAACCTAGCTCCTTTAAACTAAGGAAATTTCGGCAGCTCTTCACGTATGAAAGATGTCTTTCCAGAATTTATATCAGCCCGAATATGAAAACAGAAATAGTCTTTGACTTTCCAAAGTTAAATTTTATCTAACTCCCTGAACTAGCAAAAATTTGGGCAGCACTCTCCTTAGAAAAGGAAACTTTCCATATTTTTACTAAGCCATATGTGAACTTCAGACAAGTTGAACTTTGAAAGGTCAAAATTTGAATAACTCCTTGGCTTTGTAAAAATTTCGGCAGCGCTTCCCGTAGAGAAAGTAGCTTACCAAAATTTATACGAAGCGAAGTATAACAAAAGATCCCAGAAAATGCGGAAATTGATCTAAGTAAAATAAACTTAGCTTAGAAAATGCAGAAATTGAGACTAACTCTTATGGCTCTAGCACGTGTCGAGCAACTAAAGCAATTACCTATCAAGCTGAAACTCAGACTAAGTAGTAGCCTCACTTAATCACATGCAGGCCAAACCACAAAGGTAAGTACTTTCACCATCCCCAAGTCAACCTGGACAAACAATAGTTCGTAATCCCAATGATCTATCCCTTTATACCAACTTACATAAGGCATAAGGTCAGGACACCCAAACTTATGGAATGAACCTTACCATAGCCAGGCATAAAGTCGAGTCACCCAAACTTATGGAATGAGTCCAACTTAGCCAAAATATACACAAACACAGGGCACAACAATTTTTCTCTTCCCTGGGCATACGACTAGGCCATTCTAGTCGCCCCGAACTGTTTAAATAACCAATTTATATATACGTCCCTAAATTTAATCTTCAAAGCGGGCGTAGGACCGAGTCATTCACCTTAGAAACAATGCTCAGTCAGCCCAAGTTACCTTCAGTTATACTCTTAGTTATACTCTCTTCAGGTCGTGATAGGCTATAGTCAGACCACCTAAACTTATAGAACAGTCTGATTAGCTCGTTCATAGATAGAATAATGATAAAATATAACCAAATTATAACCTTGGGTTCCAGCATGTGCGGACTTTGAGTCAGACCACCTGAACTTACAGAACAGTGTGACCCTCTGCCTGATTCGTTCCTCTCTGATCCAAGCTATGCGTGGCATTGGGCTAGACCACCTGAACTTACAGAACGGTCTGCCCCTTTGCCAAGTTCATTTTCTCAAAATAAAGCAGGAAGAAGCCGAGTCACCTAAACTTATAGAATGGCTCAGACCTCCTCGTTCAGAATCAAATAAACAAAGAAAACCCCCGAAATAACCAAGGCAACCAAGGCACCTGAACTTACAGAACGCACTTGGCCCCTAAAAAGAGTCAATCACACGCAGCCCCCGCAAGTCAGAGCAACCAGACCACCTAAGCTTATAGAACAGTCTGGTTCTGAAGGCAATCCCACAACACTAGGTCTCCCCAAACTTATGGGGACTTCCCAACCTCCAGAGCAATCAGACCACCTCAACTTATAGAATGGTCTGATGCCCCACACAATCCGAAGTAAAACATAGCGCTGGGTCTCCCCAAACTTATGGGGACCTCCCAGCCTTAATAACCCAGTCAAACTTCAAAGCAATACTACTTTCCTCCCAACCTTCCCCCAGATGAATTCCCTTTCAACAATCTGCTTTCAGGCAATCAACAAAACTGAAGTTGAGATTGCACAGGCATTCCTTTATTTAATCTGATTTAACTTATGAAAGTCAAACAACAAGTCAAAGTAGTGGTGCATGTCATATACTCAGTCAAAACATGCAATAAGCAGTACAAATACGGGCTATAGTTTGGGTTTATAAAGGGGGATGGAAGGTTACGTTATAATTCCCTGCCTCCAGAACTCCTCCTGAGTTCCGGCAGAGCTCCCGCAATCAGTGGGGTAACCTCCGACGTAAGCCTTGCTGCGGTCCTACGGGTTGCAATCCCGCCTGCCGCCTTCCTCTCGGATCAAGACTACACTTCAAGTTAGAGTTAGAAGGGCAGAAGGAGGGAGTTTGAGTCGCTCACATACAAGGAGGGTGCTCTCAGACTCACTCGAGAGGGCCTTGTTACCTTGAATCGCCTGAGGGCCCCGCAATGGCGGCCAAAACTGCAGCAGCTTGGTTGCACCGAAGTCAGCCTCTGAGCCCAACTCCCTAACGACTGCCTGAGCTGCAGCAACAACCTCTCCTGCAGCCCAACTTCTTCCTTCACGCTACGCCCCTACTTCCCCAAAGTGTCGCTGCAACCACATGGCCCCCAAACTTGCGGCAACCAAAACAGCGCAATAGCCTCAGCTGAGAACCTTGTCCACACAAAAACCCCAACGTTGTTCAGCAGGTATACAGCAACCGCAGTAAAACGCACAGCTCGTACCTTTGACAACACACAGTAGCGGTGCCTGGTGGACAATCACCTATTCATAGCGAAGTTCAGCAGCAGTAGCGGTAAAAACAAACAGTCTCTCGGCCATAACAGACTATCAGTGGCTTGCCTCGGCAGCCATCAGCGCCCCACAGTCCAAACTGTGCTGGTCATAGTTCAAGTCACGGCTATGAACTAAGTCTAGTCACCTCTTCTCCGTGGCGAACTCCTTGCTTCACCGCTCCTGTGGACCAAGCAGCGTACTGCGTCGTTGGTCAGCAGGGAGTATGCAGTCCTACAACTGGCTCCTTGCCCCCCCTTCTGTGGATAAGTGGGCAGCATAGCGGACACCAGCTCAGTCTCCAGGTCCGTGGCAGGCCTCATTCCGCTGCCATTGACCGGATAGGCGCCTCATGAAGTAGTAGGTAGGTCTGTAGCCTCACGGCCTGCTCCCCAGCGGACTCCGAACGACCATAGAGCAGCGCAGCAACCCACAGGTAAGACTTCAGTCCCGCACTCTGCTCCCTGCTATTTTGTGGACCGGAACAAGCCGCACTCCGGCGTACCGCACATATCCAAGTCTCGCCGCTGGCTTCCGAAGATCTCAGTCACAATGCTAAGAAGAAAGGTAAACTTCGTCGTGACCAAGACGCACCAGTCCTCATTCGTACGGCTTGTCTTACCCCGCCTTTACCTTGAAGATGAACAAAAGCCGAACGAGTCTTTCACTGGGACATGGAAATATGTACACCGCCTCCCAACTGCATGCTCCCGCTTAAACTTGTCAGCCAAAAGGTAAGTCTCCTACCTCGCTCGGACCCCTTACGTGGTTTTTATAGAAGCTACGAGCGATTTCGAATGAATTTTCCCCTAGAACGATGGGAAGGTACACTGCAACCAAAAGCTAGCTCAGATAGAGAGGAGGGTCGTGATGATCACAAAAGAACGAGCCTAGCGGTTATGCGCTCCTGTTGGTGATGCATACGGCTCTGGCAGAACTCTGTAACTCGCCCGTTGTGTAAATGAGAGTGAATCTTCCGCTGGAAGGCGGAAAGATACATTCTGCTACTTGCCATACACGTGGGGAGTCAGAGTGAGGCTACTTCCATCGGCGAAACGAGCATCGCACCCGATCACAAGTCGATCTCCAACCCCGCTATTTAGCCCCACGCTATACTGACAATAGAATAAGCAAAATTGGAATGAATCTTCTCCCGGAACGCGGCAATATTCAGTTGCCTTTTGCAAAAATCACTCTCTCCTCCCACGCGCAGCCCCTCCACCTCATTCCTCGAAGCCAGCTATTCTATCGCGAAATCCGGCACCACCGTCGGACTCGCCATGACCCAAACCTCCGGTCAGTCTCTTCCCAAGCCCGGCCTCAATGATGCACAAACAAGATCTCCCTCACCTCGTGCGGCCATATCCGGTTGTTTGTTATCTCGGCGCACCCCACTTCTCTATTAGCCGCTAATTTACGAACTTTCTTACTAAACTAACTGCTAATTCGGATTCGCCCCGACGATGAAACCCGGATTCGGCTTTTATTTTGCCGAAATCCGTCAAGGATCGGGGGCGCTAACACTTTTTGCCCCCGTCACTTCCTCGTCCCCGTCCTTGCCATCTCCGAACTTACTCCGGGTGCGCCTAGTCGAGCTTCCTGTCTCGCTCCGCTTCCCTCTCTCGGCTCGTCTCCCTCACTGCCCGTCACTCCCTCCAATCCGGCTCTGCTCGTCCAGCGGTTCTGCTCCGCCACCCTTCTGCGCTAGCGCCCGTCGCCTCCTTCCCCTCGCTACTGCCCGACGTGAGCTGGCCAGGTCCGCCGCCCAGACGATACAGCATTTGCCTCCGGACGCACCTTGCGGCAAATGTCGCCTAGGTTCACCCACCGCTCTTCCCACTGCGCTCAGCTCCGCGTGCACCCTGCCGCATGGTCCTGTCCCGTCGCGTTCTTTCCTTCTACTGCCTTTCCCTCACTCGTCGTCCCTCGCTGCCTCGGCTCTGATAGCCGCCCTGCCTCCCCTCACCTCCTTCGTCTCCTGCAGGTAGTCGTCAGCCGGAGGCCACGCATCAGTCCAGGAGCGCACCGCAACTCGTTAGCGCACCAGCACCCTGAACGTGTGTGCGAGGAGCTCAGCAAGCGAGAGTAGTAAGAAAATCACGAAGGGGTCGCCCCCGATTTGTAAACATCAGCCTCGCGCGGGGCCACGCTGATCTTCTCTGTATAGTTCCAATTTTAACGATGTCCCGAAGGACTCAACCGGGGCAAATGCCCCTCGACACCACTAAGAGCCAGACGGCCTCTGCGCCGGGCCTACCGGCGAAGAGCGGGCCTCGCTCTCAGGCAAAACCCCGAGCTTTTCCCACTGAGACCCCTCCTTGCCTGGGTCCAAACACGGCCTGTCAGCCAACGGTCTTAGGCGCCCCCACCGAATCAGGCTCACGGGTCCATGGCCCAGGCCTGGAACTGGCGCCTGGGAATAAAGGCAGGAGGCAACCTAATAAGGGTACAGCTGGTCAGTAAATAAGAGGGGCAGCCGTCACCCGCGGGCCTGTCGGTACTCCCCTGGTTCGGCCAAGCGGGTCTGTGATCGGACTCCCTTGACAAAACTAAGGGGGATAGCTCGACGGGACCCTCAACACCTGAGTTCCGCCCTCGCTCCATCATTCCTATGTCATCACTGCTGGCCTCAATCCCTGTATTTTCGTCTTAAAAGTCCAATCTCGTAACCAATAGGGCAAAGCCCAAGCCTGCAACCAGTGTGCACCAAACCCTATGTAAGGCGGTGCCGCGTGACGCCCAAGGCCAAAAAGGTAGCCATGGCTTCACCTCCGCCTACAATCGAGCCCCCGCCGGCGTGCTCCACTTACACCACTGCGGCCCTGCGAATCCTCCCATACATACGCACGAGTCACAAGCAAATGTACCAACCAACATGCATAATCTTTTTAATCCTAGTTTAACCAAAGGAAAAGAAAATGTCGCCGGCAACCAACGCCGGCTTTCACAATCATCAAGAGAGAAAACAAATCACGCGCGCCTTAAATCTGTGCGCCCACACACTCTTTACTGTAGTCAGCCATCCTGTCAACGTAAATCACAGACGCACCCGCGCCTAGCGCGGTATACTTAAACTTTAAACCAAACTTATTCTTGTCGCTTGCAAAACCCAAGGCGGATACCCTTGTAAGGGTATTCACGCCGACAGCAGGGGCGGCACCGCATGAGCGGAGGGGAGAGCGGGAGCGGAAGACGGTGGCGGGACCGGGATCAGGCAGTGAGCGGGGTGGAGTGAGCGAGTGGGGCGGAGGAGGGAGCGGGAGGGCGGGAGATTACACTACCTTCTCCCACCGCGCACGCGCGCGCGCGCGTGCGCGCGCGCGCGCGCGCGCGCGCGCGCGCGAGAGAGAGAGAGAGAGAGAGAGAGAGAGAGAGAGAGAGAGAGAGAGAGAGAGAGAGAGAGAG
>BFEA01000002.1:5625850-5659207 GCA_003427395.1 Chara braunii
TTTTTTTTGAAACATAGACGGCCTTGAGATATTATCATTGAGCTGACCGACCCCAGGCAATTCATTAGTAGCTGGTTTTCACTCATCAAGTTCCATCATCTGGATTCGAACACAGCACCTGGTCTGTATTTCAACATTTCATGGGTGTACCCACTGAGCTAGGCTCTTGGGTGATATCCGATTCTTCGGTCCTACCCCTTTGACGATGTAACTTGCGAGCGGGCATACTTTTTTTGTGGTTTCCTGATGTACCTGGCCGCAATTTCGGCGTTTATTCAGTCGGAATCTTTCAGGCTTTGCGGCCAAGTCCTCCTTCACCTTCGGTCATTTAAACCACCTGTGCGGGGCTCTCTCCACTCCTGATGACACGCACAAAAGACAAAATATGGTTGTGAATCTGCTGATGGTCTAGCGGAAGGTTCATTCTTTTTTCTTTCCTTTCTAATCTATTGTCTTCTCTCATTGTACTCCCATATACTTTTTTCTTCTCTCAATGTATTCTATATAGTTTTCCTTATCTTATTCATCCTCTCGCTACTCTCTTATGTATAGTATAGGGGAACACTAACCGAGCCTGGGGCATTTTTTTTTAATATCCATGTGATTAACCCCGAAGTATTTGCCCAGGGGCCTAGTTCAGTTAAAAACCAAAGTATTTGCCTGCGGGCCTACCGTCTTCCCCCGAACATAACGCACCCTAAAAATGAATGTATACAAGCTATATTTCCGCCAGATACACCCGAAATAAGAAAAAAAAAGGTGTTCGGGGGAAGACGATAACTCGGCTGGTAAGGCACAAAAGTTGCACTGAGGAGGTCGTGGGTGCAATTCCCAATTGCCCTCACATACGGTGCCCTCACATACGTGTTCTACCAGCTACTAGCTAGTGATAACCCGTTGTTGTCCCCCCCAAGGCAGCATTGGCAGGACCTTGGGCGAACGTTGTTGATTGGTATCCAACAGCGATATTGACCATTATTTGTAGTGGGTTTTTAGTGGGTTTGGGTTCCTAGTGGGCGTGGGTTTCAGGTGGGTTGGGGTTATTAGCAGGTTGGGTTTCTAGTGGGTTTGAGTTTCTAGTGGGTTTGGGTTTCTGGGTTTCTAGTGGGCGTTGGCTTCTACTTGGCATGGTTTTGAGGTGGAACTCGTTGTGCCCCCCAAGCCGGCATTGGCAGGACCTTGGGCCAATGTTGTTGATTGGTATCCAACAGCGATATTGACCATTATTTGTAGTGGGTTTCTAGTGGGCGTGGGTTTCAGGTGGGTTGGGGTTTCGAGTGGGTTTGGGTTACTTGTGGGTGTGGGTTTCGAGTGGGCGTTGGTTTCCAGTTGGCATGGTTTTGAGGTGGGACACCGCGACCTAAAAAAATAATTATGGGTTTGGCAAAGCAAAAACCTCTTCTTCGGTGAAGGCGTGATAAAGATTACCCCTTAAAGTAATCCTAAAAAGAAAAATCTGGGTTTGGCAGAGCAAAAACGTCTTCTTTGGTGAAGGCCTGATAAATATTTCCCCTTTAGGTAAACCTAAAAAAAACAAATCTGGGTTTGGCAGAGCAAAAACGTCTTCTTTGGTGAAGGCGTGAGAAGACGTGATAAATATTTCCCCTTTAGGTAAGCTTTCCCTGTTCTGAGAAACCTTTAGCGGTCGTGACGGGAACCTTTTTTTTTTTTTTTTTTTTTTGACAAGGAAAGACAGTCAATTATATTCCAAAAAGAACTTCAGACCGAGGCCGGGGAAAGCTCACAATTCTACACGGAAATATGTGGCAGCTTCAGCCAGTTTAGCTTAATTATACAAATCACTTCTACTACTGTCTACTCTAAATCCGCCTGCTTCCTCATATTTTCCTCTGATTTATGTCATAGCTTCACCAGTTAAAAAAAAAAGCCTCTCTGTGTGGAAAAGCCTTTTCTAGATCTGGATGACAATTTCTCTCCTGTCATGCGAACCGTTGTTTGGTCTTTTTTACCCAATTTTCATCTAGCCTACCAGCCGGGCCGCCCGGGTCACCTTGTTTTCCCGGGCGGTCCGGCCGTGCGAAGACCTAAGAAAGATCCCGGCCAAAGAAAGGAAAATCCAAAAAAAACTGAAAAAAAAAGTTATGCAGAAAAATGAACGGAACAACTGTTGCCTCAGGGTCACATTGATTTTCTTTAATTAATTAATTTTTAAAAAAAGTTTTTTTCTTATGTTTTAAAATGCCCGGCCGGGTAAATGGTCCCCGGCCACTCTGGTACCCTATATTTTTACCCATTTTGAGTAATGCCTTCAGATACGGGTTAGAGCATCTCTAGATTCTCTACTTTTTTGGAAATTGCTGTTCGGGACTTTTTTTTTACCGTTTTAATGACAGAATTACCCCCTGTTTCCCCNGCCAATCTCACGATGCTCTTTTTTCCGAAAATGGGGCTGCGTCGAATTAAAAACGAAAGTTCTCTCTGTTTCTACTGACGTCTCTGACAATCTTCCTATATGATGAATGATATGTTTTGTAGCTTATAATGTTTTTTTCCCTTCATGACAAACCTTGTTTCCTTTTTAATGACCGAGTTTCTATTATTTTGTGTTCCACTGTTTTGAGAAGTTGATGAAGAAGGTGCAGAATGCTTTAAGGAGGGTGAAGGGGAAAAAAAAGAAGAATGCTTTTGGTTGATGTGCTTGCTGCACGCTAGTCTCGGGCATCATATACGAACAAAAGAGAAAGGAAGAGAAAGTGGAAAGGCTTTTCGGTATAGTTTTATTAACGTTTTGGTTATGTTTTTTAGAATCTATGTCCTCTAAAACCTTACCTCTTTTTGTCTATATCCAATAATTTCTCGTTGACCACGACTTGTTGGAACAAGGCTCTCCACCGCTTTTCATCCTGTGTGCATTGGTTCAAAAATTAGGGTTTGAATGGATCTATGGGGGTTTAAAATTAAGGCTTTGTGCACCCAAGAACTGTTGAAATGCAGACCCAAGTTGAAATCCGTAGTTTTAGGTTAGGGTTTTGATAGATCTATGGTGGTTTAAAATTAGGGCTTCGTAGCTCAGTTAGTACACCGAAGAACTGTTGAAATATAGACCCGAGTTCAAATCCGTATGATGATGGGATCAGATGAACGATATATATCCTCCTGATTGATGAGTCGGTGAAACTCCGCCGAAACAGTTTCTGTCACAGCCGCTCGTTTGTTGTCTCCTCTTCTCCACTTCTCCCTCTCTTCCTACGTACGGTTTCCCGGCCAGATCTGTTTGACGATACATACATCACAGCCCCTCGTTCGTTGTCCTCTTCTCCCTCCCCTCCCTCTCTGCCTACGGTTTACCGTAGGCAGCTCTATTTGTCGATATATTCTGGGCTACCTACCAGCTGGTCCACTCGGGTCTCCTTGTTTGACTGCGGTGGCCGGGCCGTGCAAGTACCAGTGAAGGGCCCAGCCAAAAATTCTGAAAAAAAAACTACGTAATGGACAAAAAGTACTCTGAACAGCTTTTGCCTCACGGTCACATCGAAATTCTTTACCGAATTTGTTTATTCTTTTTTGGCCCTGCTGGGCCACTTGCCCTGGCCACTCTGGTAGCCTATATTTGTGCAATCAGACTTGCTATCTTTCACACTTCACATGTATGCAAACAGGTGGGCAGCAAACTGGCGACAAGCGCCCACTCAAACTCAGAGATATGGTAGCCGAGAACACAGTTCAGATACAAGTTCACTTCAATGGCTATGGCGACACATCGCCCACACAACCCTCTGTTCGCACACACAGGATCACCCTGGATATCCCACACAGGATACTCTGTACACACATACACACACACACTCGCAACACTCTACCTACAGCTATGGTGGCTATGGCGGCTGCTACCCTATCGCTATGGCTAAGCTCCTTCTCGCCCACTTCGTCCTCGGGCTCACTGCAGACCACCTCGCACAAGTCGCTGTGGCAGAGCTTCCGCATGGCTCACGCAGGAATGAATGAATGGCTGGGCGCTGCCCTCTGATTTATACTTCTGTAGTTCGTTGGTCTGGCCCTTTCCCATGCCCGTAGTGCACACAGTCCCATGCGGTACTTGCTTGACTGGACTAGGGCTGACTGGGAGTGGGACTGCTGACTCAGCACGTGTAGACTCTACCACTTGCCCACTTGCCTCAGCCTAAACGTGGGCAACTTCGAAAGGCCACTGCTAGGGCCTTCCGGAAAGCCGTGGACTTGGCCTTTCGATACTGTAGCAGCTACGACCTTAACCCTTCACTAGGACTCCTACCCGACAGGTCTACGGATCGAACCTCTACTACCTACGGACCCTACGACAGCCTACCAACTGTTACGAATACACAGGTCACGGGTTCAACTCTAGGGCTCGGCACAGATACTGTACACAGGTAAGGTGAGGACTAGGGATCGAGCCCTGGGATCTGCATCGGCTACTGCGAACAGGTGATTACCGTTTCATTTGTACTGTTTGACAGTATATTAAATGGTTTGAATCAATCTATTGCTTTTTTTTTTTTTATCCTCATTTTGTGAGCTTTTCTGCTTTGTTGCTTGCAGCCAGTGCGCTACTGTCTTCACGAAGTCGAAGAAGAAGGTGGAGAAGGGAGTGGCTTTCCCCACTTGTGTATCTGTCAACAATTGCGTTTGCCATTTCTCTCCGCCAGCAACTGACCAGACGGTGCTATCGGCGAACGACATTGTAAAGATGTAAGATTCAACTGCCCATCTTTTTCTTTCGTCCTTGCTTTTTGTTGTTGTTGTTGTTGTTGTTGCTTGCCCTTTCTTTCTTTGTCTTTAGATCCCATTCCAAATTTTCTGTGTCTGCTTTATTATCTCTTTCGAAGGGTAAGTAATGAATGGCATTTGTTTGAGTGGCGGGTTGATGATACGACGTGCAAAGGTTGGAATCCTTTTTACTTCAGGCCAGGGGGAATGCTCGACCTTCTGAGCCACGTGGGCCGTTTGTCTCGATGGGATTGTAATGGTATTTGTTTGTGTGGCAAGCAGATGGATGACGATAGTTTGTTGCTATAGCATTGCTATTGCTATATGATATTTATGTCTGCTCATGTGGTATGCATGATCTTTTGTTTGTATTTTCTGGCTCAGGATGGGTCTTTGATGCATAACCCCTGGTATTGATTGGTTATAGATTTTAGCGTGTCTGTGAGTCGATGCGATGTTCCCTGCAGATGCCATTCTCTCCTTGCTGTGTTATTACCCTGAGCGTAATGTCGTTTTATCATGGCTGTATTTGGCCAGGATGGCGACTGTATACATGTTCATGATGAGGGAAGTTTTTATCATGGCTGTTATTGGTCACAATGGCGACTGTATACATGTTCATGATGAGAGTTTTGTTTGGGGTGGGGGAATAAGGTATATGGTATATGGTCANATCATGGCTGTTATTGGTCACAATGGCGACTGTATACATGTTCATGATGAGAGTTTTGTTTGGGGTGGGGGAATAAGGTATATGGTATATGGTCAGAGATGTCTCTGTGCTGTGCCGTCCGTTGTCGTAATTATGCTTAGATTGGTGTTCCTGGTCGTGGCTTGTGTGCGAGTTCGTCGTTTTCTCATGGCTGTATTTGACCAGGATGGTGTCTGTATACGTTCATAATGAGACGGAGTTTTTTTGGGTGAGGAATAAGGTCGTATGCCGTCAAAGAATGTTGCTTTGCTGTGCCATGTGTTGTCGTAATTATGCTTATGCTTAGATTGCTGTTTTGTTGTGGCGGCTTGTGTGTGCGTTCCCTTCTCTCTGTTGTTCGTTCAATACAGTGATCTCGGATGTCACATCGACGGTTTTATCGCGGTGGTTGCACATACTGTTGTCCTCCAAGAGCCAGGCACGCCAGTGGCTGGAAAAGCAGCAGATGTCATGCAAGCTGCTCAGACTGCTTCTGAGGTTGCTATCCGTCTCGTGCGGCCGGGGAAGAAGGTGTGTATGCAAACGTGTTTGTGCTTCGACGATATTCGAGTCGTATTCTATTTTGTTGGGACTTTCGTTTTTTTGAATTTGGACCGTTTCTCGATTAATGTGTGTCATCCTTGCGCAGGGGCCATGCTAATCTTCATTCTGTGTATTTCCAGTTTTAACGGATGTCCTGAAGGACAGAACTTTGGGTATTCTAGTGGGCCAGTGGTGTTGTAATTGTATTCTATTCTGTTGAAACTCTGTGTATTCTAGTGGGCCCAGCTCCACGGGCTCTCTCTGACCGGTCAGGTGCCCAACTGGGTGCAAAGTCCAGAGCTCGTCGAGGCAATCCCGGGAAGTCCAGCACGGAATCTTAAGAATGCGAGGATTCAAAAACGTCGGGGAAAACAAAATCATTTTGAATGCGAACTTTTTTGTCGAAAAGTCGCTCTGACAATCTCTAGTACAGTCAATCGACAAGATCCCTAGCGCATTCAAACGAGAAGATGAGTAATATATCAAGTAAAGTAAAAAATAGAAGATGCACCCCTGTAGCACCTGTATACCCCTGTTAAATCCTGGATTTTTTTAACCTTGTTACCGTCCAACTGCATTTAACGAAACAAATAATTAATAATATTGAATAAAATAAGGGGAGATGCACCCCCATTGCCGTTGGTTGTGTGTTTGAGTCTTGTATGCGGATTACACACAGGCCTGGCTCCCCACTGTGTTTTTTCTCGGGGTGCGAAATCCGCGATGGGGAAAAAAAGCTCAGAGGTTCTGGTGGTTGTTTAGTGTTCGAAGTGGGTCAAGGGGGGGTAATTCAATATGGAAGTAAGGGTCCGTCTTCGTGTCTGGTTTGTCGTCTTATACAGGAGTCTACAATGCTTCTTCTGGATGTTGTGCTGGTGGAGGAGTTTGACAACGTTGATTTGAAACATCTGCAGTGGAACCTGGACAGGATTTTGTACTGTGGTGCAAAGATATTTTGCTGCTTTCCTGATATGATGTTATTGGAAGCGAGCAGCAAACTGCGAATCGTTTTCCTGGCATCGCTTAATTGGATGGGTAGGGAAGTCAAGTTTTGATTGGCTAGGGTATATGTTTGACGACGGCTTTCCCATGTCAGGTGTGCTATGGTTTCTATTTGCATTCATTCAATGTTGCATTCATTCGAAGAATGCGATGCGGTGACAAGCTCAAGAGGAGGATGATGAAACGCACTGGGCACCGACTCTCCGTGAGAGAGATGCTTGATAGGGCCTAGAAAACCCAATCCTGACTCCTCTCTCCCTTTCCCCCGCTTCGCTTTTCCCTTTTTCCCCATCCTGCGGACCGGGGCCGAACGGACTGATTGCCTTGTATGGTTGTGATCGGACCCGAAGGTGAACCGGTTATTGGGCCGGAGTTTAAGTGGCTGGATGTCACACGTGTGTAACTTCTAGTATACAGATCGGGAGTTCAAGCCGTAACAGGATCAGGTGGATACAATAATGGTAAAGGATGGGAGGAGGGATAGGAGGGTATGCCATCATCCATCTTGCGAACGGGGGCTGAAGGGACTGCCTTGAAAGATTGCAATTGGACTCGAGGGGAAGCTGCGTATATAAAACCAGTCAGCCCATGTTGTCTGATAACGTTGACGTTTTGGCGTATTGAATGTGCTAATCTGTCCCACGTTTGCTAGAATTTTAACCGTTGGAAAGGAGGAAGAAGGATGAAACGCACTGGGCACTGATTAATCCTTTGTGATCGAGATGCAAAAAGGGACTTGAAAACCCATGGCCGACTTCCCTTTTATTAGGTGACCAGATTTCTTGGCTTTGTTGCTGTACTGGATTTGCTAATCTGTCCCACGTTCGCTAGATTTTTTAACCGTTGTAAACGAGGGAGAAGGATGAAACGCACTGGGCACTGATTAATCCTTCGTGATTGAGAGGCGAAAAGGGCCTAGAAAACCCATTGCTGACCTCCCTTTTATTAGGTGACCAGATTTCTTGGCTTTGTTACTGTATTGGATTTGCTAATCATCTCCATGGTCGCTATAGATCTTTAACTGTTGTATACGAGGAAGGAGGATGAAACGCACTGGGCACTGACTAAACCCTTTGTGATCGAGACGCAAAAAGGGCGTAGAAAACCCATTGCTGACTTCCCTTTTCATGCATTTGAAACATTGTATTGGAGATAGACTTCACTTCGGAGAGGATGCCTTGTTGTTCTTGAAAGACAAAGAACCTGTCCAAAACCAGATTCCAAGACGAATAGCCCCAGCGAATGTGCATTTCTGAGGGCTCTTTTTCCGGGTCGAAACGGAGGGGTGAAAATGGACTTCGCAGTGTCGGCAACAAGTCCGGCATATTATAATGGACACACTGACTGATTCATGGTAAAAGGGAGTTAAACACTGGAGAGGAATGTGTTTTCGCACTCTCTTTTCGACATAGAGAAAAAAGGAAACAAAGTGTGATAGGGAGTTGTCATATTGCACTGGGCACTTGAAGGGGGAAGAAGGATGAAACGCACTGGGCACTGATCTCTGTGATCGAGACGCGAAACGGGCCTAGAAAACCCATTTCTGACTTCTTATTCTCACATGTCATGAAAGAATTGAAGCAAGGTAGGTAGGTTGAAGTTCGGGATAACGCCGGGGCATTGACTTTGTGTTGTGGGCTAGAGCCTGTCGATCGTAGGGGAAGAAGGATGAAACGCACTGGGCACTGATCTTTGTGATTGAGAGGCAAAACGGGCCTAGAAAACCCATTTCTGACTTCTCTTTCTCACATGTCATGAAAGGATTGAAGGAAGGTAGGCAAGTTGAAGGTAGGGCCTTTGACTTTGTGTTGTGGGTGAGAGTGGCTTCGATTGGAACCTGTCGATTGTAGGGGAAGAAGGATGAAACGCACTGGGCACTGATCTCTGTGATTGAGACGCAAAACGGGCCTAGAAAACCCATTTCTGACTTCTCATTCTCACATCTCAGAAAAGGATTGGAGGAAGGTAGGTAGGTTGAAGTTTGGGATAAGGCCGGGGCATTGCCTTTGTGTTGTGGCTGAGAGCGACTTTGAGTGGAACCTGTCGGTCATAGGGGAAGAAGGATGAAACGCACTGGGCACTGATCTCTGTGATCGAGACGTAAAACGGGCCTAGAAAATCCATTTCTGACTTCTCATTCTCACATGTCAGAAAATGATTGGAGGAAGGTAGGACGGTTGAAGTTCGGGATAAGGCCGGGGCATTGACTTCGTGTTGTGGGTGAGAGCCTGTTGATCATAGGGGAAGAAGGATGAAACGCACTGGGCACTGATCTCTGTGATCGAGAGGCAAAACGGGCCTAGAAAACCCATTTCTGACTTCTCATTCTCACATGTCAGAAAATGATTGGAGGAAGGTAGGTAGTTTGACGTTCGGGATAAGGCCGGGGCATTGACTTTGTGTTGTGGGTGAGAGCCTGTCGATCGTAGTGGAAGAAGGATGAAACGCACTGGGCACTGATCTCTGTGATCGAGACGCAAAACGGGCCTAGAAAACCCATTTCTGACTTCTCCCTCTGGCTACAAAGGGATTGGACGGAATTTCTTTCACCAAGGTAGGATGGGCTGCGGATTCTCGATGAGAGACGGATCGCTGTGATCGAGAGGCAAATCCGGCCTGGGAAACCCATTTGTGACTCGCTCTGGCCACAAAAAGGATTGCACGGAACTGCTTTGACCATCTCTTCCAGATGGAGAAAGCGGGAAAGGACGTTGGCTGATTGAAGGGGGAGCAGGATGAAACGCACTGGGCACTGATCTCCTCTGTGATCGAGAGGCAAATCGGGTCTAGAAAACCCATTTCTGACTTCTCCTTCCGTCTTGTTATTAAGCTGTCGAATGAATGGAATTCAATTTGTCGAGGGATGCAGACTGAAAAAGAAAAAGTAAAAGAGAAAGTAAAGAAAGGGATGCAGACTGGAGTTGGAGCTAAAGGGGAAGACCACTTTTGTTCTATGCTGCGGTCAAGGAAGGGATGAATGAGTCTAGAGAGTTTTCTCGTCAGAATCGTATCTCCTTTTCAAATGACATTGGAAAGTAAGACATAGTATGGTACAGTACTACACATGATATTTTTGAGGAACAGGGACGTTTTGCATAGTAATAATTATGTGGAAACGTAGGCGTCAGGCGTAAGTATGTTTCCACTTTCTTTTGTTGACTGTAGGGGGAGGATGATGAAACACGCTGGGCTCTGATCTCTGTGATAGAGAGGCGAACTGGGCCTAGGAAACCCATTTCTGACTCCTCCTTTTGAGGTGTTTGGAGTTGTATATTTTTAGTTCAACGTAGGTGAACTGGAGTTTGTCGTGAAGGGCAGAACACCCACTGTATGCTTTGGATGAGGGGCTGAATGAGTTGCATCTCCTTATTTCTGTCGTATGTGATTTTCAAATGAAGTTGGAAAATAAGCTGCGGTGTCCTTCGGGACATCCGCTGAAATTGGAACGATACAGAGAAGATTAGCATGGCACCTGCGCAAGTATTGACACGACTAACTCGAGAAATGGTCCAAACGTTTTTAGGAAAATACGGTGCGGCATATGGTACATGGTCTTTCGTAAGGAACAGGTACATTTTTTTGTGTCATGTAATTACTGTCTTCTGCATCCGAGTAAAACGTATGGTCATTGTAGCGGTATTTGGTGTATCTTTCCGTGTAGATACAGCAGTAACGACCGTAGGTTGTATTCGGGTGAAGAAGGGTAATTAGTAATTACTAATTAATTTATTAATGATTATTACCTTGGAATGCACAGTTTGTAGTCCTGTGGGCAGTCAGGTGGAAGTGCAATCAGAGCCAGAGCAAGTTTTTTTTTTTTTTTTTTTTTTTTTTGATGAATCGATTTGAGCACAGTGGAGGGTAGTTACTTTTGGGCCTCCGTCCACTGTGTAATGCTCTTCATGCATTTGGATGCTTTCTGGATAGGATACATCAAGATGTCGGAATCGTCCGAATGCAGCTGGTCAAGAAATTTACCCAAATGCAAGTAGAATGCCGGGTAGTGCAGCGAGGCCGTTTATTTGAAGTTGGGGGGTGTGTTTGTCAGTAGGGATATGAAATCAGGGTACTGTCAGGCTGAAGTTGTGCAAGTTTGAAGTCTCCCATATGCATGTGTTTGTCTGAGCAGGTGTCAGGGATGGCGGGGTACGCAGTAAGCAGCTGTGGAAGGTGTTTTGGTGTTGGATTCCTGTGTTGGCTACACCATAAGTTATCTAGTGCTCTACCTCTTGGAATGAAGATCGCACATGCACATTAATCCACAGCTCCTCCAGAATGGCTGGTTATACCCCAGAGAGAAGGATTGAGTTTGTGAGTGAAGTCATCCCTGTGTGTTTGGCAAATCTATGGATCATGTACCCATGTCAGAGATATCTTTTCCCAAGGACTGTTGCACACTAGAAGTAGAAGAGAGAAAAGACTTTGATCTGTACGAGTGCTTTGTTGTTGTTGTAGTCTCTCTCTCTCTCTCTCCCCTCTCTCTCTCTCTCTTACATCCAGTATGCTTGTTCTTCCCGTCGCGGATTTACTTTCTGCCTGCTCTCTCTCTCTCTTACATCCTGGGATGCTTGTTCTTCCTATTGCGGAGTTACGTTCTGACCGGAGTAGATTTGGGAATGCTCTAATGTTTAATTAGTAGGTCATACACTCAATCATGGCCAGGAGTGTCGTTTTAATGCACGTTTTTGTACCGCATTGGCGTGTATGTTTGCTATCTGGTCTGTGTTGTTGTGTCTCCCTTTTTGCTTCTTCTCAGGTCATGCGTCTGACCAAATAAATTGATTATTGTATTTATAACATAATTAGATTATCATAATTATCAATATGGATATTTGATTTATTGTACATATTATATTTGTGATTCAGATTGAGCATGTTATAGATTGACGTCTTTCTTTCTTTTTCTATATATTCTCTGCATGTACGTAGAACTACGATGTCACAGATGCATTGCAAAAGGTCGCAGCGGCGTATAACTGCAAGGTGGTGGAGGGAGTTCTCAGCCATCAGATGAAGCAATTTGTTATTGACGGCAACAAGGTTATTCTGAGCGTTGGAAATTCTGAGACAAGAGTCGAAGATTTCGAGTTTGAAGAGAACGAGGTCTATTCGATAGACATCGTCATGAGCAGCGGCGACGGAAAGGTAGTCCGTCTTGTCTGTGCTTGGTATTACTGTTGTGTTCCTTGCAACGCACCTTTGATGCACTCCGGATGCACCCTGATGCGAGAGCTTGGAATGAACCAACTATTATTCTGTTTGCTGTGCAAGCATGACCTTATTACCTTCTGGATTGTAATTAGGAGTGTGTTTGGCATTATGACTTTTTTTTTTTTTTTTTTTTTTTTTTGATGCATTCGTGATGTAAGTTCCCTTTTTGTTTAAATGTATTGGTGATGCATGCGGTGATTTTTATTTATTTATTTATTTTTAGAAAACAATGCAGGCATGGGAAGGCAGCTGCATCTGCTATGTTATTTTCTTCTCTCAATATTTTCCATCTCACACTCCCTACGTTGGGCTGTGTACTCAAACTGGTATACCTACCTTCGGGACCTGCAAGGGGCGCACGGCAACCCAACCAGAAAGGAACCCCACCCCATGTTTCAAAGGCCAACTACAGGGTTCAGGGTTGAAGACCACCCACTACCTACCTACGGAAGCAGGCTTGGAGCTTAAACTCACTAGCCAGAACTAGGTTATCCTTAAGGTTATGGGTCTATGCCTACCTATGTTTGCTCGGTGCAGGGAGCAGTACCCAAGCTCCTAGCACCTGGAAGGTGTTGGAAAGAACCCCTTACTTCTATAACCAGCCAACAGTCTCCGGTGGTGAACCGGAAGCATACCCCCAGGAGGTTGTGGGGATGGAAAGGACGACGCTCGGTATCGAACCCACGACCTCCTGAGCGCCACTTACGTGCTCAGCCAACGGAGCTCGGTGACGTTGTTGTTTCCTGTTGGCTATCTCTTTTGCTGTCCGCTCTCCGCTCTCTTCTTCATGTGTGCTCTTGGTTGAGTCATGATGTAGGTGTGCAGTATGTCGCTTTGCAACCTCAGTTCTGCTGAACATCTCTCTCTCTGAGTCAATTCTTATCGCATGGATGTGTGACTAAGTAATTTATATTGCGATGTTGTATCTTTTTAATTTTGATAAATGGCTAGATGTGTTCTTGTGGCAATGGAATTGACTCATAGATCGAAATGTGCACACTACCGTCTTCCCCCGAATGCAATGCACCCTAATTATGAGCACATTGTACTGGAAAGTTGTCTTGTATACATTCAGAATCAGGGTGCGTTATGCTCGGGGGAAGACGGTTGTGTTGGACGGTCCGTTGATAGGTTTTGATGAACGGCTATTTGTTTGGCACTGTGATTGGTATGTGTGAATCTACAGCCAAAGATGCTGGATGAGAAGCAGACGTCGGTCTACAAGCGGGCGGTGGATCGAAACTACAGCCTCAAGTTGAAGGCGTCCCGGTTCATTTTCAGCGAGATCAATCAGAAGTTTCCTATTATGCCATTCACTACTCGGTGAGTCCCGGATGACCCTACGGATACATAGACTGTGTTAAACTTCTTTTGTGCGAGTTCTAACGAGTCCGGTCGTGGCAGTCTTGCGAGCTGTAGGCTGCCCATGAATATAGACAGAAAGATAGCACGAACGGAGTCGTTATATTGGGTTGAATGCGGACCTGAAGATGGCAGGCATGTTATCGTGGGGCGTATTGGATGCTGAATGATGCCTACACCAGTGGCAGTCTCACGAGCTTTCATGACATGGGTGGGCTGAATGCAGACAGGAAGGTGGCAGGCGTGCCGTCATGGCACGTGTTGGATGCTGAATGATGCCTAACTCTGTACTAGTCTATAACTTCGGGGTAAGTTTAGAACACTAACGTCTCGGTCATTGGGGATGATGTCTTTATTGCGATTCTACGTATCGGTCTGGCGCCATTTTTTTTATTTTTCAGCAGAGTACTTGTTGAAGTTTGTCGGCAATTTGTTCTGAATGGATTGTGCAGCTCGTCCGCCGGGGCTTACGGATTGACGTTTGATCTGTCACAGGTCTCTTGATGAGAAAAGGGCAAAGCTTGGGCTTGTGGAGTGCTTGAATCACGAATTGCTTCAGCCATACCCTGTGCTGCATGAAAAAACAGGTAGGCCTGTCGTTTCCGAACTGTGGATGTGAAATCCCTTGTTGTCTTGCATTCGATGAGTGTTTTTTTTTTTAAATTGTGACCTCGATTTGATGGAAGTCCATCCTGTCTTGCATACCGACTGGGTTGATATGATGTCTGTGTCGATGCAAGCATTACAGTACATCTCACAATGGCTTGATATGAAAAAGTGTTCCACATGTGGAGGGCATGAAGCCAAGGGGGTGCCATCTTGTCGAAACTGGGGTTGTGTTCCTCTCTACCTCCTTCCTCTTCCTCCCCACCTTCCTCCCCTTGTCCTGCACTCCCTCCCCCCCCCCCCCCCCCTCTCTGCACCCCTTGACTCCTCTCCCAAGACCACCCCTGAAAGTGGAAACAGGACCTCGCTGCCTGAGGCATGTGAATAGCGATTGCGAGTTGTATAGCGTTTCTTCCTTAGAGCTTACGAAAAAGGCAAAAAGGTTTTCAGATGAAGCGGGCTCTTGTACGGTTGGTCACTTTTCATCTTAAAGACTACCACATTGTGATGAATGTTTAGTCGATTGGGGCACGGAGTGGTTGGGAGGTGTGATTGATGATTTCACATTGTTTTAGCTGCTGATGCGAATAGCTATGGCCAATTTTTTTTTCAGATGAAGCGGCCTCTTGTACGGTCGGTGACCTTTAATCTAAAGACGACCAAGATGACCACATTGTGATGGATGTTTAGTCGATTGGGGCACGGAGTGGTTGGAATGTACTGGAAGGGGGTGCTTTCTTCCACGCATGGTTTCTGCCACTGTCCTGTGTGATCAAAGTAGACTAGCCAAGGGTCTACGTGATATGTATCTGTAGTAGAAGGGTCGACGTACTATGCATCTGTAGTAGAGTTTTGTGGTATTCTGCTTCAGTAATAAAGGGGGTGTTCATCATCATTGATTGTTAATCTTTTGCCTTTCTTCTTTTCCAAAACGGATCTGCACATCCATATGGCATGACCAGTATGCAGTCTTTTGCATGTTTGTGCTGCGTCTATTGTGTGAATTATTCTCCGTTCTTCGTACTGCAGTCTGCTCTTGGAGTGGTTCATGCGATGAGGTTTTTCATTCTGGTCCTGTTAACTGTGTTTTTGATGTTGCGGGTGCGTTCTTTTGTATGCAGGTGATATTGTTGCGCATTTCAAGTTTACGGTCCTCCTGATGCCAAGTGGTTCAGATCGGATCACATCACACCCAGTTCAAGTCCTGCAGCCAACATGCACTCTAGAGGACCCGGACGTTAAGGCGATACTAGCTTTGGGTACCAAGACGAAAAAGAAGGGTGGGGGTGCGAAGAAGAAGAAGGGTAGGTATTTGGCCATTTTGTCATTCATTAGAGTCCATAGGACTCCATACAGATGTGTGATTCGTGGACGTAGAAGGAAACCTCGCCTGCAAGGCCCAAGCCTGCAGGGAAAAGAAACTCATTGCCTACTCAGAAAAACTCAGAGCCGTGTCGCCGTTGAAAAAATTCGTCGATGGCCTTTGTTGCGTGTCGGGCCTGCCTCCGAAAGTGCGGCGAGGGTCCCGCGGCCTGTATATGGCCATGTACTGGTCGTTTAAATCAGATGGACAGCTTGTTGCTACCGGAGCCCTGCAAAAGAGTAGCTACAGGGATTTACTATGGGAGTGCCGTCCACTACTGTCTTCACGGGAATATAACGCCCGGTCATTATAGCTGTATTTGGCACAACTTTCAGCCCAATAGGGCGATAATTACTGTGCGTTCTATTCGGGTGAAGACGGTAGGTTAGGATGGCCTCTGATAGGTGGACAATTTGACATTGTGGCTTGGAAGAGGGACTCCGTACGAAGTGCGTTTGCAGATTGTGACGAAAGCTATCACATCGGAATTGACATGCGGTTTTTCTTACAGATGGCATTGAAGGGCACACACAGTGGGTTGGGATGCTTCTCTCACCGTCTGCACGGGCGGACGCGGTCGAAAACATCTGTGTCTGAGTATGGCAGAAGATGCACACGGCCAATCATTCGAGCCTATGACTGTGCCGAAGGATTGACCGTATTGCTATGTCGTGTGCAGGGTGTTTGGGAAACAGGCGGCATATGAACCTCAACTCTTCTGTCTTGTGCTGTGCTCCCCTCCCCCCCCCCCCCCCCCCCCCCCCCCCCCCCCCCCCCCCCCCCCCCCCCCCCCCCCTCCCCCCCCCCCCCCCCCCCCACACCCCCCCCGCTCCTCGCTTTGCTCGCGCCGGCAACATCTTGCGCCTTCCCGCACCCCAAGAACTGTCTCTTATACACATCTAGATGTGTATAAGAGACAGCTTGGGGACTTCCGTTAAAATTGGAAACAGGCGGCATATGAACCTCACCTCCTCTTTAACCGCTTTCCCGGTTTAAAAAGCGCTGAAGGCAGTTCTTGGGGACCTTCCGTTAAAATTGGAACGAAACGGAGATATGATTAGCATGGCCCTTGCACAATGATGACACGTAAACCTAGAAATGGTCCAGAAAACGAATGGGGTGGAGGCTATGATGATTGTGTCAAGGGAATATGGAGCAGGGCACAAAATGCAAACTGCAATAATCATGGTTCTGTGTTGGCCTCAGTTGGAAGCGAGAACAAGTAATAAATAAATATTAAATATCCTCAGGGATGCAAAGAGCGCATCTTTTTTGGAAGTGGTAATAAATACTAATAAGTAGTAAATCCCCTGACTAATGCGAAGAGCTCATCTGGTATTAAGTTGTTGATGACATTTCTTTTTCCCCATCTTGTGGTCGGTATCCGTTCCAAAACTCATGTTTGAAAAGGTCCACGAAAAGCTGTTCCAGCTGAGTCTGACAAGTGCAAGTGTGATTGTTTGTTTGTGTATCTCAGCAGCGGCTGCAAAATCTGCATCTGCTGATGCTGGGGCATCTGCTATGTCTACGGAAGGATCGAATGATAACGCAGAAACAGAGGAGAAATCGACAGCGGATGGCACTGGAGTCTCGGCTGCTTCGACGTGAGAGTTGGGCGTGCTTTGACTTGGGCTCCAATTTTGTTCGTCTTTAGGAAGGAAGAAAAAGCTCTTTGCGTCTTGCTGCCTGTCGTTCCTTCAGAGTCTTATCGGGCTTGCTTGCTGCTTCTGTTTGCCCCTCACTCTCAATTCCATCATCATCATCATCATCATCGTCATCATCATCGTCGTCGTCGGCTCTGTCCAACGAATGTGCCATCACAGGGGTCTCTTTTCAGGCAGTACTGATGTGTCGCTGGAGAGTTTGTTTTTCCCGAGCTGCATGTACCCTCTCTCCTTTCCCCTGATCCTTTCTCAGATCCCAGCTGCAGTACCATCTCTACTCGTTCTTACCTGTCGGCTGACCACGGGTTGTGTTCTGTCCATGTTCATATGGACTTGGCTGAGTATGCGGCACTTCGTAACTTTGCAAACTTATTCTTTGTGTTTCTGGATTAATGCAAAAAAAGTGCTCGCTGTTTCCGGCAAGAAGAGGCCGCTTGCTGAATTGTGGGGTCCCTTCTACCAGGCGGAATTGAGTGAGTGAATTGTATGGTTTGTTTATCGTACTCATATAAGCTTATATCACGTTCTCTCTCTCTCTCTGTGTTTAGTTCTCTCTCTCTCTCTGTTTAGTTCTCTCTCTCTCTCTCTCCCTCTCTATGTCTCTCTCCCTCTCCCGCACCGTGCTTGTGATTGGAATATGAGATTGCAAAGATTGCAATTGATAATGTATGCCCGATAGCGTGAGGGAGGTAAGTGAATATGCAGTCTTCTTATGGCAGTGGTGATATTTAAGCTCGTAGTGGATATAGTGTGCCTGATCTCATCTGGGATGTAAAGACGTAGTGGACACTCCTTATAAAGATAAGGAGGTGGTATATTTTGATGCGGTCGTGATGTATTTGCCGCCTAGCCTTGTATTGTTGGGTGGAGGAGCGTACTCTATCATCTATAGAAGGGGTGAAGACCATTTTGTTTGTATTTTTTTTGTGAATGCCGGCATGTAAACGCGATGGGGTATATGATGGCAGTCGTGTGGCCTAAGGGTGGCATCTCTCAGTTGGCTGGGGTTGTAATGCTTGGCTGAAATAGCATGCATGCTAGTTCCACTATAAGAAGCTTGTTTTTTTTTTGTTTTTTCTTTTTTTAACACGTAGGCTATCGGAGCTTGGTTTGTGAGTGTGGGTATGAGAATGTGTGCATCATCAACATGGTGTCTCGTTTGAAAGACTTCTCGGTTGCTGCGGTGTGCGTACGGTGGATCGCCAATGTTGTTCACAAGGGTTGGTACATGTCAACCCATACGGCAAGAAAAAAAAATCAATGGCCTTTCAATCTGCTCAGAGACCTGCAGCATGTAGGGTAAATACTAAACAGTTAGTGCATGGTTTCTGACAATGCGTGTTGCAGAATGCAGCTTTGTTGAAGTCTATTATGGATGAAGAGAAGTGTGTTTGGTGTTCGTGATGTTGTGGAAGCGAATCTGCTTGCCGTCTTTGTCGTCGGGATTGGTTGTTTCTGCTGTCAATGCGGAGGGAATGCCCTTTGCATCTCTCCATGACAGACCGTTCTTGCAAGACAAGTGAACATAGTGCAGTGTTTGAGTCTGTTAAGCGCTTACGAAAAGAGCCGAACTCCCCCCTCTCCCCCCNCCCCCCCCCCCCCCCCGCGCTGATCTCCCCCGATCCCTGTAACTCTAGTTTGGAAACATGCAAATTGTTTTTTTTAAGAAAGGTCTCGTGCTGTTAATTCTGCTTTTTGGTTCGGTGGAAGTTGAACTGCTGCATGGCGAGGACGACAACAGAGGTATGCTCTGAACTCTGAATATTTTGACGTGACGTTTTTTTTTTCATGTCGAACTCAGTTCTATGAACTGGCAAGCTTGTCGTGAGCGTTGGTTGTCGGCACAGCCGGGGGCGGTATCGGCTAACGGTTAGAAGAAGCATATTGAGCGCAATGTGAGCGAATGCTGAAATTGGCGACCAGCCCCCTGCCAAGTTGCTGCCCACTCTCAACAAACAGGGGCATTTGTGTAAACAGCTTAAGAGGTGAGGTAAGACCGTAAGAGTAACGAGAAGCGGTTGCTAGCAGATTGTTTTCCATTTATGGAGTACAGCGAGTTCTATAGCTTTCAGACAGAATTATGCCAGCCTTCTGTAACCTTTCGAGAGGCTTGTTTGCATTACAAATGAATGCCTCGTCGCTTGGAGAGGACTATAATGGACTGACCCCAATGCGGCGGATAGATCTTAATGAAAACTTATTGACTATTATTTTATTGTATATTATTATTTTATGGTATATATAGATAGAGTATTTGATTTACTCGTTGCATACGGGAGAGGACTTTTGGATTAGGTTCGGTAAGGAAGGTATAGCGGATTTAGCCTCGTTAGCGTTGACGAATCCTATTTTAATAATTTTAGCAATTACAATGTCTATTACTATGCCTTCATTGGAAGGCGACTTTGATCACCAATCGGCAGCAGAACTAGCGGCTGCAAATTTCTCCATGTACTTGTGGCATTGCCTCTCAAGTTGGCGCGGACAGCATTGCTTATTTCTTTTTTTGAAGGAATTACTTATTTCATTACCTAGGTGACTAGGTCCATCTCTGAATCTGAACTCGAGTCTGCATTTCAACGGTTCATGGGTGTACTAACTGAGCTTGGACTGTTGCTTAGGAGCCAATTGTCGCAGAGAGGAGAGCGTGTGAGTGAGACGAAGAAGTATTTCAGGTCAGTATTTCAACAGTTCATTGGTGTGTACCAAACGAGCTTGGCCTGTTGGTTTGAAGCACATTGTGGCAGCTGATCCATCACATGGGAGGCATTTTTTGCTGCATAGTGTCCACATGGGAGGCATTTTTTTCCGCACAGTGTCCACATGGCAGCTTGGCCTATTGGTTTGAAGCCAATTGTGGCAGCAGTTCATGTATGTTTTGAGAGTGGATCGGGTGCTGATGATGGAAAAAAAAATGTTATTCGAAGGCAGCGCCTGCCGTTGCTCTTATGAGGCATTGAATATAATTGTCACTACCACTGAAGCACACACCAATGTCGATGCTCTGTAGCTCAGGCCATAGATGCTTGTGCAATCCTGCGTGTCAAATCCCTGGAAATGGGAGGGGACGTTCCAAGAGTAAATAGGGTCCCGGCGATGGAAAAAAGCGGTGTCGATGGAAGGCATATGGGAGGCTCTGCTGGCTGGTGTGGATGTTTTCAGAGTGGATTGGGTGCTGATGATGATAAATAAATGTTATTTGAAGGCGGCGTCTGTCGCTGCTCTTATGAAGCATTTAATATAATTGTCACTACCACTGAAGCACACCAGTGTCGATGCTCTGTAGCTCAGGACGTAGATGCTTGTCCGATCTTGCGTGTCAAAAAAATCCATGGAAATGGGAGGGTGCATTCCAAGAGCGAATAGGGTGCCGGTGATGGAAAAAAAGCGGTGTTGATCGAAGGCAACATCAGTGGTAGAATATAATTGTCACTACCACTGAGGCGAATATAATTGTCACTAAACTTAGAATATAATTGTCACTACCACTGAGGCACGCACACCAGTGTCGATGCTCTGTAGCTCTTTCAGGTTTGCTGTCCGTCTTGAAGAATTTAGTTTGGCCAAATTGGTAGGATGTTGGCTGCTAATGATGGAAAACTACTACAAAAGATGAAGGTGACATGCGTTGTTGCGCTTGTGAAATTCTTCAAGTAATTGTCACTACCTCTGAGGCAAGCTGAATGTGGATGGTCTGGAGTCGGGAGCAGGGGGGGTGCGTTGCGTTAAGTAAACCACATAGATGGGCAGCTTACCGCGCTTAGCGACTGGGAGAACTTAGTTTGGCCAAATTGAGAGGATGGTGGCTGCTGATGATGGAAAAAGACTGCAAAATCTGAACGCGACATCCATTGTTGCGCTTGTGAAATTTCTTAGAGTAATTGTCACTACCGCTGAGGCATGCCGATGTGGATGACGTGGAGTCAGAGGCAGGGGGGTGTGCATTCCTGTACGGAAAAAGCATGTAGATGGGCCGCTGACGGCTTTTGGTGAGTCTGGCAGGTCCAGTTAGTGTTTCCCTTCCATTTTTCGTGCGATAAGGTAAATTTTGGTGCCACGCTTCGAAAAGTACTTCGCTTGGATCGAGAACAAATTTCATCTCGTTTGACAGATATCAGCCGTTGGCTGCCGATGATGGAGAACCTGAAAACACTGAAGGCAACGTTTGGAGTTGTTGCTCTTGTGAGAACTCTCAACACAATTGTCACTACCACTGAGGCATGCTAACGCAGAGGCTGTGGATCTCTCTTCTTGGGTAAGAGGCTTTTTCTTTTTTTTCTTTTTCTTGGGGGGGAGGGGGGGTGAGAGACGCAAATTTGTTCTGAAAACATTGTAGTTGTTCTTCGAGAGGAGTGAAGTGGGTGCTAATGAGAGAAAACATGCAAATAATGAAAGGCGACATCTACCGTCTTCACCCGAATAAAATGCCCGGTCATTATGGCTGCATCTAGACTGAAAGTTGTGCCAAATACAGCTAGAATGACTGGGCGTTCTATTTGGGTGAAGACGGTAGTTCCCAGTTGCGAAACTTCTACACAAGTGTCACTACGGCTGAGTCATCGCAGCCTGCTCCCTGGCCACAAATGTAGTGAGGCATCCAATTTTGCTCTGGTTGGTTGGACTTTTATGGTGTCCATCTCTCTATTGGGCAATTGGATGCGTTTTTCTTTGGCCAACAGTATGGCACTCCGCTTTCTGGAATGATCATTTGGGTGGCTCTTTTTTTTTCTCTTCTTTTTTTGCGCCAATCGGATGCTTATGATGGAAAAATCGCAAAATAACGAAAGGCAACATTTGCCTATCTGTGTGTGAACCTCGAGATCATATTGTCACTACCGCTGAGGCATCCGATACTCTGATTCCAGGGCATGAATGTTATGAATCAGGGCGTGAATGTTATGAAAGAGTCTGTTCTACTGCATTGATTAGGTGTTAAGGCTATCCTCCTCACTTTTAGAGAGCCAAGAGGGGTTTATCTCGTATTTGACTGGACTTGAACCTGATACCTTTCTTTACACTCGACGACCTCGAGTCGGTTATTGGGTGCTAATGATGGAAAACCTAGCAATAACGAAAGGCAACATGTGCTTTTGTCGCATGTGTGGAATTTGAAATTATTGTCACTACCACTGAAGTACCCTTTTTTTTTTTTCCTTCCACCTTTGTGCAGGATACCACTGGAGGCTAGTGTTCTACTAGCAACTCCATAAGAAATGCAACACTGTTTTTTTTTTCCTGTTTTTATTTTTTTTTTTACTTTTATTTTTTCTGGCCTCACGTTCTCGCAAATGACTTCATCCCAGTGACAGCTTCTAGAATAGGAGAACGGCTACCTTCTTCCCCCGAATACAACCTTTGGTCATTATAGCCGTATCTAGACTGAAAGATGCCTCAAATGCAGCATCGATACTGGCCCTGTGTGTTGTATTCAGACGAAGAAAGTAGCCATGTGCAAGTCGACTTGTTGGGTCATATTTGTCCAGTTCTTACTTCCGTCATTTTTACTTCCGTCATTTTTACTTTTGTCATTTTTACTTTTGTCATTTTTACTTTTGTCATTTTTACTTTTGTAATTTTTACTTCCGTCATTTTTACTTCCGTAATTTTTACTTTTGTAGTTTTTACCACCGTAATTTTTACCGCCGTAATTTTTACTTCCGTAATTTTTACTTTTGTAGTTTTTACCACCGCAATTTTTACCGCAGTAATTTTTACTTCCGTAATTTTTACTTTTGTAGTTTTTACCACCGTAATTTTTACCGCAGTAATTTTTACTTCTGTAATTTGCCGAGGAGTCACCATCGTCTCCAGTACAGTACACCCAGCCTTTGTTCAAATCCCGATCGGCAGCGTGTTTTCCGCACGAGCTGTGGTGGTACCCTACCTTTCTACCTTCAACTCCCGAATACGACGTAAGGTCCTTCCAGCTGTGTATTTACACTGAAAGATAACCCAATAAGAGCTACAATGACCGTACATTGTATTGGGGGGAAGAAGAAGAAGGTAGTGTGATAACGAGAAGCCGATGTGGAAGGCCATGTGCAGCAATATCTGTCATCCTAGTTTGGAAATTTTCTCGCCTAATTGGAACCTCTTCAGTATTCGAAGATATTTTCCATACCGACGTTTGGAGAAGCTACTGTCTTCACCCGAATGCAATGTACACAGTCATTATAACCGTATCTGGTGCAACTTTGAGTCTAGATACAGCAATAATGAGGGTAGGTTTTATTTGGGTGTGTAGACAGTAGCACTGCTAATCTCATCACTAGTCCGTAAGTTTATATCTGGGAGGCTGTGTCATTGAATTATGCTCCACCCATGCGCTTCACGTTAGGTTGACATTACCGTTTGTATGTCTCGATCACGCTCACGGTTAAGTCGCACCGTGACCTGTTTCCCAGAGGCTATGGAAACCTCTGGGAAATGAGAAGTCGCACTGTGACATGTTGTTTTTAAGAATGGTAAGGCGCATGCTCACGTCTTGCACTCTACAGAATGATGAGTCACACCGTGACCTGTTGTTTTTAAGAATGGCGTCTCCACTTTCATGCCCAGTGCACCAAAACACGTCCAGGAGTTGTTGCGGCTTTCTATTTAGTCTTGTTGTATCTGGTCCTGTTATTGAATTTGGTGTAGGCGGGGATTTCACGACTACGCACCTGTGCAGTGCTGAGTGAGGTGGTGGCCTCACTCCGTCTCCGCTGCTGCATTGAAATTGGCGACAAATGAAACGAGAACTGTCTATTATATTCAGAAAATAGAAAGTAGAGTAGCTCATGTCTGCACTTCTCACTCGCTTCCAATTGAACGCCGTCGCTTGAATAGAACACACGGATGATATAATAGTTGCACTTGGTGCGAGTTTCAGCCCAGATGCAGAGATAATGCCCAAGTGTTGGGTTCAGATGAAGATGGTGGATCACTCCGTGTCAAATGCAAGCGCGAACTACGGCAGCACCATGAACTGCACACCCGCGGCAAAGGTCACTAAGCATTGTCATCGGGCCAAATGGGTTTTTGCGGAGCGACTGTAATTACAGGCTTAGCTAGTGAAGTACCTGTTGTAGGAGACACCAAAGTAACTTGGTTATGTGGAGGCTTCTCAGTGGATAACGCAACCTTAGTGTGTGGCAGGCTGAAAACAATTTGTGTGCCAGACAAGATAAAGGGCCGAGAGAGGTGCTTGCGGGATCAGAGCCATAGCATCAATGGTCATGCTGACTGCAAGCGTGCTGTGCACGATAAAAGTGTTTGGTTTGGTGATGATGGGTCAAATGGACGATGAAGGGTTGGGTTATCGAGAATGATTCATGCTACAAATTTGCGTTAAGGTAGCCAGTCAAACGCTTGTAAAACACCACATACGGTGCTGATGTGGTTATTGCAGAATGCAGCTGCGAGAGCCTGCAGGATTTCTGGGGCATTGGAACAATGCTAGCAACAGTTGGCTTTTGTGCTTTCCAGACACTTGGCGCTTGATGCGGAGGGCGGCAGTTTGAATCCGCGTTTGCACTGTTGAGGTCTTAGGCGCACATGTGCGTATGCTGCTGCCATGGAATCAGGAGCTACATAGATCGTTCTGGTGCTGATCACCGAGTCGTGGCTCTTGCGGTCGAGGACGCTCGGTCGAATCCGTGTTTGCACGGAGGAGCTACATAGGCGGATCCATGAACTGCTTCTGGTGCTGCTGCTATGTAGGTGCCAGGTCGCTTGGTCGAATCCGTGTTTGCACGCAGAAGCTACATAGGTGCCAGCGAGTGGGGCGAGAAGAAGGAATGCACGTTGAAGAAGAGTTGAAGAGGGGAAATGGAGTGTGCCTGTCACAGGAGAAGGGCGACAAATGGGTGCAGGTTTTGGGAGAGTAGGGAAGAAAGTCCTTGAGGGCGTGTTGGGCGTCATGTGCTGAAGGCGCTGTTGTCTCTGACCAAGTCCGGGCGTGATGAAGTCTTTGTACAGCACATGGATACACCAAATGCGGTGCATCTGGACTTGGTGCAAAATGCAACGAATCCGATCCCTACGATTGCCTGTTCACAGGAGCGTCTTCCAAGCGAAGGCTTGAGGCGCTGGTGTCCAAGGAGTTTGTCTGCCTACCCTCGTCCCCCGAATGTAACATGTGCTGTGTATTCAAGATTTGAAAAAAAAAACAGAACGATGATTGGAACAGAATGTAAATGAGCTGCATTCGAGTATTGTGGCTGTTTGAACCATGTGCTTTTTATAAACCAACACAATGCACAAGTTGCTTTCTATTCGAACACAACACGTGCACGTTCTATTGCAGTGCAACTCGTACGCATTCTGTTCGGATAGAATCGGGTCGTGTTATATGCGAATAGGAAGCAACTTGGGCGGTGTCTTGGTGTGGAATGCATATGCAACGTTTATCATGCGATATGTTTGTGGAAAGAATGTATTAGTTCGCACGCATTTGAATTGATGAAAGTCCAGAGAGGCTATGGAAACCTCTTGGAAATGGACAGCCATAGTGGCTTATAAAGATCTGGTGTTTGAGGAAGAGCCTTGCATGGATTGTCGGTTTGAGCGCTCTGGCATGAAGTCCAATGAAATTTTGAGGATTTTGCAGGCCGATGAGTGCGAGAATCGTTATATGTTGCTGCAGGCGAGATATGAAATGCAAGAGTGTAGAGCTGCTCTTTGGTAGTTACGCAAATTGTGGTCGACGAGGGATCTGGTATGTGCGGGATGGCGCGCTTACAGAGTTATTTGTTCGTCTCGTTGCATCTGGAGACGGATGTGGGTTTTTGCATGTCAACAGCTCATTGGTGTACCAGCTGCAGGATGGCACTTTCACTGTGGGGCAATAATGGGGCTGTCTCTCATTTAAATGGCTGAATGCAGTGAATGGATGATTGACATTAACGATTATCTGCGCTTTGATGGTTTGGATGTCATGGAGTATGAAGAAGGTAGTGGTCTTGGGTGCTCAGATGGATAGAAACTCTGCGTGATGTACTTCGTTTTTAGCATCATTTTTTATTACAATAATGTGATAAGCTTCCAGTCTATGAAGTGTTTGGATGGATTTGGAAAAAAAAAAAAGAGGCATATAATATACATAGTCAACGAGGAAGAAGAGACGACTGGTGTCAGCAGTTTAGGTCTTACAGGACGGAGGAGGATTGCTGCTGTTTCTGTGTTCAAAGTCTAGATTATAACAGATAATCATACCGCTACTGACAGATAAGGAGGCCTTTCCTATCTTAAACCACCAGTACTTCCTAAAGTCGCGCCCGTTAACGTTACGCGATTTTAGGAAACGTACRGGCCACTACAGGAGCGCCCAAATTCATCCAACTAGAAACGTTTCTGCTCTATTTTTTTCCGCGGCCGATAGCTGGGCCAAGTACTGGTGGTTTAAGAGAACGATGGTCAACTCTTCTTTGAGCACAGCGTAAGCAAATTCCAGTGTGTTAGGCACTCCACAAAGGTTAATCAGGTTGGAGAGCTGTGTGATGGACGACCATCTCCATCTCGCACGGTTCGGAGAGCACTTGTTACGGCTGAATAGAACGTTTTACTAAGGTCTATCAGCTTAACTATTGATTAAGGATGCTTTTTTATTATTTATGTTTTATTTATTATTGACTATGGATGTAAGGGAAAGTTTCTGTTCATTATTGTATGCCCGACCTCGTTTTTTTGTACTTTCGAGTTCGTTGTTGTATGATGAAATTGCACAAGCAAAAGAGGCATTCTGTATTTGATGATGATCGGCTGAAGGAAGCAGGTAAGGAGTAAAATACTTTTTTTTAATTATAAATAGTAGAGAAAGAAGTAACGAAAATGATAATGACTGGCTGATATACTTTCTGCAATTATAGAGTTGTTCGTGCAATGTGGAGTGCTTTTGCAGTCTTTTTTTCTTTTTTTTTGTTTCCCCGCTTGCTGTGCGTTTGGTGGTGGTGGTGGTGATGTTTTCTGTTTTTTGTGTTCGGTCGATTTCTCCCTTGTTCACGGGATGGCAATCTGGCAATAGTGATCTTATTTTTTAACCACCAGTTCAGGTCTGCAGCCCATTTCGAAACGCTAAGGGCTCACTTGTAAGATTTTGGAGGCTTGGGTCGACTGGAATTTTGGAGGCGCGGGTCAAGAGGACCACAGTGGCCGTGGCGCTATCTTTTGTAGGGAAAAAGCAGTGTTGCATACGCCGAAGGCACGACAGCTCGAAAAAAGAAGAAAATAACCTTTTTTTTTTTTTTTTTTTTTTTTTTTTTTTTTGAAGGTCCTTATTCCTGAACCCCCACTAACCCCACGAGCACCTCGATACCTGCGAGACTTCGGAGTAGTGGTGGTTGTCGGGACCGCATTTGGTTGCCACAACGTGCTGTTCATTGCAGGACTGTTCTTTTGTTCCTATGCATCAGGGGCAGACCCATAGTGGGCATGAATAGGGAGAAGAGCACCCGTAAAAATAATTGTGCCAAAGTACGATCATTTACAAGTATGAGGATTGCAGTACCTGTGGGGAACCCCACTATGGGTGGCAGCATGTGCCGACGAGACGTATCAGCCGACAACCGTCTTCTCTCTCGACTACTCCGTGTTCCCTGCTTCGACTCTACCCGCTCGCGGTCGCTAGCCACCTCCTGAACCAGCAAAGAACAGCCAAGTCAGTCAAACGCAAGCAAGGGTTGGAAATTGGAACGGAGAGTGCAACGTGCGTCGGTTCACTGCATGACAATTTCCATGCGCTCTGATCTTTGTCTGGTCCCTGTACAGCGGACACGCTGAACTGCTTCAAACGCTTTTTGGTGCAAAAACTGTCCAAATGCATGTGGAGAGCTGTGTTGTGGAGCTAGTCCTGATAACAAGTACTGTGGAGTTGTATTCTCCTTCCTATCAGTAGCTGGGAACTATGTTTCTTTTCTCACTACGATTCTATCAATCACCTCACGTCATGGACCATGCATCGGGTATTAAACTGATAAAAGCACTACTCTTTTCTTGTTCTTTGTCCTCCTCCCCTCACCCCCCCCGCCCCCCACCCCAAACACACACACACTTCATTGTAGGAGGAGGGTTGAGAAGCTGAATTTTTTTGTAAAAACAGAAAGAAAAAAAAAGAAAGGTGTCCGCTTGGGCATACTACTGCTGCCGACAGTGTGCGTGCGTGGGGACGGAAGTCGTAGGTGCAACTTGGACTCGTCACAAGTTTTCTAAGAATAGCCTTTGCTAAGGGTTGAAGTTAAAACCGGAGGCGGACTCTGCTTCTGGGTTGCAGAGTCGCTGTCAGTAGTATAGAACTGCCTGATGCTTATAGCTTTTTTTTTTAATTTCGCTCTGTTTTGTTTTTATGAAGGTGGTAAATCTTGACTCTTGAGATCCACCTGAGTGGTGTCAGGCTATTCAGGAATTCGTGCCACCAGATCTATTGAGATTCGAACCCAGTTCTATATTTTGACAGATTACATTTGTGTATTATGGTTGTACCAGCTGTGCTACCTTCTCTGCCCTGAACATAACGCATATGCGTTGTAAAGGAATAGGACGCATAGGGTGCGTGTTCTGTTCGGATAAAACACGTACAGGTTCTATTCATATATCCCCGATTTTTGAATATAACGCATATGCGTTCTATTCGATTAAAAATTTTCAAATTCAGAAACTCGAATAGGACACATGCGTTATGTTCAGGGGAAGAAGGCCTGTCGGTTGACATTTACTTTTATTGGTCAAAATGCTCTGTGTTCTGTACATTCTCCTTTTTCGTTTTCTTTTTATTTGAATCAATTCTTGATTATGGGTGTCATCCTTGGGCAGGGGCCATGCTATTTTTTTTTTTTCAGTATTGTTATTATCGCATGAATTTTAACTTGAGAAATAGAAGCAAATAGTTTCTTAATAATTTATACAGAATCTTTGACTATTCTTCTTCTTAATATATTTTTTCTATAAAGAAAGAGAAATTAAGTAAAATGTAAATCCCGAAGGACAAAGGCTCCCTATTTTGGATGGTCTGTACTGATTCTAGAAAGGGGGAGCTGCTCTGCACAACTCATGTGGAGCTCGCGGTGGTCCCAGGACCATGTCTTGCTGATGTCGTCTCTCCTCCTCAAACCACCAGAACTGCTTTGGCCAGTTACTGACCGTGGAAAAAAATAGAGTAGAAACGTCTCGAGTGGGATGAATTTGGGCGCTCCTGTAGTCACCCGTACGTGTACATTTCCTAAAATCTTTTTCTTGTTAATGGGCGGATGGTTAAGAGTACGGCTCTGAATTCGTAAGCATCCGCGAGGTTACGATGTCCACAGTCGTCGCTACTTTTCGTGGACTTGTCCAGCCTCTACGCCGTCATCTGGGGGGCGCTACCGGACCGCCCGGATGGCATGAGTGCAGTCTCGGCTTGAACGGACCTGCAAACGTAACGTCTTGTTGGGGGCACTACTGGACAGGATGAACAAGCTCTGAGCGTAACGCGTGTCTCATGGCTGATGGGCGTTTCAGTACGAACACGATAGGTAAGGGACGGCTGTCACCTGGCCAGTTGTCCCCTGTGGGTGGAGTGGTTGGCGATGAAGAAGCAGAGGTATCACACAACACACCATCATCCTGAGGCTCATCGCCTCATTCCGGCTGGAGGTTGTGCAAAACACAGCAAGTGGCAGAAGAACCAGGAATTCAGCACCCTCTCTTAAACCACCAGTACTTGGCCCAGCTATTGGCCGCGGCTCTTTCCCGTTAACGCGCCGTGCCTTTAGGGCTTGGGGGGACCGTCCCTGCCCAAGGATGACACCCATAAATCAAGAATTTTAATGGATGTCCCAATTTATGCGATAGTATTGTTACTATCGCATAGGGCTTTCGAAGCGCCAGCCAAAAAGATTTCGAAACGGTACCCCGCCGACTCGGCATTTCCAGGCTTGGCATCGATAGCTGGGCCAAGTTCTGGTGGTTTAATCTGTCTGCCACATGCACATGGTAGAAGAACTCGAACAAGCGTATGGAATGCGCGAGTGGCGGATCTTACTACTGTTTTGAACATGACAATACAACAATGCGCAAGTGACTGATCTTACAATGTTGTGAAGTGGATCGAACACGCTCATGGAATGCGGTATGGCAGGTTTTGGGCTGAATGACCAGCCGTGTGAAACTGGAATGCCCGCCGCCAGCAAGTGAGTACCCATCAGGCACACCGAGGATCACTGGCTTGTAACCGCGCAAGGTGTCGTCAGGATTATCCAAGCGCTCATCAGGATCATCCAATGATGAATGCCTTTCAACACTCGATCAAGACTACGACAGTTCTAGAAAACGATAGCAAAAGTCCAGGATTTTCAGGTCCAACCCATGGAGGATGATCTGTGCAACAATCGAGAACCAGGTGTACCTCAGAGTCCCAGAATAGCAGTCATCGCCATTGGAGCCCGAAGAGTTGGGGAACCTGGAAACTTTTGCATCCTCATGTGCCCTTCTTTGAACTGTCCAAACCCCACAAGATTGGGGCAATATGCGATTTCCTTTGGCCGCGTCCTCCCTCACCACCTGCAGACCACAGGTTTTGGATTTCATAACCCGAGGCAGTGTGCCAGTGGCAGGCGCCGTGGGCCCACGCGCACGGTGTATGGGAGTTGTTTGGCGGAGGCAAAGGGGCTTTGGATCTAGTGAACTCTTGCTCCAAATGTCGGTGGAGCTCTCGCAGCAAGCAGTCGGACGTGGGCCATTGGATCTGCAAGAGGCTGGCATGGTGGTGCTCAGCATCGTGGATGACCTCGAGGTATATCCACAGGCCAGCGGTTTCCAGCATGACCCACCACCTGAGTGGAGCTCGGGGAATGATATTCGTGATCTCAATGACAGTAGGCCATAGCCGAAGGGCCACGTAGCGTGGCCCCGTGCTCTGTCGTCGGCTTTGTTGTCATTCTTTGCTGGAGGTGCAAATCAGGGAGCCTATGAGAAATTGTGGAATCCGTGGGTGGGAACCAAAATCAAATCGACAATGGAGAATGTGTCCTCTGCCATCCTCCCCACTGCCACCATGACCGCAACAGCCAGTCTCTCATGGTGCCTCCCCCTCCGTATATGAGGCCACATCGCAATGCAGGTGATGGGGCAGGGCAATAACCACCACCGCACCCCTCCCCCCAGTTCACTGAGTTCGCCTCTCGTTTTACACATTTTGAGAGTAGTGCAGGGTCTCTCTCTCTCTCTCTCTCGTGCGTGCACATGCACCACGAGAGAGAGAGAGAGACGAGTGAATCTTCCGTTAGAACATGGAAGATAAACCGCTATGATTTTTCGCTACTGTGCACACGTCGACACACACACACACAGACCGACACAGAGGGAGAGAGAGAGAGAGAGAGAGAGAGAGAGAGAGAGTACCATGACGGATGGCAGCAAAATGGATACCATTCTGCTGGCATACTCAGGTTGTGTGTTCCCTGCTTGGACACTATATACACGATGACTGCCATTGCTTTCTGTGTTCTCCATGTCATCCCGCCCTTCTTTTGCTCTCTCTTTTTTTTTTTTTTTTTTTTTTTTTTCCCTGAAGCATTTTGTCTGTCAAGGGCTATCTTGTGCTGGACGGGTTGTTCTTGCCTTCCACTGTATTGTTGGAGCATTCAGGTCTTTGGACAGTCTTCCTGATCCCTCTGTTCTCTGTCTGTCTGTCTGTCTGTCTGTCTTCCTCGTCTTGAAAGCCCCCACTGGCAGTGGGAATCTGCCCGATGTCTCTTATAGGCAAACGGTTCTGTCTGTCTGTCTTCCTCATCTTGAAAGCCCCCACGGGCAAACGGTTCTGGTTGAAAAAAAAGAGGATCACCGCCGCTGCGTTCTTGCCTTCCTGAGATTGGGTCTGTGGCACTCTGCATGTTTTCTTTCTGAAATTGTGCTGGCTCTTTGCTGTAGCTGTTGCTGTTGCTGTAGCAGTTGTGTTTGTGTGTGTGTGTGTGTGTGTGTGTGTGTGTGGTGCCGTGCGTGTTTGTGTGTGTGTGTGGTGCTGTGCGTGTAAACGCACTCCGGTGTAGCTCCAGTACACAACTAGTGTACTCTGCCGGGCGACACCCAAGGACCGACCCATGCACCTTGGACAACCTAAACACAATTCTCACATAGCCCCGTAGTGGACCAAACATTGACAGTTGGACAGTTGGGAGTACAAACAACAAAGGACATAGGCCGGAGGGCGCGGGGGAGGTGGATGAGCAAACAAACAGCACTCGGACATCCATCCAAAGCAAATACGCCCCTTGTACCTTTTTTTCCACTCCATCAAACACATCGCCAGTGAAGATAAGATCCGGGCCGGTTTTTTTCCCGTCTACTACAAATCAAATCGCATCTTACTTAGTAGATGGTTGCCTCTTAGTCGTTGAGTGGAGATAGGGAGACTTTAGGCGCGAAAGACAGTGCAGCAAAGGACTTAGTAGATGATTGCCTCTTAGTCGTTGAGTGAAGATAGGGAGACTTTAGGCGTGAAAGACAGTGCAGCAAAGGACATAGGCTGGAGGGCATGGGCAAGGCGGGTGGGCAGGCAAACAGCTCAAGGCAACAACGCATGCCACTGGGTGAAAGGCATGGGGTAGACAGATAGGCAGGCAAGCAGCAAAAGGTATAAGGGAATGATAGCAAGTCAAAGGACAACAAGGCAAAAGCAGCAACCGAAAGATATAAAAATTTACAGAAAGCAACGTCTGAAAAAAAAAAAGCTGATGATAGATTGTTTTGTCAGAATTGCACCAAATCATCAGTAGAGCCTGAACCCTCGACAATCTGCAGAATCTCTGTATTTTATGGTTTGGGTCATGCAACCTTTGATCCTTGTTGAAGTCAGACTGTCCGCAAGCGGAACATAGCAGTTGGCAGCAACCTTGCGGAGCACCGGGCAACGCAGTAGAGGGGACCGGGCTGCACAACGCCAAAAACGACCGCAAGGAATGACACGGCACACAGGAAACGCAACGTGGCAGCCATGCGGTGCAGCACAAGGCAACACCACCAAGGCAGCAACACTGCAAGGCTATGTATCCCCTCCGGCGGCGGACAGGCGCGGCCAGTCCGCGAAGCCAGCGGATGTGTCCGTGCGGACGCGCGTATTGGCGGACACGTGGCGGCCGGAGGAGAGGGGGTTTCACCATTCTGGCGGCGCCACGTGGCGGCGCATCCCCTGCCCCACCCCCCCCCAACAAAAAAAAAACGAAAAAGATGAATTTTTGGTGGGGGGGGTATGGGCGAAA
>BFEA01000002.1:5659523-5677482 GCA_003427395.1 Chara braunii
CTCTCTCTCTCTCTCTCACTCAGTCTCTCTCTCTCTCTCTCTCTCACTCAGAGTCTCTCTCTCTCTCTCTCTCTCTCTCTCTCTCTCTCTCTCTCTCTCTCACACACACACACACACACGCACACTCACAATCAATCAATCAATCAGTCAAACCTTTTTTTTTTCGAGTTTTTTGTTTATTTATTTTTAAATCTTGTATCTTTACTTTTCTAAAACACCTCATACCCCTGCAAAAAACAGAAATTCATTTCTAAAAAATACAGGTGAACTCAGGGACCATATATCTGATGATAAAAAATGAAAAAAAAAAAATCCAACTTTTCTTTATATATATATTTTTAATGTTTTTAAAAGCGGGTTTAGTTTTTGATTTTTTAAAAATCCGAAACAAAGGCGGATTCCAAAACAAAAAAATGGGGTTGTAGGGTTTAAAATTCCCTACAACCCCATATATATATATATATATTTTTACCTATTATTTAATTCAGGAAGTTCTAGTAAAATCGGGTCCGCGGTGCGGACCAGGTAGGCCGCGGATGCGGACCCGTCTGCGTCCGCCATCCGAGATTGGACCCGCGGATGTGTCTGCGGGTGTTACATAGCTGCAAGGGACGACAGGCCAAGGGTTACATAGCTGCAAGGGACGACAGGCCAAGGGGCTGAGCAGCACAGCAACCATGCGGTGAAGCACGAGGCAAACCCAACAAGGCCACGGAATTACAAGGGGGCAAGCAAAGGACACAGAAGGCGTGGCCAGGAGAAGGGTGGAACGGCAGCAGAGCAGCGTGCAAGGCAAAGCCAACAACATGGCCACACCACACAGCGAACAGAAAAGCTTGTCAAAGGACCATATGTGAAGCAAGCGGGGCAGACAGTGGTGAAGCGCAGACGAGGCAGTCCAGACATCCAACACAGAGCAAAGTGGCACATGGTCACGTACTCGCATCATGATTGAACAGCGCATACTGTTGGTTCCCACCACCCGTTGAGCCAGGGAGTCACTCAGACGACCATCCGTCTCCACCCGCAGGAAACGCAGACATCCCGCCCCCCAATGAGTGCTGTAGGCACTCCAAATGAGGAATGACTGACTGTTTGGCACTACTTGAGGGTGCTCAGTTGGGCACATGGAAAGTAAGAAAAAATTAGAGGAAAGAAAAATGGCTGGAAGAAAACAAACATAAAACTGATTGTGTGTGTGTGTGTGTGTGTGTGTGTGTGTTAAATTTCACAACAACCCCTGTTCCACACAGATGAGTAGAACCAAGGTCACTGCAAAACTATAACACGAAGCACAATATCTTTTTTTTTTTTTTTTTTTTTTTTGAACAGGTCCTTATGGCCGTGGCTCCATTTCCATTATGCTGGGGAACATGAGTCCCGTTCCTTTTCCACCGGCAAGTCGGAATAAAACGTTACATCAAGACACACTCACGCTTCCTTCCGTCTGGCCGAAGGAACCCGGACCAGCATTGATTACGCCATCATCGTGGAGGATCGACTTGCCTTGCTTCCACCTTTCCTCTCAGGTCCACATTATGAGCCTGTCAGATAAACAATAAAGAGCAAGAAAGGTAAAAGGACGCTGTGTAGGATGCAATCTCGGAAATTGCCCTTCAATGTTATGTGGCCTGTGATGGCTCTTGGCCATCTGCTGGCTGGGATCTCTGCTTCCACCCTCCTGTTTCTGAGTTGTGCCAGGCTTTCCACCGTAGGCAAAGGTCATTTCTCTCTGCAACTTTGTCCCCTGCAAGCCACACCTTAGTGAATTTTGCCTTGATTCTTCTCTCAGTTCTTCATCATCTGGCATGGCCTGCAACTTTGTCCCCTGCAAGCCACACCTTAGTGAATTTTGCCTTGATTCTTCTCTCTGTTGCTCTTCGTCCTGGCATGGCGTGTCTCGTCTTATGCCACCTACACAGAATCTCTGCCTGAATCAAGGTCTGTCCTTGTCTCCGCGAATACCTTCTCCCACCTTGGCGTTGAGATTCCCTCCCTCAATGGTTCCGTTCTGCAGCTCCTTTCCTTCCTGATGGACCACCACAGCATTACCTTTGTGATCGCTCGGATCTGAACCACGTTTTTTTCTTTTTGTGTGGAATTGAGTGCGGATGTTAGTAGTCGGTTGAAGGAGTTGGATGGGGTGGCCAGGGAGGGGGGTCGAGAAGAGGGAATCGCAGAGATTGGACGCCCTCACCCAATATTCGGTCGTCTCTCTGCATCGTATGAGGCAATGTAGCATATCTTCTGGTTCATTATGTGAGCATACTGCACATAAGTTTAAAAAAAAAAAAAAAAAACTGTTGGGGTTATTCTTCTTCTGATATGCAGCCACTGATTAACCGGTAGAGCGACGGATGAGATGAGCCGTTGGAGGCTTCTGATTTTGAACGGATGGATCGAGTTTTTTTTATTTTTTTTTCCATGGTATTTGTGCGATCAGATTACCGTATTCCCCTGAACATAATGCACCCTGATATGAATGTATGAAAGGCATGTTTCCGGCCCGATACAGTCAAAATGAGGGTGCGTTGTGTTGGGGGGAAGACGGTAGCGTCGTGGCCTAGTAACTTCTGCCATGGGTTGTTGATCGTTGTGTCAGGATCCTTTTTTTCTTTTTCTTCTTTTCAAAAGCCCAGAGTGTTGTAGAGGCCAAGGACCACACCCGCGGTGATTGCTAGTAGCGGCAGCCAATGGTTGTCCTGACATGATAGCCCACCTAACCTACCCGTCCCCACGTTGGGTCAGGATCCTTTGTTTTTTGAGGATTACAGGCCTCGCCACACCACTCTCGGAATGTGCAAAAGACAAAAATGTGGCGGGCGCATCTGGTCATGTTATAGTGAGAAGTTAGTTCTCATTTTGCACATTTCGAGAGTGGTGTGGCGATGCCCTAGGCTGTATCCCAGTTCGACTGTGTATTCCTCGGTGGGGACATTCGTTTTGAGACTTCTGCTTCTATCTGGTGTCCCCAAGCCCAGTCTGCGGGATAAAATTCCAGATCTTGAATCGCCGTATCTATTCTGAAGATTGTTTTTGGCGACGGTCCCAACACTCTTGCTTTTCTGAGAACAAAGGGGTTTAGGACTGTTCTTTCCACCTCCTTATTCATTATACATGCGAGGCCCTCCGTGGAGTGGGTAATTGGAAAAGAGGTAAACACCGCCAGGCTATCCGGCCCTTGCTGTTTAAGTGAGGGTGTTAAATCCTGCACCCTCACTTCCCATTCACCCAATTTCCAGGTTGAGGTTTCCCTCAACAACTCCTTCCAGCCTTCTGGGATGCTGTTTATAATGGAGTGTATGTAGATTCTCGTCTCGTTGAATAATGGAGTGTATGTAGATTCTCATCTCGTCGGTGACATGTTTTGAGCTGGGACCCTCACTCCCCGTTCATCCGATTTCAGGTTGAGTTTCCTGTCCTGTCACCCGGTCCTTTTTCTCCTCATTCCACAGATGATGGCCCACTGTCCCAACTCCATGTTAGATCCACGATAGCCATCTCTTTCCGCTAGGCTTAAGGGATAGGTGGTTATCACTTTCGTCTCTCACCCACGGAGTACCAAACAGGGGTTGCCGCAACACCTTATCTTTGGATTTGGGTCTACCCACCTTCTTCGGCACGACTTCCCACCATATCTGTAGCAATGCAGTCCAATATGGTGTGGGGGGCCTGGTTTCAGTTAAACCGACTCGGACGAAGCACAATATCTGATAATATCCAAAATCACAGGAATCTTCCCTTTGTACAAGCAAGGAATCGCATCTTTATACAAGTGATGCGACACACTTGAGACGAGGGCAATCCAACAATGAAACCAATATGGAACTGCAAGGGAAATGAGCAATAGCGAGATGACAATGTCCAGAATGCACAATCATGTTGAAGGCCAGATAGAATCACAGTGTCCATAAAGCAGAAATGCACCTATATAACACCAATGAAGAATCATAACACTGAAAACCAATGTCAATGAGAGCTTGCTCTTGCAACCAACAACATGAGTGTCCAGGCCCTATCTCCCTAGCGCCCAGCCTGCTTCCTATGCAGCTACAGTCTGCCTACTAATTGACAATGCAACTGTTGACGTCAGCAGCTCACGAAGTACTTGAAGATGTTGCCCAATGCAGACCCCATCGCCAATACCAGGCATGTGCCCTCATATCATCATCATCATCATCATCATCCTTCTCTATTCGCTGACTTATTCCCACGTCTTCCCTCTGTACACCCGGAGACCACTCCTGCGCCTCGCTGTAGTCGAAGCCCATCCAACTATGGAGGCTGGGCTATGGCGCTGCCCTCAGCAGCTCGCTGCTTCCTGCACGACCGCACGCACTAGCACCTTGCCTCTCAGTGCCAGCAGCAGCCTACGAGCGTCCGCTCCCGCAGCGCTGCCGCCATCGCTGAATACCCGGCCAGGCAGCGAGCTCTTTCTTATATGGAAACACCCTGCCTCTCTCGGCGGCCTGGCTGGCCTGGGCCTCTGCCCAGAAGCTTCTGGTAGGCCCCACGAGGCTGTGCCTCCGACGCTGCTGCTGGGCCTCCGTTCAGTTGGGCCTCCCAACTGCCTGTGTATATGAGGCTGCGATTCTCGCCCATGGCCTGCATTTTTGGAAAGGCCTGGAAGGCCGTGGAATGTCTTGCTGCTCGGCCTGTGTTTCCTTCAACCAACTGGCGTGGCGAAACTGCGTGGAACCCAAATACGAAGTTGACAGCTGAGGGCCTCGCGTGATTTGTTAGGCCCGCCTTCACTTAGGGCGGGCACATCTGAAACAGGAGCCCCTTAGGCCTGCCGAGGACCCAGATCCTCGCAGAACACAATAGAATTGAATAAATCCATTTGATCGTTTTCGTGATTATGATTACATCGACTATCGTTGGGAGGCCTCCCATGTGATTTGTTTTGCAGCTCCCGTCTGACCGTGTATCTTCTTCTTCTTCTTTTTCTTCTTCTTTTTTTTTTTTTTTTTTTTTTTTTTTTTGTGGGAACAAAACTCCAGTCAATTCGTGGGGAGCAACACGTGCTGGGAACCGTGCCCAGCGTCCCATATGGAATCTTACCGTGTATCTCACGTACAAGGCTGGCCACGTTGTCGAGAGCGCCAGCTGCCCACATCCCCATGTGGCATGTGCCTTTACGACCCACTTGCACAAGGTATTGTTGAAGCAATCAGGTCTTTGGACTGTCATCCTGATCCGTTTGTTCCCTGTCTGTCTGTCTGTCTGTCTGTCTGTCTTTCTCATCTCGAAAGCCCTCACTGGCAGTGAAAATCTGCCTGCTATCTCTTCCAGGAAAGCGGTTCTGGTTAGGGTGAAAAAAAGGGGGAAAAAAGAGGATCACCACCGTTGCATTCCTGCCTTCCTCAGATTGGGTCTGTGGCACTGGAGTCATGTTCAAATTCGCAGTCAAACATGAGTTAAAACCCACTTGAGTCTGTAAGTGGGTCTGTGCCACAGACTCCAGTGCGTCTCTTGTGGACTTGGCACACGATTTTTAACTCATGTTTGACTGCGAATTTGAACATGACTCCAAGGCAAAAGTTGCTTGTACATGACTCCAGTGCCACAGACTCCAGTGCGTCTCTTGAAACCCACTTATGTTTTATTTTAAATGCGTGTGCCAAGTCCGTGCACACCCTTTTTTTTTTTTTTTTTTTGAACGCCTGTGTTTTGGCCTACTCCGTGCTCTTCCAAAATTGGCTGCCATCTTCACCCAAATACAACGCCCAGTCATTATAGCTGTATTTGGGACATCTTTCAGTCCAGATACTGCGATAATGACCAGGTGTTGTATTCGGGTCAAGATGGTAGTTTGGTCCCAGTCTCAGAGCTGACCGCGCCAGGCAAAAAACATTGCATGGATATTATTATTATTATGTGTCGAAGTCGTCTGGCCAAACTGACTTGGGACCAAACTGCATCGCTACCATCTTCACCCGAATAAAACGGCCGGTCATTCAAGCTGTATTTGGTGCACCTTTCAGTCCAGATGCACTGGGCGCTGTGTTGCGTTCGGGTGAAGACAGTAGTTTGTTCCAAGTCTGGGAGTCTACTTGACCGGGCACACAAAAATTATGCATGGCTATTTTGGTCCCAGTCTGTCTTTGCCGAACTGAATTCAATTTGGCAGCACCAAAAAAAAAAAGAAAAAAAAAAAAAGTAAAGGGGCCCTTGGGGGGTGTAAAAACATAGCCCTTGCTTGTCTGAGTATGTAATATGTATGTGAGGGAGATTGACTCGGTGCTGATTTCTTTTGCATCCCTGTTTGCCCTAAGCAGAAGTACCAACTGATTTAGCAAATGAGCACCCTTTTTTTTTTTTTTTTTTCCTCAATTTGAAGTCCCATGTTTGATTTCACACCAGAACAAAGCCCCCTTTGATCAAAACGATGACTCCCTTTCGCCTAAGTGCGAGTGGGGGTCACAATCGGCTGAGGACCAAGTTGGCAAATTGGCAAATATGGGTGAAGGATTCATCATTCATATGACGACCCCCTTTTGACAGCCTTTTGACCCCCTTCTGAGGCCCTTTTGACCCCGTTTTGACCCCCTTTTGACCACCTTTTGATCCTCTTCTGACCCCCTTCTGACTCCCTTCTGACCCCCCTTTGACCCCCTTCTGACCCCCTTTTGATGCCCTTCTGACCCCGTCTTGAACCCCTTCTCACCCCCTTCCGACCCCCTTCTGACCACCTTTTGACCCCGTTTTGACCCCCTTCTGAGCCCCTTTTTGACCCCCTTCTGACCCCCTTCTGAACCCAGTCTGACCCCCTTTTGCCTGTATCTGAGTGGCAGTCAAAATTGGATGAGGAGTCAGGACCAGGTTTGCGAACGTGGGAGTGAGGACGCAGGGTTGACAGTACAATGACCCCCTCCTTTCGCCTGAGGCAGACTCACCTCCACCTTTTTTTTTTTTTTTTTTTAATTATTATTATTATTAAACTCCCTTTTGGATATTAGAGGTGTTGAGCCAGACTCACCTCCTCCACTCTGGAAGGGGAATCTTTACTTTTTCCTTTTTTGTTCTTTTCAATCTTTTCGTAGTAATTAAGGGGAAAAGGAAAACTTATATTATGTTGTCTGTGAGTCTGTAACTAGTAAGTTTTGTAAGCGGTAAATGCAAATGAACTTGACAACTTGGTACATATGGCAGACCAAGAGTCACCAAATTAAAATATATGCGTATGTTCATGCATCGGTCTGCTATTTGGTGCCAGGTACATTCATTTCACCTCAAAAAACTTGCACTGTATGCGTATGTACGGCTCCAATCCTGCTGCACCGGTATGTGCTTCTGAGTCGTAACATCTAGTAAGAGAGAACCCAAGCCATAAGTGCTGTGATGAGAGCCATCAAAATTGCATCGAGCGTCGAATGCGAAATGTGAAAGGGAAGGTAAAGTGTGCACAAGGCATGCAACAATCTACAATTGCAGAGGAGAGGATGCTGCATCGACTCAGCTGAGCTGCGGGCATAGTCGCCAAACCCCAACCCTCCGCCTCCTCCAGCCAAGTCCCCTCCTTTATCACTTCCCTGCTCTCCATTTCCTCCCTCCCCGCCTTGCCATCCTTCCCCTCCTTCTCCCCAATAAGCTTCTCCTCCCTCCCCTCCACCTCCGCCTCCGGCTTCCCCTCCTCCGTCCCCTCCTCCGTCCCCTCCTCCTTCCTCTCCTCCTTCGCCTCCTCCTCCCCAATACCCTTGTCGTGCCTCCCCTCCACCTCCCTCCTCCCCTCCTCCATCACCTCCTTTTCCTCCTTTCTCTCCTGGACCTCCTCCCCCCTCTTGTCCTCCTCCCTGTCCTCCACCTCGCTTTCCTCCTCCTCCTTCCTCCCCTTCTCCCCCTCCTCCATCCCCTCCCCCTACTCCTGCACCTGCGCCAGGGGCTGGCCCGTCTCTCTGACTTCCTCCAGGGGCGCCACCGCCCTGGCCTCCTCCTGGAGGCACCCTCGCACCTGTCGCACCTCCCCCTCCGTCATATCTGCGCCCTGAGCTCCTCAGATCTCCCTGGTCAGGCCACCCGTCTGCCATGTTTATGCATGAAGGAGGCTGGACACTGCTGCTGCCACCGAACGCCTGCAGGCAAAAGAAATATGGCGGCGCGCCAATGGAGCTCTCTAAGTTTACGTTTCTGAGCTGTATGCTTCTGCACGGCTCTGCTCGACTACAAGCTAACCTCCCCATCCGTCCATCAAGTGCCGACCCTGTCCCTCTCACACCGTCAAAGACAATGTTGGTGATCTCCACACCGCGGCTTCCTTGCTTGCATCGACGACCATTGCAATGATAGAACGCGTCGATGACCAGAGGCATGTGGACATTAATCATTTTAAGATTCCTAAACACAACATTATCGACCGATCCTTGTCCGTTGGGCCAGGCCTTGATTCGTGCCCCGTTTGCCGACCCTTCGTATGTAATGTCGCTTATCTGTACGTCATGGATATATGCTATAGTTCCTCCTTCTCCCAAGCCGCCAATGCTGTATTAACACCGCCACCAAAAGAGCACCATCCCACGTGGAAGAGGGAGTGAGGGCATATACTCACACAAGAACTGTCGTAAATGCGCAAAAAAAAATTAATGTACCATACAATAAGCGTATTCCCAGAGAGAAAAACCAAGATGGGCTACAGAGAGAGAGAGAGAGAGAGAGGTGTAGAATGTACCATAAAATAAGCATATCTCCCGAGAGAAGAACCAATGTATGTGTGTGTGTGTGTGTGTGTGTGTGTGTGTGTGTGTGTGTGTGTGAGAGAGAGAGAGAGAGAGAGAGAGAGAGAGAGAGAGAGAGAGAGAGAGAGAGAGAGAGAGAACNGTGTGTGTGTGTGTGTGTGTGTGTGTGAGAGAGAGAGAGAGAGAGAGAGAGAGAGAGAGAGAGAGAGAGAGAGAGAGAGAGAGAGAGAACGGCGGCAACCACTTGTAATTCACTAAATTCAATTGTTTTTGCTGGGACTATGTCCGATGGCAGCTGGAGTACATCATACAGGCACAGGCACAAAAACAATCAGGTTCTTCTCTTTTGTTTTTCGTTTTTCTTTTTATTATTTTATAAATAAAATAACTCCTGCGGACAGGGTAGGACATATGATTAATATCAAAAAAGAAAAGAAAAGAAAAAAAAAAGAGGCAGCCTTTACCGGGTTTACCCCACTATGTTTATATGCTATCTGGATCTGCTTATTAACTGCTGTCAACCTACCAGTGTCCGCCAATACTCCTACGGAAGGTACATTGAAATGACAGAAAATAAAATAAAATAAAATAAAAATAAATGACAGTTACGTGGCAAATTGTTCGAAAGCAAGTTCATAGCTTTAAATGGAGCCGCCCGATCGTCGATCGAAAACCCATCAGTCCTTTCGGTTCTCGTACCACCACTGGGATAGAGCGCTGGCACAAGGGCTTTCACCCCAAAAAAAAAAGTCCCGGTCAAGGTCCTAGACAGACCCAGCACAAAAAAAAAAAAAAAAAAAAAAAAAAAAAAAAAAAAAAAAAAAAAAAAAAAAAAAAAAGCTTTAGACACTTTGCTGCAGATATGACAACTTAAATTTGGTTCTATGTAACTTAGGGCAGATTACCCAGAAACGCGACACTCGGCGAGCGGTCCTTATGTTTCCGTAAAACATTGGCACATCCCGGCTTAAAGTTTCCGCATCCATTCCATCTGCCCAACTTATTTAGATCTCTTAAACCACCCGTACTTGGGCGACGCCTTAGCGTTAAGGCTATGTGATTTCCGCGGCCGGCGGGCCATCAATAAATCGAATCGACAGCCCGCGCTGCTTCGAGATTTGGGCGGCCGGCGCGGCGCGCAGTGCCCAAGTACTGGTGGTTTTAACTTATCGAATTCCTTCCTTGCCTCCATCCAAATCTTCTCCGCACCCATCCTAATCAAACAAGTCCCTCAGTGACCCTCAGTGCTTCCTTGTCCAGCTGAGGACAAATCACAACAATTTCTCCTTCACTGCCCACAAACAATTTCTCCTTCACTTCCCACAAACAAGTCTCTCAATGACCCTCATTGCTTGTACAAATCACAACAATTTGTTGTTCCTTGTAACAGAGAAATTGTTGTTCCTTGTACAGCTGAGGGCAAATCTCAACAATTGAATTGGTTGGGCTTAAAGAATTAGCCTTAAAAAAAAATAAAAAAAATTCTCTGCAGTTACGACGAAGATCAACTGCCGGTGGGAACATCAGATCCAACGACCTACGCTTTTTTCAATTACTAAATGATAGTGAAATCACGTCATCCATGGACAGCGTCACAGCCCGTAGCTGTTTCATAACTATGACTACCGACATTGGCATTGAGACATTGGCAGGCCCTATCGTGTTCACGCGAATCTATTCGGGTGAAGACGGTAGCCTCTTCAACGGTAATAGGTCCCGGTCCCGGTTTCCAACAAGCAAAAGACTTGGTCAATTTCAGACACAGCATCTCTGCATCGAAACTTCCTCCGAGCGCTAGGCACATTCCGAGCAATTGACATGTGCAATGTGCATATTATGCCTTTCGGCGGCAGTCGCGGAGCCTCCCACAGCCGACGGATCATATGTCCGTCAACAGGGGGGAGATTGTAGACTGTTGGCCTGTGGGCCTGTGTGCAAGTGCAGGGCACTGAGGGCAGGACTTCCGTGGAGGTTGGCCTTGCGCTGGTTGGACAGGAAACCAGCAACAGATAGATGTGTATTTCAAATTTTTGTCCATAGACTCCATGCTTCCCTTTTTTTTTTTTTTTTTTTTTTTTTCCCCTTGTCTTCTTCTTCTTCTTCTTGTTGAAGATGTCCTGAACAGCAGGAGGGAATCTAGTTCCCCCGATCTTCGAGTCCCACAACCGTCGTCACTGTACTCGGACCCAACTAACTCTACCATCATCATACCGTACCTGCCCTACCATCCGTGCCCCGATGTTTTGTTGTTGTTGTTGTTGTTGTTGTTGTTGTTGTTGTTGTTGTTGTTGTTCCGTGCATCGAATATTAAATCTGTAACCCTTCTTACTACTGCCTGCCTGTGGCAATCTGAGCCACTGGGCCCCAGTTGAGGCCCGGTTCCAGACAGGCAGGGTAGGCCTAAGGGACGACGGTTCAGATGAGGCCCAGATGGGCCTGGACCACAGCGGTTCAGGCAGGCCTAGGGTAGAGGCCTAGGGCAAACGGCCACAAGGCCGGTACCGGTCCAGCATAGGACCTACCGGCGGCGTTTCAGAGGCTGCCACATTTAGGCGCCAAGTCCAGTTTGAATCTGGAACGTCGATTCAGATTAACGATCCAGGCCGGTAGGTACCAGCAGGCAGGAGGCCGGCCCAGGACTACAAAAGGCTGGGTACCAGCCTCAGCGGTAGGTTAGAAGCTAGAGGTTAGTAGCGTTAGCGTTAGTCTTCAGGATTAGCGCAGCAGTTCAGCGATAACTCCATTAGCGCAGCACTGCGGCACAGCGAGGAGCAGCGAGAGAGTAGTAGTCCAGCGGCGAGGAGATTAGTGCAGCATTGGGCGCAGCGCCAGTTACCGGCCCAGGCCCCCTTGCAGCGCCATAGCTACTGTGCCAGGTACCAGGGAGGAAGGCTTTGTCTCCTTCACCGTTCCTCTCTCTCTCTCTCTCTCTCTCTCTCTCTCTCTCTCTCTCTCTCTCTCTCTCTCTCTCTCTCTCTCTCTCCTCCTACCTTCTCAGTCTCAGGCTATTTCTGGGTTCTCCTATGGGACTACTGCAGTATGAGGGATGGTTACGAATTCTGATAACATGGGGAACATCGACATTGGGACTACGAGTTGAGGACTACTTGGGGATCTGATTTCATCTTCTTTCTGAAGATGTACTTGACATTGTGAGATCGATATCTGCGATATTGTGAGACTTGGCATTCGCGACATTTCGGATTTTCGTCACTTCTGACATTTCAAGATACTATCTTTGGAGACATTGAATTGATGTCATCTTCCCTCTCCTCCTCCTTTCGTCTCTCCCTCTCCGCCTTCGTCCATGGATGATCTCAGTCCCTGGCCTTTCGTCTATGTCTGAGACCAGGGCATTCACACCCCTGATGAATGTTTGAGAGTGTTCGACTGCAGTCCGAGTCAGGTCCGAGTCAGTCCAAGGTATCTCAAGTCTTCCGCTTGCATTCGTATTAACTCTGTATTATCTGGTCGGTTCTGGGAATCTGCGCCATACTTATGACTGTGTTTCACGAGTATGCAACACTGCCAGAATTCGTCGTAGTTGTTGTACTCGTATCTTTCCTGCTAAACTCCTTGACGGCATGCAAAATCTCCGTCAGAAAACTGAGATCACTGCTGTTTCAGAATCGAAACTATATTCGTGTGATTTCTGGTATTATGCTTCGGCCACGGTTTGAGATATACACTACTAATAAATTAAATCCCTAGGGTCTCGTTAGACACTCCTAAAGGATTCCTAAAGGATTTAGGACGAGTCCTAAAAGAATTTTAGGAATGGGTGCGGGACGCCCATCTATGTGTTTGATGATTGATTTTCAAGAGTTTCTATGGAATCAACTATCACAATCGTCAATCAAAAAAAAAGATTTGAAATATGTATTTACTATTTACTTATTGTAGTCTTACCTCTACTTGGTAGTTTAGTAGCAGGCGTGTTTGGTCGCTTTCTTGGTTCACGAGGGGCTGCCTTGGTAACAACCACTTGTGTTCCAATTTCTTCAGATCTGTGTTTCATAGCTTTTTACACGCATTCCTAAAGAAAAGCTTTTAGGACTGGTCCTAAAGGGTATCCCGCGGCCCGTTTTCATATACGTATACGTAGCCGCGTGTACGATGTCCGCCCATTCCGGCCTCATGTCCGTGGTACACAGGGCGGCGGGCCATGCCCGGTTCATGACGGGGAGGTGAAAAGCCAGCGGACGCAGGCGTTCAAAATTTTGAATTGAAACTTTTGCAGACGCAGGGCGGCGGGCAGGAGGACAGCCATCGGACATGTATACAGCCTCCAGCCGGGAACAGAAGCGGCTTCTCCTGCGGCATCGACATCAGGCGTTACGTGCAGGACTCCGACAGGCGATGGAGATGGACCTTCGCAGCGGCGACCATGCGCTGTGTGAAGAAGAGCATGAGGCTGTGGCATTGGCGGTGACGGCCGTTGTCATGAACACGATGAGCGACACGTCGTCGACACACCGGCGAATGCGTTTGCAGGGGGGCACCGGTCCCGCCGCGCGAGTCATCGTCCTCGTCCGCGTTTCAAATCGAAGCTAACGGTTGACTACGGACGAGAGGGCACCCCCGCTTGCCCTCCACAGTCCACTTCGCCCTCCACGACTGGCCCGACGGACAGCTTCTGCACCATTGAGTCTGAGACAACGGTGCCACGCGCGCGTCGCCAAGACTCCGTGAAATGTGGGTTCCTAAAAATTTTAGATGCTCGGGAGGAGGTAAAATTTTTAGGAACTTTTGCCTGGGGATTTCTAAATCCTTTAGGACTAGTCCTAACGCCGTTTTCACATTTTCATTCGCCAACTTGTATTTAGGAATGCGTGTAACCACACTGCATTCCTAAAAAATGGCATTTTTAGGAGTGTCTAACGAGACCCTTAGTTCGACGTCTGATTTACACTGCCTTAATAAATTAAATCCTTTCTTGCCATCTGCTACACTGACATCGGAATTTCCGATCTAATAAATTAAATCCTTAGTTCGACATCTAATTTACACTGCCTTAATAAATTAAATCCTTTCTTGCCGTCTGCTACACTGACATCAGAATTGCCGAATGCGCGTTTCAAATATCTCCATTGCTCACACCAAACAATTCGGGCTTCGGACTTGAGCACAAAGTTACGACAACCCTTGCTCTCTCGTGGTCATACAGGGTCTCTACCTTCTTCCACCGAATACAATGTACGGAACGGTCATTTTAGCTGTATTTGAGGCATCTTTCAGTCTAGATACATTCTAACCGACCTGCCAGATTCTTTGGATTCCCCTACGGTTCCCCCGATCATGTTCGCCGGAGCAGTCATTACCTCTCGAGGCTCTCGTGCTTTCCGGGACTTCTTCTTCTTCTTCTTCTTCTTCTTCTTCTTCTTCTTCTTCTTCACATTTCCTGCCTTTCTCTGCTCCTCTCCCCGACGTTGGCTCCTAGACTGCTTTATAGCTACCTGCTTCTTCTTTGGTCCTCGCGCGTTCAAAGTAGGTGACCAGCTTCGAAGAAGATATATTAAAGACTCAGCAGATTATTGACAGCATCCTTCAAGACCGGAATGAAAACGTAAGCCATGCAACCCAGACATCTCCAACCATCTGTGAAAGTGGGATACGGCACCACCCACCGATGCGCTTCTACTGCTATGTCCTGACCATTGGGTGTTCAACGTTCGCTCGGTCTTACCAATGTAGGTGGCTCGACACCAAGGAGAAACTCTGACATATACACAGCAATCAGGGTCGCCACCAAGTCTGCTTGAGTGGCAGTGGTCATCAAAACCACCAGTACATCTGAGGCCCTTTTGTACGAGGCGGATTCCCACTACGGGGCAGGCTTTGCCGAAATGCCGCACGCCGTTTTTTTTTTTTTTTTTTTTTTTTTTTTTTTTTTTCAAGTTTTGGGTGGCGTGCCGCCAGCCATTTTGGTGCGGTTGCACCCGACCTGCAATGTTTTCAGTGAGGATCAATCATTGATTGTGAACTTGGCTGGGGCCATGTACTGGTGGTATAGGGGGGGGGGGGGGGGGCTTCGTAAGGCTACCTTGGAACACTGCCTGTTAGCATGCCCGCTGGCACTGCAAGTTATGGTCCCAGTTGAACTACTCAGCTTGGTTCTTCATTCATTTCGGGTAGTCAACGTCGATGGGGAATTAACCCCTTGTTACGGGGGCTGATGTCCAAAATAGGTCGGCACCCTGGCAAGATTTTGAGCGCAGCCACACTCATGTTGGGGCTATCTGATTGTCGCCTTCTACTTTCGGCGAAGAGGGAATTTAAACCTAAGGGGGCCCTCTTTAAAATAAAAACATAAAATAAAACAAGAGAGAGAGAGAGAGAGAGAGAGAGAGAGAGAGAGAGAGAGAGAGAGAGAGAGAATAAGAAAAGAAAAGAAAAGAAGAAGGGAAAAAATATATTAGGGTGACGTTGTGTCGTCCTTGTTCATAGACAGGACACGGAAATCGCATGGCCCCAATCTCGATTCAATGTGTGATGCAGGTGGCTCTACAGTGATCAAGTGGCTATACGAGGGTCAACTTATGGGCATCTTAACGTCGTTTGATCATCCTCTTATCGCCATCTTATCGTCATCTTATTTCCCCCGTTCATGTGTGTAATTCTGGTGCAAAGTGCCTTGCTAATCCACCTCCTCCTCGTCTTAAAGTTCCCATTTTTTACGGGTATCGTCCATCTTATCGTCCATCTGATAGCCCTCCTGTCCTCAAGTAGTGAGACTTCAGATGTCCTCTTTATTGTCTATGTCGAATAGGGAAGAAAATGGCTGAAATAGCCTTGTTATGATAATCAGCTCAAGTGGAGATCAGCGACAATATTGGCCATTAGACACTGCCATGTAGGGTTGCGGGGGGTGGGGTAGGGGGAGGTGCAGTGACTGGCCGTTGCTCGGCGCTAGCACCGCCGATTTCCCCCATCGGCAATGCCTGCCCACCCCTCGTCACCGTGATGAGGGACTGGTACAGCCTTGCTCTCGCACCACAGCTGTGGTGCAAACCTACCCCGTGGGCTGGGGAGAGATCCGGGTTGGTTGGTGTTCCCCCGTACTATAAATAGACTAGTGAGAGGATGAGATAGATGCCTACTACCAAGAACGATGAAATAGATTGAGAGAAGAATATAGATTACTTTAAAAAAGTAAAAAATAAAAATGATAAGTAACATGGTGGGGGGGGGAGGCGCTCACGGGTCTACCGGCGTGCATTTCCCGATTACCCGAGTCCTAGCATTCTCGCTGCAGATTACATAGGTCGACAGTTATGAGGATGTGATGCTCAGATGCTACCTGGCCTTTGATGCTCAGATGCTACCTGGCCTTTGCCTGCCAGATTTGTTACAACGACCAACTAAAAGATTCAGGGATGCTGGAACGGCTTTCCAGCAGGTGCTGGTCCCCACCAATAAATGGAGCCACCCAGGGAGTGCTGGTAGTGCTGCCTGCTCTTATCAGCACCCCTAGCATCAGCTCGGGTTGTTCTTTGTTTAAATTAAAGAAGAAGAAGAAGAAGAAGACGAAGAAGAAGAAGAAGAAGAAGAAGCGGAGGAAGAAGAAGAAGAAGAAGAGGAGGAAGAAGAAGAAGAAGAAGAAGAAGAATTGAAGAAGACTCAAGGGCAGTTGAGTTCCTGCAGTGCAGTACTCGTGATCCCACTAGCAACGGGATAGGATAGAAACGAGTTTGTGGGGCAGTTGAGTGACCCAAATCCCGCCGTGCAGTACTTCTGATCCCACGGTCAGTACTTTACATGTATTACCCGAAAAAGTAAGGAGATCTTTGTTCCCGTCCTCCTCTCCTTAGCCGAAACTAGTCGGGTCCACGCCGCTGTTTCACATAATGTACGTCGCATCCGGGATTTTGTACCTGCGTATTGTCCACGTTTCCATCCTCTTCCTCTTCCTCCTCTTTGTCTTCTTTTCTCTTTCTTCTTCTTCCTCCTCCTTCTTGGAGCCCTTGTGCATGGTACTGTCGATGACTGACTTTTTCTGAAGTATGTTCGTCGAAATTTTTGTCATACTACTACACCCCAAAAGAGGGTGGGGTCGGCCATAGGTCCACTGGATAGAAGATTTCCAGTATTTTGCTTGCTGTTGTGCAATTATTATCTCGTTGGGTGGATCCCTCCTTCAATCACGGAGTATATGGAGGATGTCAGCATCACTGCTGACAGAAGTCGATTTTATTCCAAAAAAATGTGGCCGTTACTTCGTTCACTGTTGTTGCAAACACCACCACCACCATCAGATCATTTGTGATCCAACGGCTGGGAAGCACTCTGCCGTGATTTCCCTCCGGAGGTCTCTGTTTCTTTTTTTTTTTCTTTTGCCTTTCTCCTGTTTTCTCAGCCCAGAAATCCATTTCGTAATGAACATGTCAGCCGGCTGCCACTCAGTGTCACACTGGATCTGCCACACTCCTATCCGGCTGCTAATGGACTGACTGCACTGAGTACTTTGGCTCCTTTTTTTTATTTATTTTTTATTTTTTTTTATTTTAAGGCCAACTTTTTTAAAGCCTAACCACTTCAATTACCTGTCATATCTCGACAGGACGGTCTTCCAGCCCTTTTTTATTATCATTCCAGCCCTTTTTTATTATCACATTCCAGCCCTTTTTGGGCTGGATTGTGGTTTCCTTGCCCCAAACATGTTATTCTTTGCTAAAACGGCCTTCCGTCATCTTACTTATTTGAGTTGGAGCGTGGTTTCCTTGCCCCAAACAGAAATGCACGCCATATCATCTACCTAGACTGGAAGCATCAACTTGGAAAGCCGATGAGTATCAATGGGACGCTGGACCCGGTTTCCAGCACGTGCCGCTCCCCACCAATAGATGGAGCAGCCCAACAGATAAGCCCTCGATTCTGATGGTTCTCTTACCACCATCGGAACGGAGAGCTTACACCAGGGCTTTTTTAAAAAAAAAAAAAAAAAAAAAAAAAAACGAGACTGCGTGCTGGGGTGTCATGGTTTCAGAAGCACTGGGCGACCTGCCCCCCCCCCTCTTTGATAACTATTGATGAGTGCACCGGAGACTTCCAGTTTGGACCCTTCTTGCAGACATCAGTATAATGGCGGCCAAATCACAGGGGCTCTGCAGCGGATCATCATTCATGTCCTCTCCACTATGATTTGTCAGTCTTCAATCCTTTTAGTGACCTCCTTTGTTGCAATAAATTTTAGTCTCCATTGTTTTTTATCGTAAAATCCTAAAATCGTAGATAATAGTGCACATATCGCCATATTCGAAGATTTTTTCCTTGTTCTTTAATTG
>BFEA01000002.1:5686040-5698140 GCA_003427395.1 Chara braunii
GAGGAGAGAGAGAGAGAGAGAGAGAGAGAGAGAGAGAGAGAGAGAGAGAGAGAGAGAGAGAGATGAGGATGGTGAAGTGAGGGAACATACCTGGTCTTGGCGTTAGTCTGCAAGGGGCAACATCTTCATGTATTTCGCTGTTGCTGCTGATGTCAACAGTTGCGTTGTCAATTTGTAGGCTAGAAGTAGCTGTGGGACAGTAGTCTGGGCGTTGAGCACCAAGTAGGGGAAGGGCTCTGGATACTTACGTTGCTGATGGCAAGAGTATGCTCTCATTGGCACTCGAATTCTGAATCAGTGTTTGGTTCTCCATTGGTGTAATGTCGTTGCAATTCTGCTTTTTGGACGATGTGGTTCTTCCTGGCTTTCAATGTGATTTTGCAATCTGAGATCTGTCATTTCGCTATTGCTCATTTTCCTTGCAATTTGGTATCGGAGATGGTTTGAACTACACTTGCTTGCTCTTCGCAATAGTTGTTCGGTGCTTCTCTTGTGCTGGTGGGGCAGTGATAACGCTTGTGCGTCGAATGTGTGGCGGCCCGGGGTCGTGTTGGCACGCCAGGAAGGCTGTGTGGTGACATTGGGGTGTATGTTGGATGATGAGAACTCGCTGATGTGGCATTTAAGCCGAGGTGGAACTACATTTCTCTGTTTGTTGTGCCAAGGTAGAGACCGGTCATCATAAATACACGTCAGGTTGCTGGTGAGAAATCCGTGGTTGAGGGCAGCATTATGAGGTACGTTGGTCGCATCCTTATCTACCCTCTTCATTGCTTCTTATGTTGAGGAAGTGAGTTCTGTCTTGAGAGTCCTCTTGATGTGAGTTGTTGTGAGCACTCAACCTTGAGAGTCAACATTCTTCCTGGGAAGCAAGCTGGTGGGAGACGGGTGAAGCCTCTGAAGGGTCCGAGACGAAGCACTCGGGGCACAGTCACAATGCCAACCCACTGGGACTAGTACACGCATGCTTGGCCACAAGTCCTTCGTTCTGCTTGCTGCGCTGATTGAGGTTGTGTTGGGCATGCCAACCCTATATGAGACATACCAGACCGTCTATAAAAAATTCTGGCGGATTCGAATTGAATCCTGCCTGTGATCGTCGTCCGGTCTGCGTCGTTAAATAATTCATGAGGACCTTGGGGGCTGTCCTTAAACTGTCTCTTGATCAGCCAGATCAATCGGATGTAAGGCTAGTTGCATGCGAGGATAAAGAAAATGCAGGGCTGACAGGCTTAGCATAGGCTTGGGGCACAGAGGTGGGCCGGATTGCACACCTTTAGACACACTCCTCAACCAGATGCTCAGGACGTCGACACAAGTGACTACTCAAGAAGGATAAAGGGGGAAGGAAAAATTCTGACAAACTGTTCGCCGCTGAAGTAATTAGATAATTTGCCATCCAGCATGCATCTCTACAGGTGATATTTATTTTTGATTATTTAGTTGTTACGGACTTGGTTAAGAACTAACAAACATATGCAGATAGAATAGTACATTCCCTGTTGCATTACATTCTGTTTTAGAATAGTCTAAAAACAGAAATAAAGTTACCTTTTGGATTTGACATTGGTTGCTGATTATCGCTTGACTATTTTTCTCAAAGCTGTCTGAAATTAGTTGTTTATTATTACTCGGTTGGGTGTCATGTTGAGTTCGGATTCGGTGTGGATCCTGGTTTAGATCACGCATCACTGCAGCTCATGAGTGAAGAAGAAAGCAGTGAGGAGGAGGAACGACTAGTGGAGAACCTTAGAGTTACTCGCAAAAATGTACTCAGTCGACCAATCACTTTCCTAGAGTTAGACCAAGGAGAGGAAAGGAGGCTGCAGAGGGAAGCCAGAGAGACGGCGACATTATAGAGAGATAGGGAAGCAGCAGCCAAAGTCGAAAGGGCACTAGCAGCAGCATTAGAAGCAGACGTTAGAGCCCGCGCTGAGGCAGCTATAGCTACCGCCTCTACCATGTCACATGCCTCATCTCAGGCCTCTTCGTCAGGTGTCCGTCAGGGTGTCTCCCAAGTTTCCATTAGTAAGTCTGTTGGGTTGCAAGTCAGCCAACAGCCTCAACTCACACCAGAGGATTATGAGATCCTACAAATTGATGTTCTTCATGACGTACTTGTTAAAACTGTTTGGGAAGTAGAAGAGAGGAGACAGAGGGCTAGAATGAGAAAAGTCAGGCTAGGAGCTAGGAGGCAGAAGTTAGGAGATCTAGAGGCACTAGATGAGTCAACACTGGATCTTGCGGTAAAGTCACTGCGACGCTCACTGCTTTGCGTGGCTGAAGCACAGGTAGTGCAACAAGAGTTGTTGGTCGAGTTAGTGGTCGGCCAAAACCACATTCTGGCAGCACTGCAGGCTCCTCGTCCTATGATGAGACAGCCTCAGTACTCTGTAGCTCCCCGTACGGTTGCAGGTCCCTCAGTGACGCCGCCGCCGGCAGGGCCCTCTTTCTCTCCTGTGTTTGGTAATGCCTCTCTCGAGTGGTGTAGCAGCAGGTAGTGGTTAGATCCTTCTACCCTTTCATCCATGACGGCTGCAGCTACAGTCCAGCCGTCAGGACAGCCTCAGGTTTAACTTAGCGTGTCGCTATCTGTTCCATTGGTTACGCAGCCAATGCAATAGACACTTGGGGCAATCCAACCCATGCAGTGGATGCCCAAGATTCCCTTGCTGAGTCCTAAACCCTTTTCTGGTGACAAAAAAGAAGGAAGAGGACCTGGACACCTGGGTGAAGACTGTGCCTACTTATGTGAGGCACAAACTCACGAGGCCAGAGGAGGAAGTTATAGTCGTTGCATCCTTTTTGGAAGGTTCTGCAACACGATGGTTAAATGGTCTTGTGCAGCAACAAGGCTTCGATTAGAACTTCGATGCCTAGGGTCAGGCCCGAACATTGGAAGAGTTCGTACAGAATGTGTAAAATAGGTGGCATGACCCTTAAGGGGCTCAGAAGGCCACTGACTCACTAGCTAGTCTCAGTTCAAAATGGTACCGGACAGTTCGTGAGGTCATTGACGCCGTAGAACGTTTGATCGTGGTACCTAGCATGCGTTACGACGCGCAGGTACTCCTCACAACTTATCTGAGATGTTTGCTCACAGACGTCAATAATAAGTTGGTGGACGAGGTCACCATTGATGTATAAAACTGGGCGACTTTTAGCACGAAGGCCTTAGACATAGAGGTCAAACTTGGGACCGCACAGCGGGGACCAGTAGATGGTAGGAAGAAGAAGATTCCCGAGGATTGGAGAAAGAAGGGCAATCTTATATTCGTCAACCACAAAGGTCAGACGATTGCAGTGAGATTCATGACTTTCCAGATTTTGGGGAAGACACAAAGCAAGATGGGGTGCGACTTGGTCTGGATTACGAGGTGTGGAGAGACCGAGTTGCTAGAGGCACATGTCTCAACTGTGGCCACTTGGGCACACGTTGAGAGCGTGCAAAAGCAAAAAGGTCACACCGTAGGTATCTTCACCTACGGTGGTTAGTTTGCCTTCACACTCTGCTGGTGCTTCTGCGAGCTCTATGCAGGGAAACACTTTGGGCCAGTAGGAGTGTTAGCCGCTCTTACTCGTGCTGAAGTGGTAATGTTGCCTTCCCCACTTCAGGCGTTGGCCAAGGCTATTGACCCACTAGTCGTCCCGCAGACACATGTACACATGTGTAGCATCGTGTTCGGGTTCGGTGACCGAACCCGAAGGACCAAACGCGAACGAGCGCCGAAACTCTCCGAACGCGAACATAAAAAAAAAAAAAAGGTTCTCTAAAAAATCTGAAGGAACATGTTCGGTGTGCCACAATTGTAGAGGTCTGAATTATAGACCAATTGATGCTCTGTTCGAGAGATGTTTCTGAGTCCTTAGAAGAGTTAGAAGCTGAGTGGTCAAGGAAGGACCCCAGAGACTCTTGGGCGATGATTAGTAGAGGTCCTAAAGATTAACATTTCGTGGTAGAGGTTGATGTAGGTGGCCACAAAGTGGGCGCCTTCGCAAACAGGCTCTAGATGGAACTTCATCAGTCGTTTTTGTGTGGATAGGTTGCGATTAAGGGACCAAGTGCAGCGGCTGAACAGATTCATAGCATCCATGTTAGCCAACAAGCACAAAATGGTTGTCAAAGACTGTGTCAAGGACGTAATCTGCACCTTTTCCTATGGAGGAGGGGAACTGAGACACAAGATCTCGTTCCTTGTGAGCGACGAGCTGCCATTCGACATGCTGCTCGGTGTGTACTACCTCAAGGTTGCAAAGCCACAATTCGATTGGGATAGGAAGGTGATGATTCACAAGTTGTCAAATGGAAGGACCGTTAGACTGCAAAAGTACAAAGCTAGCAGGCTAGTGGAGAAATATGGTTGCATGTGTGCTGCATCTTTCTATAACTATTATAAGCAAAACCGCGAGGAGGGGATGTATCTATTCTTTGTCTCTGGGAAAGGGGAGGCCGTAAAAACACCCCCAGAGATAGAAGCAGTCGTTGCGAGTCATCCATACCTTTTTGAGGAGCCGAGGGATGTGGTAGAAAGGGAGGTGGTCCATGCGATAGAAATCGTCCCCGGTAGTCAGGTACCTAGAGGACGGATCTATAGGATGTCTCCTGCGGAGTTGGATGAGCTTCGCCTCCAGCTCAAGGAGCTCACAAAGAAGAGTTGGATTCGGCCAAGTATGTCCCCCTATGGAGCACCAGTTCTCTTTGTCCCTAAGAAAGGGGGGATCCTACCTAAGAAAGGGGGGACCCTACCTAAGAAAGGGGGGACCCTAAGGATGTGCATTGACTATAGAGGCCTCAATGCCATCACTGTTAAGAACACATAGCCTCTACCTCGTATGGACGATCTCTTGGATAGAGTGCAGGGATGTCGATAGTTTACGAAGATAGATCTGAAGTTCGGATACCATCAGATTGCCATTAGGCCTGAGGATCAGCACAAAACTGCCTTTCAGACCAGGTACAGTCTGTACGAGTTTGTGGTGATGCCCTTTGGTCTATGCAATACTCCTGGTACATTTCAGCACGCAATGAATTGGATTTTTCATAACTACTTAGATAAGTTTATCGTTGTGTACCTGGACGGTATTATGATCTTTAGTAGGACTATAGAGGAGCATGTTGAGCACTTGAAAATAGTGTTAGGTCTCCTAAGACATCACCAATATAAGATAAACTTGGAAAAATGCGAATTTGGTCGCACCAAAATCTTATATTTGGGCCATGTGATCTCCGTGGACCGCTTGAGGCTAGATGATGCCAAAGTGACCAGCATACGTGACTGGCCCAGACCTCAGATGGTTACTGAGGTCCATTCTTTTTTGGGGATGACGGGATATTGTCGTCAGTTTGTGAAGAACTATAGTACTATAGCTTCCCCACTAACGGACCTAAACCGCCTTGACACCCCTTGGGAGTGGACCAAGGAGTGTGCGGCAGCCTTCAAGAGATTGAAGTATGCCCTGACACACTACGGAGTCCTCAAACTTCCGAATCCTGAACAACTTTGTTCTGACCACAGACGCCAGCCAATATGGCATAAGCGCACGGTCCTTGCATAAAAGGAGGGGGGAAAGTTGAGGTCAATCGAGTACATGAGCAAAAAGATGTCATCTCAAAAATTAGCTAAGTCCACTTATGAGCAAGAGTTTTATGCCCTCTATAGAGCGCTGGTCCATTGGAGGCACTACCTCCTAGACAGATTCTTTTACGCGAGATTTTACCATGAGACGCTGCGCTAGATCAAGACACGGTCGGTACTCTTTGATGCCCTGAAGAGGTGGATTGAAGTCATAAACATGTATGACTTCAACCTTTACCTTGTAAAGGGAGAGTACAACAAAGTGGCTGACGCACTAGCGCGAACGACAGACTATCTAAGCGTGCTAGTGACTGAGTTTGGAATATCGGACGATGTAACTCGATCCATGGTGGAAGCCTATCGAGAGGACACAATTTTATTTGAGATCATTCGCAATCTGGAAGCTTAAAATAAGGCTACTTCTGATGACTTTGTGTTGGTTGACGGCTTGTTGTTCCTTGAGAAGGCAGGGAATGAACGACTTTGTGTACCAGATAGGGAGTCTTTGCATAGTTTATTTTTAGGAGAGGGTCACGACACAGCCAATCATTTTGGGTATGGAAATACCTCAACAAACTTAGTGCAGAAGTTTTGGTGGCCCTTCATGTTAAAAGATGCTAAAAAGTACGTTGAAACTTGCCAAGTTCGTCAGATCGACAAGCCTAGGACTCAGGCTCCGCTTGGGCTCATCGAGCCCTTGCCTATTTCTGACGGTCCCGGTCAAAGTGTGTCCATGGATTTCATGGATACCCTGGTGACCAGCAAAAGCGGTAAAAGACACATCTTTGTCATAGTGGACCGATTCACCAAGTTTGCCAGACTGATCGCCATGCCAGAAACAGCCAAAGACTGACTATGTCATCAAACTGTTTATGGATAACTGGGTACGGGACTTTGGGTTGCCAAAGTCCATGGTTAGTGACAAAAACGTTCGCTTCACCAGTGAACTGTGGCAGAGCACAGCCCAACAGATGAGCACCCAACTGCAGATGAGATCAGGGAATCACCCTGAATCAAAGAGTGCAAACGGGTAACCGTTACCCGTACCTGGCCGTACCCAACTGTAACCGCCAGGTCACGGGCGGGTATAGGTACCCCTTCCGAAGGGAAAGTTGGGTATGGGCAGGCACAAACAAAAGGTGGTGGTTGTTAGGGCGGGCACAGGTACCTTTTTTGGAGATCATGGGTGGGTAGGGGCAGGTAGGGGTAGGGGTCAAAAAAAAATATATGGGTATGGGCGGCCAGAAAAAAAAAATAGACGGGTATGGGCAGGTATCGGTGGCCAAAAAAATAAGGGGTGGGTATGGACGGGTAGAGGTTTCCGTCGGGTAACCGTGGTATACACGATCTGAGTCTTGTAGCCTTGCAGGCTTTGTATTTTTTGTGCAAGCATGACGCTTTTCCCGTACTCCAAATTTCTCGCTTCCCCATGAAGCAAATGTCTTTTCTCGTGAGGGTGTATCTCTTCACCTTTTTACTTTTCTCGCGAGGGTGTATCTCTTCACCTTTTTACATTTTGCGAGGGTGTTTCTCGCGAGGGTGTATCTCTTCACCTTTCTCGCGAGGGTGTATCTCTTCTCGCGAGGCTGTATCTCTTCACCTTTTTACTTTTCTCGCGAGGGTGTATCTCTTCACCTGTATGTAATATTTATGTGTTTTTTTTTTTTGTGTGGGTGCGTGTGTGTGTGAGAGTGTACGTGTGTGCAATAGACTGAGGGTTGTTGCATTTGCAGATGCTATATAGGTTGCATAGACTGCTGTCGCACCAGATGCATCCATAGCAGCATCACAACTGTTGCTGTTGCCGCAGTACCTGCAGCAGCTGCCACACCTCGAAAACAATAAAATAAAATAATAATATTAATAATAATATTAATAATAATAACAATTACCACGTCAATCCTGTGACTTCCAAGGGGTTGGGGACAGTTGGTTAAGGACAACTAGGGGCGGTTAGAGGCGGTAGGGACAGTTAGGGGTGGTTAGGAACACTGAGGGGCAGTTAGGGATAGTTAGGGGCAGCTATGAGCGGTTAGGGGAGGGTGGGTGATGAGCACGGGTGGTTACGGGTGGGTGCATACAATTATGGGTAGGTAYGGGTGGGTACAGGGAATGAAAACTTGGGTAGGGTAGGGTATGGGTGGTTAACAAATGGTTTGGGATCAGGTGGCCATGGGTGGTTTTGAAAAAAAAAGTTCATGGGTAGGTATGGCCAGTTACATGCTGAAGAGTTTCAGGTAGGGTAGGTCTGGGTATACTTTTTTTTTTTTTTTAAGTAGGTGGAGATGGGTAAAGGTCCGGCAGGCCAGGTATACAATGGGTATGGGTGGTTGGCTTTCAAAGAGGGTGTGGTTAGGTCAGGTACAGGTATTCCTGAAAATCCCAGTTGCGAACTCTACCCTGAATCGAACGGGCAAGCCAAACAGATGAACCGGGTAGTACAACATTTACTACGGCATTATATCAAACCTAGCCAAGATAATTGGGATAAGAGGCTGCCTCTTGTCGCCAGTCTCTATAACAATGTTGTCCACAGTACTACCGGACTAACCCCCAGCCAATTGCACCTTGGTTGGAAACCCAGATCTGCTTTGGACTTTCTTTTGCCTGAGAATCAGCCAGCAGCAGCACCCAGTAGCATCGAATTTGCCATCAAATACGAGCAGATGCTACAACAGGTCGTTGATCATAAAACAAGGTCTCAGGATGCCATGATTGCATCAGAGAACAAACACAGACGGCCCTCCAAAGTCATCTGAACTCGGTCAGGAGATGGGTATATCGCGAAAGCTAATGCCACAGTATTCTGGCCCATGGGAAGTCCTAGACATAGTCGGAAACCAGATAGATGGACCCTCCTACATGATCAAGATCTGCTCACTTACACACACACCCGGTTTTCCACACTTCAAAGTTTGCACCTTTTGCTGAAACAACACAGTTTCCTTTCAGGCGATCTATGCTGCCCCCAACCATGGACGGAGAAGTCGACATTGACGACATTGTGGAACACAGAATCATGCCTGTGCCGAAACCTCCGGGCAGAGGACGACCGCCAAAGCCACGGATGCAGTACCGGGTGCGATTCAGACACCATACTGATCCAGGTGAAAATCGGTGGTTCACCAGAGAGGAACTACAGCAGACAGCTCCCCAAGTGATTGCAGGGTATGAAAGAAGACTCAAGGGGAACATGCCTGCAAGTTAGAGGACTTCTCAGGGGACTTTCGAAGTTAAGGAGGAGGAAATGCGAGGATCTAGCTCCTCGGCAGGCTTGAGGGGCCCTATTGCAATGTGTGCCTGCCGTAAGTGAAGACGGGCCTGATGAAATTATAAGAGGCCCATTGTTGTCAATTTTGCATTTTGGGGTTCAGACAGTTGCGTCGCGCCAGTTGGTTGAGGGAACCCAGGCCACGTCCAGCAGCACTTTGTTTCGGCATTCTAGGCCTTTCTTGGAAGCAGGCCCTGAGCCGCACACAAAGAAGGAGGCACGACAGGCAGTTTGGGGGCTGTAACTGAACGGGGGCCAGAGCAGCAGGGCCTACTGGAAGCTTCTGGGCACAGGCCCAGCCCAGCCAGGCAGCAGACCAGGCCAGGCTCTTTCCATATAGGAAAGAGCTCGCTGCCTGGCCAAGCATTCGGGCACTGGCCAATCGTACGGCAGTGCTGCTTGAGCCCGTGCTCGCGTGCTGTGCGTTGCGATAGGTGAGGTGCTCGCACACATGCGGTCGTGTAAGGCAGGGCGCTGCTGCTGAGGGCAGCGCCATAGCCCAGCTTCCATAGCTGGCTGGGCTTGTGTGTACGGCAAGGTGTAGTGGTGGTCTCCGTGCATGGGAAAGAGGACATGGGCGAGAGACAAGGTTGAGTGAGAGAGAGAGATGACGATGATGACGTGAGGGCACATACCTGGTCTCGGCGATAGTCTGCGAGGGGCGACATATTCATGTGCTTCGGTGCGGCTGCTGACGTCAACAGTTGCATTGTCAATTCGTAGGATAGAAGTAGCTGTGGGATAGTAGTCTGGGCGCTGAGCGCCAAGTAGGGGAAGGGCTCTGGATACTTATGTTGGTGATGGCGAGTGTATGCTCTCATTGACACTCGGATTCAGTGTTTGGTTCTCCGTTGGTGTAATATCGTTGCAATTCTTTTTTTTTTTTTTTTTTTCCCCCGACCCAGGGAGGTCTACCAGAAGGGACAATTTTGAGTCCCTGTAACATGAATTCAACGATTNTTTTTTTTTTTTTAAACAAACCCCCGCCAGTGTTAGAGATGCTGATAGGAGCAGACATCTCTAACACCTGGGGAGAGACTCCATCTATTGGTGGGGAGCATCACCTGCTGGGAAGCGGGCCCAGCGTCCCATAGACAGATGAAGTTTGCAACGTGTCTGATCTAGAAACATCGTGGGAGAGCCCTGCCAGCATTGATTACCCTGGCGTMCAGGGGATTGGCTGAGCAGGCAATGCCAGATACATGCTGTAGCTCTCTAGTTCCCCCCCCCCCCACATAGTCCTTTTTTAGAGAGAATCTGAACTGTTTCGTTGACTGAGCAGGAGAATGGGAAGGGAGAGTAAACCTCTTCGCCCTGAAGCGGGCGCCAGATATCTACTGTAAGAACCTAGTTCCTCCCCTTCCTTCCTCGCCGCCACCTGCTTGAGGCAGTGCTGTACCAGAACCCAATTTGTTATTCTCTCCCCCTCCTCCCTCGCCTGGATCTTCTTGCGACAGAGCTGTGCAAAACCACAATATGTTACTCATCCATCCCATACCACTTCATTTCCACCAGGCAGTGTGAGGGGGGGGGGAAGAAGTCGGGGAACTCTTCAGGGGGTTTCAATTCTGCTTTCTGGACAGTGTGGGACTTGCTGGCTTTCAACGTGATTTTGCAATCTGAAATCTGTCATTTCGCTATTGCTCATTTTCCTTGCAGTTACGCAGAGTGAGGGCAGGACTCCTCGAGTTCGAATTCCAATGGAATCAAATGAGTCAAAAAGTGACTCTTGACATTACCTGGGGCTGGTCAATTCAAATGCCAAAGACGATATTTCAACGCCGTCACCCTTCACGCTTTCAAAAGAAAAGGGGGAGAAAAAAAAAAGATTGAAAGCAACCACACTAGCCCATCCACACTCTCTCATTCGATCCCCTGGGGCCGTGTACTAGTGGTTTAAGGCTCTGTTAACCGTGTCTCCCCAGGTGGCATCTACACGGAAAAGTCTGGACTTAGTGCCTTCCCCTGAGCAAAGCGTAGCTTCAGGACTGTATTCAGTGCGGAAAAGTTGCATACAGGCTCAAAATTGTGGCCATCATGCCTGGGCAATAAAGGTAGTGTAGTGACTACGTTGGGAAAAAGGTGGTCCTCCCAAACAGTGGGGGTTTAAACTTTAAACCACTAGTTGTTTCCCAGCTATCTTGTTCCAACACAGCAATTAAACCACCAGTACTTGGCCCAGCTACTGAAGCCGAGCCGGGAGACGCCCTGCGCGCCAAGTTTTGCCAAACTGACAGCGCGGCATTTTGTTTCGATTTTTCCTGGTGCCTCCAGCCTTTGTGCTCCGGTACCCCGAAGCACATAGGTCGCGGCGGCGGTGGCGCATTAACGGGAAACACCCATGGCCGATGTACGGGCCAAGTACTGGTGGTTTAACCCATTGGGTCCTTACGGGCTCAGAACGGTTCGAGGAGGCCTTCAAAAAGAAACCCTGTGGGGCAGTGTGCGCCCGGTTGGTGCTTCCCTTGCAGGGACGGCAGACGTCTTATGGGCATTATCATGGAAGGGGCGTAGTGGTTGTACGGACGGGAGAAGCAGAGCTTTGGAGCCACCGCAGAGCGTGCAGATGTCTGCAGCTGCATATACGAGTAGGGAAATTGCCGCGCTGGGGAAAAGTGCGCAGTGGCGCGGCAATTGCTGATTTTTCAAGCCCCAAAAATTATGCATGCTATCACTATGATATGGTAACCTCGTGCCACCTCTCCTGCACAACCGCTCTGCTGCCCGCGAATCCTAGCCATCGTCACTTTTTGAATCGGGTCTCCACTGCCTCTGCTCAGTGCTTGCAAGAGAGAGAGAGAGAGAGAGAGAGAGAGAGAGAGAGAGAGAGAGAGAGAGAGAGAGAGAGAGATGGGTAACACATGGAGGGTTTATTGTTACATACACAGGTCGTGGGCCTGGAAGGTTTGACAAAGGTGTCCCATATATACATAGGTGCTGGGCAGGGAAAGGGTGCGAGAGATGGGTGACAAAGGGTGTGTGGTGCAGTCAGATGGTTATGGAGGTAATACCTTGTCCCATGGCCACCAACACAGCGAATATTGCTAATCCTGACCCCCTTGCAGCCATTATACAAAGCAATGTTATCGTCACCTGAAACAATGACAACAAGTGCACCCACAGTGTCATTCCCCTGCTTTATACCGACACACATTTCCAAATTCCAAACTCACTCCCTCTCTCTCTCTCTCTCTCTCTCTCTCTCTCTCTCTCTCTCTCTCTCTCTCTCTCTCTCTCTCTCTCTCTCTCTCTC
>BFEA01000002.1:5714424-5725557 GCA_003427395.1 Chara braunii
AAATATCAAATACAGAAAATAAACACTACAATAAAAATAAGAAAAAATAAAAAGAGAATTAAAATGAGTGAGTGTGCCAGCACCTTTTTGATGCCGCCATCTTTGCCGATTTTTAATTATTTTTTGGCATTGACAAATGCCCTGAAAATTTACAGATATGTATTTTACATAATCAATAACTCATTAAAAAGTTTTCAAAAAATAATAAATTTTTTTAGGCCCCGAAATAAAGTAAAAACAAAAAGTTAAAAGTAAAAAAAAACAAAATAGTGAGTGGGCGAGCACATTTTGACACCCCCATCTTTGACGATTTTTCATGTTTTTTTTCGCTTAGCAGAATGGCTTCAAAATTTATAGGCGTGCAGGTTACATCATAGAGAACTCACAAAAGGCCCCGAAATTTTTTTTGGCGGGGGCCGAACCTGGAGGTGTTCGGCCCCCGAACGGGACCCCGAACGCCCGAACGTTCGGGGGCCAGCGCGGGGCCCCCCGAACGTTCGGTCAGGTAACCCTATATATATATATATATATATATATATAGGGTCACCAGCCCGTAAGTACGGAGGTCCCCGGGCCGACCTCCGTACGTACGGGCGTTCGGAGTCCCGTATGGGGTCCGAACCCGAGGGCGTTCGGCCCCCGCCCAAAAATATTGTTTTTTTCTGCATTTTTTTTTGTGAGTTCTCTATAATGTGAGGTACATGCCCATAAATGTTGACACATTTGGCGCAGCCAAATAAGAATTAAAAATCGTCAAAGATGGCAGCGTCAAAACGTGCTCGCCCATGTTTTTTTTCACTTTTTACTTTTTGTTTTCACTTTAGTTCAGGATCTAAAAACTTTTATTGTTTTTTGAAACTTTTTTAGTGGGTTTTGTATTATGTGAAGTACACATCTGTAAATTTTCAGGGCACTTGGCTATGCCAAAAAAAAATAAAAAATCGCCAAAGATGGCGGAGTCGAAAACGTGCTCTTCCACTCACAAAATTTAGTTCTCCTTTTATTTTTATTATTAGTATTTGTTCTCCGTGTTTTATTTTTATTTCAAATTTGATAAGGAATTTGGATGTAATGCTCAGGAAAATCCTTTTTAATTGATTTCTATTCATAATATTTTTTTTTCAGATTTTTTTTTTTTTTTTTTTTGTCAGCGTTCGGCCCGAATGGTCGAACACATCCCCAAGGGGTGCCATATGTTCGAGTGTTCGGGTTCGGGCGTTCGGCCCATCCAGAATGTCGGTTACCCTGTGTATATATATATATATAGAGAGAGAGAGAGAGAGAGTGATAGTCTACTTTGATTTTGGTTAAACCACCAGTACCTCCGAGCCTGTTTTTGTCGACCCTGACTTTCACTGCGCTCCGAGTTTTGCCGAGCCTGGGTCCCACTCCATTTCTTTATGGTACTCTCACGGGAAGAAAAAAAAAAAAAAAAAAAAAAAAGGGGGGCGGGAAAAAAAAAAAAAAAAAAAAAAAAAAAAAAAAAAAAAAAAAAAAAAAAAAAAAAAAAAAAAAAGTTGCGGCCGTGAAAACTCAGAAAACAAGAAAAAGAAACAAAGCTCTAGGCCTGATTGCAGTTGTATACATTCTCAGAAGTGTAAGTGTGAGTGTGTCCTCAGTGAGGGCATCTTAGCCCCGTGGCAAGGTTGTCAGATTTCATAAACTCAAAAAAAAAAAAAAACGGACAAACATGGATTCGCCCGTGAAAATGGCAAAGATATATTATCGTAAGTGCCAGTGTGATCAGGGTTACAATCCTCTGAGGGAACACAGCTCGAGCAGATCACGGATTCAGATTGTCGGAGTCCATAAAATGAAAACAAGAAAAAAAAAAACGAAAACATGGATTCGGCCTTGAAAACGGTTGGATACATCAGTGTTACAATCATCTGAGGAAACAGTACTAGAGCAGATCACGGATTCCGCCCTGCCTCGTTGGCAAGGTACTCATAACAAACAAATACAAAAGAAAAAAAGAAAACAACAAGTTTAAGAACGTGATCGTCTTTGCTGTAAGATGCATGCAAGACTGTGAGGTGTGTGAGCACGGTCTCCTAGACATCCCTGCCCGACATCATTGCAGTACAAAGGCCCATTTTTTTTCCTTTCCCTTTCGTGCAAGGGAAAAAAAAAAAAACGACTTTTGGGACATTGCCGACCCTCTGTCCGACCCCCGAAAACTTCGGGTACTGGCCAGTATCACGTAATTTCCCAACACTGGGGAAGGTACTGGTGGTTTAAGGTAGATTATCATTTACAGTGTAATCAGTGAGGGGATTCTGCAGACTGTTGAGGGTTCAGCCTCCTGATGAGTCGGTGAAACTCCGAGGAAACAGTTTGTCACAGCCCCTCGTTTGTTGTCCTCTTCTCTCTCTCTGCCTACGGTTTACCGGGCAGTTCTGTTTGTGACGATATATATATAAAATATATATATATATATATATATATATACACCACTACCTTTCTCAGGGTCTACTCACACTAGCATGTACAATCGCAAATTATATGTGAGCCAATTTGCGATTTACGACACTTCCCAGGTATACAGCACACCCGTATATGTCACAAAACAGAAAGGACACAGTCTCAACCTGCTCTAGGAATGCGATTATACGGGTCGAGGGGTCACACAGCAGGATGCATAAAAAATCATCTTTTTTTTTCTTTTCTTTTTTCTTACGAGAGCTGCCCACCAAACGTCGATTTCTTTTTTTTTTTGTTTCCAGAAAGAAACAGGTCTAAAAGAAATACGCAATTGAGGGGACCTCCAAAGGCTCCCGCAAAGTACGTAACCCCGCGGTCTGCGAAGAAGGACGTCAGCATGGACAGGCGGCAGGCGAAGAGCACGTCGTCAGTGGGCCACTCCAGAAGCCACCGCAAAGGCCACGACCGGGTTCGCAGTGCAAGGGCATACGACCCATTAGAGTGCGTGTGTCGTATGTTGTCCTCTACCATCTGCTCCCTTTATCGTTGTCGTTCGGTGGACCTTCACCATCGTCGTAGAATTATGGCCTTGTCTTTTGTGTCGTTGATGGCCGACCTTTATTGAAGGTTGCCACTACTTGCTCCTAGTCGCAATTTTGCTTGTCGTGGTCCTCCTGTTCCACGTGTGCATCCTCTACCGTTGATGGTCGACCTCTAGCGAAGGCCTCCAGCAGAGAAGATGAGGGATCGACACCGACCGCAATCGACATTGATATCGACGACGCGTCCCACAGACGTTCGTCCACACTAGATGCAATCGCCATCGCCCGAAAGACACGCGGCAACGTTCACAGCTTCTCCCAGAAGTACTCCTCTGTCGCATCATCACATTGCTTGAGATCCTCCCACGCCCCCCCCGTCCTCCTTTTCATCCACCACCTCGACGTAGCTCGTGGAAGAACACTGCAACCCATGGCGCAACAAACCTAAACTACAACCTCGGTGATGGCCACAATCCAGCCCTTCGACCGGGATTTGATGAAGCGTATTCCTCCTCTGTGTGCGGATCTGCGCTCTCATTCTGCCCAATGCCCTCTCCTACTGACAACGAAAGAGCACGACCGTCAAGGTTGCCGCCACGACCGTCTTCTCGATCGTCGTCAACTTCGCACTCCCATCATCGCTGCCTCCCTCCGTCGACATGTGTGTTGCAATGCTCATGAACCATGAAAATACAACAGCCTACCAATTCACCACGACCACGGTAACCTCAACGCCAAGTCGCCGACTACGTTCCCTGCATGTGCTCGATGCGGAGGCAGGCAGCAATAGCGATGGATCTTCGCGGGGCGTTCACAAATTCATGACGACCTACGAGGACTCCACTGCGCCGCTGCAAATGCCCGTTTCCACCATTGCAAATATGGACGCCACTTGCCCCTCGTCGCCATCGTGACGTCCTGCGCCCAATTTGAAATTTGATTTTCGAACAGGGAGGTCCATTGCTTTTTAAGGGTTTTTTTTTCCTTTTTTTTTCTTTTTTTTTTTTGGTTGAAAAAACACGCCCCCACCAATGTTAGTGGTGCTGATAAGAGCAGACGCCACTAACACTTAGGGAGAGGCTCCATCTATCGCTGGGGAGCATCACCTGCTAGAAAACGGGTCCAATGTCTCATATACAGACTGAATTTGGAGATTTCTGCCAGCATTGATTACCCTGGAAGTCGTCAGCGCCTTTCAAAGTTTTCGGCCTCGACAGCTGGACCACACCGTAGCAAGACAGACATCACACAATGGACCAAGGCATTGCCCCCCCCCATGGCCGACTATAATATTATGAAAATGGCCGCTAGGGGCCAAAAAGAATCATCCTTGGTCACCCCAAGGATAGGTGGAACGACGACGGGAATTTCCTTCAAAACCCCAAAGGAAACTTCCTTCGGCCCCGAGGACGCCCCAAGGAGTGTTTAACGAACCCCTAAATATATCGTCAAACATATATATATATACAGGGTTGCCGACGTTCGAGACGCGCTCGAACCTGACACGTTCGGCCGTTCGGCCGAATGCGGACCCAAAAAAAAAAAAAAAAAAAAAAAAATCCAAAAAATCTGAAAAAAAACTATGTTATGCAAAAAAAAAAAAAAAAAAACATTTGCCTTAACGTTACATCCAAATTCTTTACCAAATTTGAAAAACAAATCAAATACAAAATAAATAATAATAATAAAAATTAAAAAAAATCAAACAAGAATGAAATTATTGAGTGGGCGAGCACGCTTTTGACACCGCCATCTTTGGAGATTTTTTATTTTTTATTGAATGTGACAAATGCCATGAAAATTTATATCTGTGTATCTTACATAATAGAGAATCTACAAATAGTTTTAAAAAATAATAATATTTTTTATGCCCCAAAATAAAGGAAAAACAAAAAGTGAAAAGAGGAAAAAACAAATTAGTGAGTGGGCAAGCAAGTTTTGACACCACCATCTTTGCCGATTTTTCAGTTTGTTTTGGCTGAACAGAATGGCTTCAAAATTAAAGAGTAGATACCTTATATCGCAAAGAACTCACCAAAAATAATTCAAAAAAAATATATATATATTTAGATGTCAAAATAAGTTTTTGCAGGCTCCGAACCCCTTCAGGTTCGGGCCCCGTACGCGGACCCGAACGCCCGAACGTTCGGGGATCAGCTTAGGGGCCTCCGTACATTTGGCCTGGCAATATATATATATATATATTTATATATATATATATATATATATATATATATATATATATATATATATATATTGTTACAACCCTTCGTTTGTTGTCCTCTTCTCTCTCTCTGCCTATGGTTTACCGGGCAGTTCTGTTTGTGACGATATATACTCACACTAACACGTACACTCGCAAATTATATGTGAGCCAATTTGCAATTATAAGGCACTTCCCTGTCACACAGCACACCCGTATACGTCACAAAACAGAAAGGACTCAGTCTCGACCTGCTCTAGGAATGCGATTATATGGATCGAGGGGTCACACAGCAGGATGAATAAAAATCCATCTCTTTTCCTGTTTTTTCTTTTTTTTTTCTTACGAGAGTTGCCCACCAAACATTGAATTCTTTTATCTTGTTTCTAGAAAGAAACAGGTCTAAAAGAAATACATAATTGTAGGGACCTCCAGAGGTTCCCCCAAAATACGTAACCTCGCGATTGTCCAAGCCGATGACATTTTCGTACCCATGTGCGTGAAAACACAAAATAGGTAGCCCTTGTGACCCAAAAAAACACCTATAATTTACGATTTTATGAAAACGCGTGCTGGTGTGAGTATGCTCACTGTGTTGGGAAAAACTGGAATATACGTCACACGATATTTTTATTTTAGGGGGTTCATACGAGGCTGGGGATAACAAAATGTTTGGGCCTTGTGGACCGACTTTACGACAAAAAAAAAAAAAGAAGCAACTGTGCACTAAGGAAAGACGTCCAGAACGAGGTGTGATCACACCACTACTTCTAGGAATGCATCTGACTGCTTAATATGTCGTTGATGCTTAACCACGGCTGGGGTTAAGGTGGATTATCGCTTCCAGTGTAATCAGTTAGGGGGTTCTGCAGACTGTTTTTGAGGGTTCAGCCTCTACTGATTGATGAGTCTGTTGGTGAAACTCCGACTACGAAACAGTTTGTCACAACCCCTCGTTTGTTGTCCTCTTCTCCCTCTCTGCCTACGGTTTACCGTAGGCAGCTCTGTTTGATTATATATATATATATATATATGTATATATATATCCGACGAAACAGTTTGTCACAGCCCCTCGTTTGTTGTCCTCTTCTCTCTCTCTGCCTACGGTTTACCGGGCAGTTCTATTTGTGACGATATATATATATATATATATATATATATCACGTATAGTCTCAGCTTTAGTTTTTTTTGTTTTTTTTTCTATTGTTTTCATGTAGTGCCCTGCCCTGTGAGGCAGTAGGGTGCTTTGTACGAGTGTTGTCACTTGTGTGAAGTTCTATCACTGAGGGCCTACTTTTTTTTTTTTTTTTTAAATAACACAATTCCTATTCATATAACCGGGAAACGGGCCCGGTGTCCCTTACATCATTTGTTGCGGTCAACGGGCAAAGTAAGGCACTCCCGGCCAAACCTATCCCTACCACAACCTTACAAGGTTACGAAAACCAAGGATCGCAATCCCAACCCTAAAACAAAATTCACGTTCACTAATTTAACAAAAGTCAAATCCTAATCTACTTCCTCTCCAAACCACAATTATCAAACAACCTTAATCTCCACCAACCAAGGTTACGAAACCTATGATCCCAATCCCAACCCTAAAACAAAATTCACGTTCCCTAATTTAACAAGACTCAAATCCTAATCTACACCTTTCTCCAAATCACCATTATGAAACAACCCTAATCTAGCGAATCCAAGCTAGATAACAGACCACCAACCAACACATAAACAAAATATTCAATGGTTTCATCCTACTTACCCACTACCAACTATAAAAAAAAAAAATCAATAGTGTCTTACCCACGGATAGTCAATGATGTCATGGAATTACCCAACCCATGGGCAAAACCGACAGGGAACGTAATCCAACGAAGTAACACTTCTAAAATCATATTGAAAACACTAACAAAATTGACACCTAATTAGAATTATGAAAACCCTTGTCGAATTGGCAGTTCACAAAATACCAATCACAAATACTAATAAGACATGTCCTAACGTTTAGAATCAGAAAAACACAATCATTTATACTCGCGACGCTTGCAATTTATGGAAACACAGTCAATAACTGTCAGAACACCAGAAATCAGGAAGTCTTAAGCAACACCCCGCCCGAAGTAGGAGTAAAGGCAACAGTGGACAACCCCACTCACAGCTTAAAGTCCGTTGTCAGCGACGGTGGATGATACCGATCACGGCATGAAGTCCGTCATCCATCTCCCGGAAGTCGACGTTTATCGATGTACTCACGTCTTTCATCTCGAGCTCTTCATCCAGATAAAACTGTATCCACTCCAACAACGCATTCGTTCTCCGTATCTATAATCAGCGGGCAAAACCCCTGATCAGGTAGTAATAGTGATATGTACGATGCGCAGATCCTGCCCATTGACCAACCCCACATCTCTCTCCTTCCTTCTGCGGCCCATCTAGGATTACCAACTTTCGTTGGCCAAGATTAGGTTATGGCAGGTGCATGGTTGTGCCCCCTCGAAGCGGCCTCCACCTCAGCACCCACACGCTCTATCACCTCTCCGCCTCCGCCATACCCAACAACAAGTTCTGGCTAAGCGCAACTTATCCACAACTGCCCCCGTGCGATCCCCCACTGCCCGCACATCGTAATAGTGATGCGCTAGCGTAGCGTTACCGTTGCCTTACTTTTATATGTACTAGAGATCCTGTACCGAACTGAATTCACCTCCATATCGTAGTTCTTCTTTATTCTTTTTTTCATTGCAGATGTGTAAATGGCAACAACGGTGATGAACATCACATCATATGGGGCATAGTCCCACTAGCAAAGAGGATCGAATAGAAATCCGGAATTTGACCATGTTGTATGCAGAGATACAGAAAAGCAGTTCCATCTCGATTTCATGCTCCTGTCCTCGAACACGTATAGATTCAGACATTCAATCCGATGTTCTTTTGCTAATGGGACCATGACCACAGAGTGCTTGCTAACTGCCGTCACTAAGATCAAGTGTAGTATCTGTTCTGGTCATTAAAAAAAAAAAAAAAAAAAAAAATAATAATAATAATAATAATAATAATAATAATAATAAATCACATCACGCATCGCTGGAAGGCATCTAACTGAAGGCATAGGGTCTGATCCAACTTCTTACAGGGACGTCACTTTTAGGAAAAATTAGGGATCCCACTTCTTTCCACGAAAGTAGGATCCCGCCCCTGAATGTTGGGGATGTGGAAACGGTCTCCTACGTGTAGGCACGACCGTGATCGCAGGGGCGATAATTCTTTTGGTTTTCGGGACAGGCCGACTCCCTCTTCTATCTATCTTAATTATTGAGAAATTCAGTATTATTATTAATTGAATCGAAATTAGGAAATACCAATTCAATAGAAACTTTATTCTAATCTTTGCGTTATTTATAATCTTTACATTATATTGTATTTTATATTAATAAGTAGCGAAAACAATTTTTTTTTTTTTTTTTCCTATCGGTCCAAACGGTAGTCCAGGAATGTTCGCCTTCGGTGGACAGTGTGTGACAGCCGGCAAGGTACCGTAACCCCGACGGTGTGTCCCGCCGCGCCGCCCAACGGTAACCAGTCACCACTTCTTATAGGGCCGCACAGGACACCACGCGGTGTCCGAACGGACAGCACGAAACCCGACCCCACACACCCGCCCACAACAACCCGCCGGTTTCCTCGAAAAAAACACCTTTTTTTTTTTTAATGGGAACAAGGCTCCAATCTATTCGTGAGGAGCAGCATGTGCTGGGAACCGGGCCCAGCGTCTAATATGAAAGTTGACATTGAATTTTGAAAGAATTTTGAAAGTTTAGGATCCCGGGGCTAAGAAGAATTTAATCTACTAAGAAAAAATACTACAAAAACTTCAGAATAGGCAAAATTCAGAAAACAACTCAGAGACCCCCCCATCAATGCTCTTTACCTTACTCCGGCAAGACTTACTGCAGCAGAGCCACCATCTCCACTGCTGTTGTACCCTATTTCCATCCTACGAGCTAGCCCCCTCACTAGCAGGACGCTTGATACCCAACCATCTACTCAACCTACTCAACCTCTTTTTTGGGGAAATAGCCCCACAGAACAATCCTGCCTCCATCATCGAAGGGAAGAAGCACAAACTGATCCGGGTGACGTTAGCGGCCAGTGGCCGGTACCCACCGAAATTTCAGTGCCAATCGCATCCACCACAACTTCCTCCATCCCGATCACCTTTGTCCTGCCCAACTCCGTCCTCGTGAAGAACTTCAGAGAACTTCTTCTCCGCGGGGTCTGAGCCCCATCACCACCCTGACATTCTTTGCCCCCACAAGAATCCCAGTCTCCGTGGTCGAGGTGGTAAACTAGCACTACCCAACGCCAGTCGCGCCAGAGTTCACTCTCATCAGCCGGTACCCATCAGACAGCTTAAACTACCCGACGCCAATCGCATTTGATAAGAGGCCCCTCTAGCCGACCCATCGAGCAGCCCTATTTCCTCCCCCTCTCCGTCCTTGTAAAGAATCATTTGATGCCCCTGGCCGCTTACTTCAAAGCAGGTCCCCAAAAGCTCCAAAAGATGCTCTGCTAGGTTTTTTAATGAGAAGGAATTGAGATGCTGGAGCCATTACCCGGCCTTGGCTACAAAACGACTTCTGACGAAAAATAGAACAAGAATAGGAAACCAGCAAGCCCTGAAACAGACGACCAGAAAAATCCCGCCTCCATCATCGAAGGGAAGGACCTTATTCGCCTTCCCAACTCCGTCCTCGTAAGGAACCCAGAGAATAGCTTATCTCAGCAGGGGGCAGGCACCATCATCACCCTGAAATTCCTTGCCCCCAGTCCTCAAGGAGGTGAACAACTGCCCAACGCCAATCGCGCTAAATCTCGCCCTCAACAGCCGGTACCCATTGGACAGCCTAACCACCCAACGCCAATCGCATCTGTTAAGGGCTCCACCTAGCCGGTACCCGTTGAACAGCCCTATTTCATCCCCTCTCTATCCTTGCAAAGAATCCTTTGATGCCTTCCACCCCCTACTTCAAACCAAACCCCTAGACCCTACGAGATGTTCCATTTGACCATCTCATGAGCCCCCTATTCAGAATTCTGAGTAGAATTAGGTCAAATTAGGAAAACAACATATCGGCTCAAAAGAAGGAATTCAATTACAAAAAGAAAAATTAGATTTATACGAGATATGCTATTTAAGAAAAAGAGATGTTCAAATTAGATTTTCAAAAATTATGTTCAAATTAGATTTTGGAAAAATTTAAGAAGAAAATCAAGGATAGATCAGAAATATTCGGAAAAATTTGAGAAGAGAATCAAGGCTAAGCACCTCAAACACCGGGCAAGTAGGATTCCATTTTACTTGTACGTCCCTTGCGGACCGGCTCCGCTGAAAGTGGTTCTTTTGGGTTCTTACGAAAAAAGGTAGAAGTGGGATCAGGCCCATAGTCTCACAGGCACAAAAGAGTCTGCATCTAACCGATTTCACATGCATAGGGGCCTTCATTGTACTTTTTTTTTTTCTTCCAGGTTGCTCACTCCTTACGGCATTTTTATGTGAGAGAGATCCTAGGGGTAGACATTCTACTACAAGTCCAATAGGTGAACCCTTTTTTCCTTGTTAGAGAGATCCTAGCCTTATCATCATCAAAGATCCCTCTTGGTTGTTATCATTCTGAATTAGGAGGGGCCGGTTAATTAGACCACAACAGGCCACAACAGGCCTCGGTCCACCAACATAATATTTTCTGTCTTTTGTGCATGTGGTCACCTTCTTCCTCCTCTTCTTCTCCTTCTTCTCCTCTCCCTTCTTTCTTCTTTCTTCTTTCCTCTTCTTCTTCTTTCCTCCTCCTCTTCTTCTTCTACTCCTCCTTCCTCTCCCGTTCTTTCCTTCTCTGACGACACATGTGTGATCAATGAGGCTGCTTACCACTTGTTTGTTTGGCTGTTAGGACTATTGTTCTC
>BFEA01000002.1:5751523-5770709 GCA_003427395.1 Chara braunii
GGAGGGGGTCAAGTGAATGGGGATCTACCGCCTAGTTGGAATAGGCTAGTAGAGGCGGTACATGCTGGGGATCTCGCGGGGATGGCGGGGAGGGAGTGGGGGCAGGAAGCGATTCATCCCTTCCATCGTCACCGGGAGCTCCTCATATCGGATGATCCGGTGGAAGCGGGGGAAATGATCGCCACTCCAGGGGAGGGAAGCGAGGTAATTGCGATAGAAGGAGGAGAGGGTGTGGAAAAGCGCCGCTCGAAAGATCTCGAAGTGGCGACAGGCGGGGATTGTCCCTGTGGCAACGCAGTAGACTTCTACGGCGTTGGATTGCTCCCATGCAGCAGTGAACAGCAGGAGGTGCCAGCAAAACGTGGGGGCGGCGGATGGAAGGGAGGCGTGGGGGTGGACGGTGACGAGTAGACGGGTAGAATAGAAGTCGCGGAAAAGATGGGGATGGAAAGGATGGGAAGGGAAGGTGACGGGGGTACGGATCTGCTCGAGGGGGAGAAAATCAAGGGGTCGGCGGGGCAGCGTCCGAGGTCGAAGGCCTATTGCCCGCATTGGTACATGGGCGAACTGGGGGACGGGTGGGGCTAGAGGAGGAGGGGGATCGGCGTCATCTCCGTTGCGCGGTACTTGAGGTGGCGGCTGCAGGGTCGCCATCTTCGGGCCTCGGCGGCCCCGGATTCCTGGTTGAATCGCTACCGATGCGCAGGCTAGCCTCGCTAGCGAAGGCCAGCTGGCGCTTCCCGGCGGCAATTTCTTCGCGCTTCCACTCTGCTTCCGGATCTTACACTTCCGTTCCCGTGCGCGTCGCTTCCTCCGGCGGGACTTCCCACTCGGACCCGGTTCCTTCTTCTTCCTGTTCCTCCTCACTCAGCTCGCCCTCGCTATATTTACTATAGCTTCCCTCCTCCGAGGCCTCCTCGTCGTCATCTTCTTCTTCGTCGTCGTCGTCGATCACCACTTCTTCTGCCCTCGGGTAGAAGGCGTAAGGGATGATCTCGTACGACTTCAGATACTGCTGCCGCGATGGTAGCGTATCTTCGTCTGTAGGTTCCTCCAAGCACGAAGTCCACTGAAGGTACGGATCCAAGGATCGCTCGAAAATGTACGGAGCAGGACTGTTGTCGCTCTGAAAGTAGATGTCGGGCAAGAGATCGTCCGCCAATTGCACGATTGGTGCGATGAGCTCCTGTGCAATCAACTGACGGCAACCTGGTCGTACCGATCCAAAGAGGAATCCAATAAGATCTCCCTCCGCGTTAGTCCTCCAACCCTGTATGATCAGCAGCTCCGGATTCTCGATCCACGTGGGGTGCTCGATAGTGCCCGTCCACTTCACTTGTACTCGGGCCAGGCAGAAGGACAACTCCTCAAAAGTCTCGCACCACAGCCGCCAATATCCAGGATTGATAAAAGGGACCGAAAGAGGTTCGAACGAGAAGGAGAGAGAAGGGTGGAGATCGGATTGCGAGAAGGTGGGGAAGAGAGAGGGGAGACCAAAGGTAGAGAGAGGAGTGAGACGAGCAGCGTGGTTCATTGGGGATGGGGGAAGGGGACGATGGTCGGGATCGCAACTGGCCGCTCGCGCGGTGATCGGCGAATAACGTCAAGGTCCGATACAAAGATCGGGATGATGTTATACCCCTCCCGGGCGAGGACATGCTGCCACACATTGGACACTTGCTTCGTCCACTCGCGCAGCGAGGCCAAGATCGTGGTATGCCACAACGGATTGACCGAGCTGATGTCGCCGGTGAATCCCGCCACTGTGGTAACGTGGCTCGTTCTGGGACCCGCTCGTCGATGAAATACAGTAACCTCCGTGAACGCTATCGCGTGAGGGCTTCGTTCTATCCGAAACGAGGCGGCGACGCAGATACCTTCGTCGCAGAAGAATCGCATCAAACGACGGAGATCCGTATTGAGCCGAGGGTGACAAACTTGCCGGATCTCTGAGATGTGGCCACGTGGCTGCCGCAGCTGTGCGTCGAGAACTCGTTCCGTGATAAAACTCTTGGTGAGGTCGGCGAGGAGGACGAGGGACAAGAGGGAGAAAGAGGAAAGAGGGTTAGATCGTCGTCGTTTTCCTCGCTTTTCGAGGAAGAAGAGGGAGGAAAATCGGAAGGAGGAAGGAGACGGAGGTAGGAAGTATGTCTTACGATGGGGACAAAGCTATGACTTGCGCTAGCCTCAGGTGCGATGCGCAGTGTGTTAGCGCCGTTGGGTCCGAGTTCGACAACGTGAAAACAGCCAGAGAACTTGGGAGCGAGTTTCCGGTCGCGTGCACATTTACGTACCTGCACTAGGTCCTCCAATTTATACTGGTACTGGGGCCCAACATTTCCGTTCCGGGCCTCGTAGCTACGGACCTGTCTACCGTGGGCCAGCTCGGTCATCCTTTGTCTTTTTCGGGCTAGCTTCGGAACGGCCCGTTCCATCAAATCGGTGTACCTTTTGGCCTTGGCCTTGAGGGCCGCACGCGTGTCTGTACCCCCTGCTTCGACAATTTTCGAGTTGCCCTGGTAATCGACACAGGGGAGGATATTAGTTCGAAGTTGAAAGGGGGTAAACCCCGTAGACTCATGAGGGGTGGCCCGGTGGATTCTGACGATCTGATACACGATTTCAGACCAAGGACGCGTGTTGTGTGCCGCCAAGTTCCTGCGAAGGGCGGTTTTAATCATACGGTTGGCATTCTCGGCCAACCCGTTCGACTGTGATACGTGGGGTGCCGTATGCCGGAGCGCGACGCCCCTTCGCGCAAGTAATTCTTCTACCTCACCTTTAAATTCAGATCCATTGTCGGTTAGAATTTCTTCCGTATCTAGATGGGTATAGAGGAACCGTTCGATGTACGTGGCTATTTCTGTGGCTTTTCGGGTCGTACAGGGATAGACCTCGATGTACTTGGAAAAGTGGTCAATTAATACTAATAAAATAGAATATTCACAGCGGTTTGGGCCAGGTGGCACGTCAATATCTGTCGTGTCCATACTGACTCGCTGAAAATGACGCTCTACTTCCGTTGGTACGATTGTATTTGGTCCCCGTATAGGGGCGCAATCAGCGGCAGAGACCAGACAGTTAGCGACAATGTATTTGACATCATCTCGTATATTGGACCAGAACCATCGGTTTTGGTTTACAGTTGCCTTCGTGACTCGTATCGCCAAATGAGCGGCCTGTTCCTCGTGAGCAGATCGGATCCAATCGTATCTCTGGAAGAGATGGGGAATCGTTAGCCACGAACCCGATCCGTCAGTTTTACGCTTTTCCAAATGACCGTTGATCCATCGATAGTTCCGAGATCTTTCGGTCGCTCTACGTCTGTCGTGTTTGGTGAGGTGACCCAATGATAATCCCGCTAATTTCGCCAATAAAATTTTATCCGTCCAGACTTCCGCTCGTCGGTATTTTTCGTCGTATTCGGGACCGCCCGTTGACAGGTTGAACTCTGACAAGTCAAGTTGAACTCTGACAAGTCAAGTTGACTAACTTCTTGGATTTGTAGAAATTTCGGCAGCGCTTCCCGTAGGAAAAGTAGCTTGCCAAGATTTATACAAAGCCAAGCATAAGAAAAATATATCATAAAATGCAGGAAATGACCTAAGTAAAAAAAACGTTATTACAGAAAAAGAAGGAATTGACATAAACTTCTATGGGTCTAACACGTGGCGAGCAACTAAAGCAACTACCTATAGTAATGAAACTTAAACAAACTAGTCACCCCATTCAGTCACATAGAAAACAAACCACAAATGTAAGTACTCTCACCACCCCAAGTTTATTCCATATAGATAGTTCATGAATCTTCAAGTTTTTGAATCCTTATACCCATCTTACATAAGACATAGAGCCGGACCATTCGCCATGGAAACAATGCCCAGCTTGTCTTCATGATATACACGAACAAGTTGCACAACTACTTCTTTCTTCTTTTGGGCAGATGACTAGGTCATTCGCCATGGAAATAATGCCTAGTCGCCCTGAGCTGTTTAATATCCGAAAATTTAGTATTTCTCTGACTTTGTTTTCAAAAGAAAAAGCAAATATGGGCAGGGGACTGAACCATTCACAGTAGAAACAATGTTCAGCTTGCCCAAACTATTTCCATTTACACTTTGTATTTTTTTTTTTTTTTGTTAATGATATGGCTTAACGCTGGACCATTCACAGTAGAAACAATGCCCAACTGCCAGTTCACATGCAAATATACATAAAATACTTTCCTTTATACTTAGTTTAAATTATGTGCGTGGTTTTCAGGCTAAACCATTCACCATGGAAACAATGCTTAGCCTTGGACAAAAAATTATCCTCAAAATAAACAAGAATATAAACCCCTTCAATCAGGCAACCCTAAGAGTTAACTAAAGTAGCCAGGCCATTCACAGTAGAAATAATGCCTGGCTCCCCAGAAAACAATCAAATAAACACAGCGACCAGGCCATTCACAATAGAAACAATGCCTGGTCCTTCAGAAAACAGCCAAATAAACATAGCCCTGAGCCATTCACGGTAGAAACAATGCTCAGGCTTTGGTTGACCCAGTCAAACGCATGCAGTCTACCTTCCTTCCACCTTCCCCCAATTCATCCTTAGTCTGCTTTCAATTAAAACAAAGTAGAAACTTAGGCTTCACTCTCACACATTCTTTCCAGTTAGTCTGATTAGGTCCTGAAGAGAAAGCAAAAGCCATAGGGACAATCGCATGCATACAATAACCATACTGCAGGGGGATGGGCAAACATGGGTAGTAGTGGGTTATACAGATAAAGATGATTTACGTGAAGGTTCCCTGCCTCCAGAACTCCTCCTGAGTTCCAGCAGAGCTCCCGCAATCGGTGGGTGGACTCCCCACAGAGTCTTGACGCGGACCTACGGGTTGCAATCCCGCCTGCCCCCTTCCTCTCGTAACCACAGGACTAGACTGAGAGTCAGAAGGATAAAAGAGGAAGGTGTGAGACTCTCTGATCCAAGAAGAGGTGCACTCAGACTCGCAGGAGAGGGTCTCGATGCCTTCAGCCTCCTGAGGGCCCCGCAATGATGGCCAAGTAACAACCGCTTGGTAAAACTTCAGTCATACTGTCGATGTMAACCCCCCTGGCGACCCCTCAATTCGCAGCACCACCCCTCCTTGCAGCTCAACCACTYTCCCTRCACTACACCTKCGCCCCCAGCCARCGCCCAACAACARYAGCAKCAATCAGTCTCCGCAGYAACAACCGTAGCRTATGCYCGTGCCAAGCGTGCAGACYGSCGGTCCCGCAGACTGCCCACTTCGCAGGCTGCCAACCCTGCCGACTGCCACCAACCCAGGTACGGGCCCCGCTCTTCACATGCAGGCAGCCCGGAGATACACCAATTGGCCCAAACCCAGAGTCCGACGATATGGCAATCTGGGACACAGTTTACGGGAGGGAGAACAATAGCTCTTGTAAGACACAGGTAAATGTGGCGGACCCGTAGTAGTAAGACGCTGCGCCCTGAGCCATGCGAACCCCAGCCGCACCGCAATGCCCCACAGTACCAAATAAGGGGTCAATAGCATCCAGATACAACCCAACGAATCTCCGTATTAACACTGTCCACTCTTACTGCCAGCAAGCTTGATCACCATAATGCAAATGAAGCTCTTCCACCCCTTTTGACTAGTACACAATACCACAGTCTTAAGCCACTCTGTTCAGTTACAGCAGACGCTTGGGCCTCTATATGAGTACCCGACCGAAGGACATGTGTACAATGAAATCGAGGTCACTGCTGATGTCTGGTGAATATCTCGCGTGTCTCACAGTCGTTCAATGAGGCACGCAGAATGCAAAGCTCAACAAGCAACCAACTCATATGCAAGTGGGAACGCAACAAAGGCGTTGTGCCATCGACATCAGCCGTTCTGAACGTACTTCAACACTAACTACCGTCTATGGTGGCACGGTCCACCGCTAGTAGCAGGCCGTACCCCAAACACTGCAGCAATCGTAACAAGCACCTGCAGTCCATGAGTATCCCATTCACCACGGTACTTCGAGCCTCAGTGGCAATGGCCCAAAAAACTCACAGTACCACTACGACAGGCTCCAAGAGATCTCAGTTTATCAATCTGTGCTCAGACCGGTCACTCTTCCAACTCAGAACGACCATGCATCTCCCTTAGTTTGGCTCCGGAACTCGACCTCCGGCCCCCGAGCGTGGCCAGCTTCCCCTACCAGTTGCAAGCCAGGTCTCCCTCAGCTCCCGTTACCTCTCCTTCTCTTACCTCATGGACCGTACTAGCTCCCCCGCCCACTGTCCTTGGTCTCCGCAAATAGGCATCCTCCAACCCCCGTCCTTCTCCTTCCCTTTGATGACCCATATCGCTGTCGCCCACCTCTAATCGTAAGAGCAGGATCATTCAGACATCATAGAAGGCGAGGGTCGCAACAGCAGCCACTATTAGTATGACACCCACGACTGTAGAACAGGTGTGACCACGGGAAGGAGAGCAAGCTCCGCTTGAGGAGGCCTGTGATCGGGATAAAACCCACAGTCGGTGTAAAGACTCAGATCGACACTGCGCCYTCTACGAGCAATAGCCCGGCGACCAAGGTACGAATGGTAGCAACCGGCGGAATGTAATCTTCCCGGCAACCATGATCTTCAATGAGAACAGGATGGCGAGCACCGAGCCCGCAGTTTGCACACATAAAAAGAATAAAAGGGGAAAATGAATCCTCCCCTAGATGACGGTCTTATTCACTCCTTTTTATTATATTTTCCTGTGTAGCAGCGACTACTCTCATGGGCGCAGCTCCTTTCTGTGATATCTCAAGGTCTAGCCGCTAACTTTACAAACTAACCTCATAATCTAACTTGCAGATACGAAGAACCCTTATTTAGCATCCTCCCTCGCCCGTTTTCGTCCGGAAACGGTTGAGATATGCATTTTTCCATCTCCTTTTTCTTCACTTTCCCTCCATCTCTGTGCACACCATTTTTCTACTAACTCCCAAACTACTAACTTTTAGCTCAAACTAACAACATAATTTGACTCGCCCGGTCAAAAAAACTAAATCTAGCATTTCAAATCGCGAAGAACGGTCAAGAATTGAGTGAGTTATTGCAACTTCACTCCCCCCCCCTTTTCTACTCTCCGCCATCTTCGTTTCCTGTGAATGCACCTGGCGCCAAATCCCGTCCGGGTTCATTCGCCTTTTCCCCCTTCCTCATAGCCCTTCCTTCTTCGCCTTACCACCTGTTGCTGCGCTGCTGGCACGGTACCCGCGCTATGCCCGTTTGCTCCGCCACCTTAGCTGCGCTGCGCTGCTGCCTCACTCCGCCCGTCGTCGTTAGCATAGTGCCCGACTACTACACAACGCTCCGACCAGTCTTACTGTCTTGTTGCTTGCCTGCCTGGTACTACTGCCCGCGGCTTGCTGCTGCTAGCGCAGCGTCTGATGGTCGTAACGGCTTGCTGCTGCCGGGCCAGCCCCATTACAGTCTGTCCCTGCGTGCTCACTCCGCCCAGGCGGAATGCTCCAACCCCTCAGGCCTCCAACAGTCGGGCTCCCCCATAGGTACGTGGGTTGTGGTGTTGGCTGAATGCCCCTGCCGCAGGCCCGTAGCATGGCCCCTGGTGCAGCCGGCCCCGACACAGATTTTAGAGGTAATAGCAAATATTCAAGTGAGAACTCTGAGACTCGAACCGGAGGGAAACCCCGTGGGCATACTCACACCCACACCTCCTATAACGGATCGTTGTAGGCGGGCGGGGCATATTCACACCCGGAGAGGGTCCCCGCCACTCAGGTTCCTCCCGCCTCGTGGGCTAATCATCTACCGGCTCGAATGTACGTTAATTCCCCCGGCCCATATTCTTAGGACATACAAGATAAAATAACTTTGCCAACACCTTGAACACGCGGGGACCCGTAAGTCAACGAACGGAGGCGCGCGCTCAAATTAAAAGGTACCAACGGAAAAAAAACAAAATGATCTTAAAAAACTTCCAGTCGCCAAAGACAAAATAAAGGATACCCCCTGCACCGCTCTGACGCCGCCAAATGGCAAAACCAAACGGGGTAGCCCTACGGCCCTCAACCCCATCGGCTTCCTCCTCGATGCTCCGCTGCCGCTGCGTCGACGCTCGCCGGCCTCGATCCCTGAACCTTCGTACTGTCAATCCAAAGTCGTAACCTATAGGGCTAAGCCCAAGCCTGGGACTGAATCCCGCAGAATACCATATAGGCAGTGCGGCGCGACGCTTTGGGCCAACAAAACGGCTGCGCGGCTCCCATTTGCCCTCGCCGGCTTGCTTATATAAGTACCAATCAAAAGAAAATATCCTTAATTCCTGCTTAATAAAAAATAAAAAAATAATAAATAATATCACTAAGAAAAACGACCAAGGTCCGGACCGGCTCTACGATCAACAACAGAAAAGAATCACACGCGCCTAAACCTGCGCGCCCACGCACTCGCTATTGTGGTCAACCACCCAATCAACGCAATTACAAACGCAGCCGCGCTTAACGCGGTATACTTAAATTATAAACCAAAACCGTTTTTTTGTTACTTGCAAAAACCAGGGCGGATACCCTTGTAAGGGTATTCGCACTGACAGCTTACGGAACCATATTAAGCGAAATCCCCGTCGCTTCGCCAAATTAGAAATCTATAAACCCACCCACACTCCAAATGCTGGCGGAAAACGAGTCAATCCGATAGGCGACAAACACAGGGTAGAGGCCTCCATCAAACCGTGCCTCCACAACTATATGCTGCCAGGTTTATAACCTGGGCCTCTCACCGCTCAGAAATTAGAACGCTGATAGCATAAGTTCCAAAGACCTTTCCAATCGTCCTCCCTCCGGTCCTAGACAACCTTCGGCTTCTCGTTGGGTGTCCCTAGTCCTGGCAAAAACTAGGTTCGCGGGCCTTAATCGAGACCTTTTGAAGACACTCACGCCTTTCTTCTCAAAACCTCTCGCAATCAAAAACACATAAGTATATATGTATACTTAATATTCACTCAACTCTTTCTGCAGTCTAGTACAGAAAGGCTAGGTCTCCATCTTGGCCCACCATAGCCTGGCTGATCGGACCAGGACTACGGCCCACCGCATTGTTATTTAGCGGCAGTACCCCTCGTTGGTTACGCAACGATAGGTTTCCTCCTGATAAGCATTCAATCAGGATTCTCCCCCAAAAAAATTATCAACCATCACTATCCCGCGGAGTAATTTCACTGGGGCGGGCACCCCCCCTTAAACTCTTACCCACGCGGTCCCGTAGCCAGGTTGCGCCGGCCAGCAGCCATCCAATGGGGTTACGCCCTAGAGGTACTAACTTATTTTCCGTTAGTTTGGCCTTTCTTCAATATGTCTCAGAATTAACACAAGTGGTTAGGCGGGGCGTCGCAAAACAAAATCACAGGCCCACTGCGCGATACGCAGGGGTCCGAAGGCATCTACCAACCCTTCCACAATAGGCATGGCATCCTTCGCACGCTCACAAACAAAATCACCGCTAAGTCCACCAGGCCGTGACCCCTGACTTGATCAGAGCCAGTAGGCAGCCGTCCTGAGACGTCTCTCGCCCTGCACTCATTGTGACTTTCTCAAACATTCCAAACAAAAGTGGCTCTTTCCGTCAGACTTTATCACCCATCAAACAACTCGTCATGCCATAAATCAATTTACTCACTTCTGAGGGTGAGCCTTTCAACCATAAACCATTCCCTTTCTCCAAAAAAAATCCAAGGGGCTCTCATCATAAACAAAACACCCCCTCTTCCAAAAATCACGAGGGGTCTCGCCATAAAACCAAACTTCCCCTTTTCAAAACTCGAGGGGGTCTCATCATAACACACAACATCATAAAACATCCCCTTCCCCAGAAATCCAAGGGGGCTCTCATCATAAAACAAAACATCACTGAGAGAGCATCTTATGGGTCCTCATCACAACTTAAACAATCAATAATCAACATGGTAAGTTTTTTGAGCCTCTAGGGCTCATAAGACTTTTCTAAAATCCTCACAACTTTTCACAAACAGGCTGCACTCCCTTCCCTTATACTCTGGTCTATCAGCTGCCCGTGGGCAGGTCGCACAAGTATACCGAGGAGTAGACAGTTTTGCTTACAATCATATTCACTGTACCTATGACAAAATAAGATGTTTTTCACACATTGTCCACACAAACTCATCATACATCAGAGTACAACCACATATGTGAGAGTGACAAGTGATCGTCATATATATGAATGGTCCCTGAAATAAAACCTCATCATAATATACACTTAGGGAATAAAAAGGCCTTACACAAAAATTGTCTCCAAATCATAGCTCACTCAACTCAAGCCACACCAAACCCATACTGACAACAACCCCTAGGATACATGTCAGATCTGTCTCTCAAAACCTGTGCGTAGGCCACCTAAATATGTACATGCCTCATCTAAATCACCCTGAACCTCAAGACCCCAGCTCAGTAGGGACACTAGAGTTCAAAAAAAAAAAAAAAAAAAAAAGGTCCTCTAAGTCTAAGAGGGTATCACACAGACCTTAAGCTGATGCCTCACAAGATACTCGCCCACTCACATAGACAAACCGGCGCTATCTCCTCAACTCCTCCTGGTTTTGCCTATATAACTGAGCCCTAAGTCCATTTGCGGACTTCTCTATTAACCTACCCTATTTATCATACATCTTACCTCCTACCTCTTAGACCTTCCCTGCTGCCTTATCCTCAAGGAACTCGAGACAGTCCAGAGCATGATGCACGTCCTTCTTGCAGTAGAAACATAGCTGATCTACCTTCCTCTTGAACTTCTTCTTCCTGGGCTGAGGAGATGGCGATGAAGGAGATCCTACCAAGGTACTGACAACCTCCTGCTGCTCTGATCGAGGGGCTGCGGTACTAACGACCTCCTGCTGCTCTGTCTCAGAAACCGGTCCCCCAGACCCAGATCCAGTAGCCCAAGCTCCCAGTCTGCTCTTCAAATCCCCTGTCGTTAGAACGTACTCAGCCGTGTCCAACCTCTGAGGTCTCCTCTCGAGTGTCTCTCCTAGCACTGTCGTGGGCTGCTCCTCAATCTACTCTGGTCCATACTCAGGTGTGCCCATCCTCTGGAGCCTGCTGTCGATGGCACCCTCCGCCTTAATCTCCATCTCTCTCTCAAGCGGCTCCTCTATCCTCTGCTCGGGTGAAAACAAACTCGCCTCTTCCTGCATGGTATTCACTGCCTCAAGGAGTACGCCTATGGATCCCTCTGCTGACCCCTGAGCCGGCTCACTGCTAGATGGCGGTAGCCCCTCCTCAATCGCCAAAGGTACGACTGGGTCTGCCGCTGCCACTGGCAGCGTCGCGAGCTCAGTAGGGGCTCTAAACTCGAATGCCTCTTTCTCTGCCTGTCTCTGGGCTCTCGCCTCCTCTGGCTCCAGGATAACTCTCCCCATAGGTGGCTCTTGGCGAGGCCCTGCCGCAGATGGCTGTCCTGACAAAACTTGTCCCGACTGCCTCTGCTCTCCCTGTCTGCTGCTCTCTGACTTATCCACTTTTTCTTGGGTTTGCTGCCTCAGGGTCTCAATGATAGCTGCCTGACTGGCCACCAATGCCCTGAGTTCCTGGATTTCCATCTCCATAGCCTCCAGGCGTACTCCATGACTTGCTTCCTTTAATTTTTTTCCCGCCAGATCGCTCTACAATAACAAGTGCCGGTCAAAGGTCGTTTTGGCCAGGAACTTGATTTTGCGATCTATCCTCTCTTCCGCCTTCCTGGCCACCCCAAGCCCGACTCTGACTGGCGAAGGAAGCTTCTCTCCTCTCTGCTCCCAGAAGTCTCTCCACATCTCGGGGATCTCCGGGGCCCTAGCTGGCGCGCTGGGTGGCTGACCTGGGAGTGCTCCTGCTGCCTCCGATCTCTGCCTCTCCTGCTGCTGCTCCGGAAGCTCCCCCGCTGCCTCCAACCTCTGCCTCTCCTGCCATATCTCATCTATCCGTCTGGTTCTTCTCGCCCTCTTTTCTTTAGCCGTCTCTCCAGCTGGCGCCCTTTCCCTCGTGTGGAGGTCGACCCTCTTCGGGATCTCTGCTTCCATCTCCTTCTCGGGTTGGTACGGCTCCTGGCGCGGCTCTGCAGGTGTTGGCTCCTCCAGGTCTGGATGCTCCAGGGCATAAGCTGCTAGGTGCCTATCAATCAGGGTCAAGGCCTCCCTCCTTACAGCTTCCCTTTCTCTCCTCCTGCCGGCTCTCCCCTCTGGCGATGGAGCCCTCTCTGATGAAGGAAGTGGGGCCTCCTCTCTCCGCAATCTCCCCTCTGCCTTACGAGTGCTCCCTGGTGCATCCCCGAGTCTCAAACCCACCGCTGGCGTCTGTGGGGGCGTGTCCTCTCCAACCTCTATCACTTCCTTCCCTGCACGTCTCCCCCTGTCGCCCAGCCTGCTCTCTCGCTGAGTACCCTGCGCCTCCTCTCGTGGCACCTCCTCTCGTGGTACCTCCTCTCGTGGCACTTCCTCTCGTGACACCTCCTCTTGTGGTACCTCCTCTCGTGGCACCCCTTCTACTTGCTCTTCATGCTCCTCACCCTGAGGCGACGCTCTCCACTGAGAGATATCCAGATGCGTCTCCAACTCCCTCAACGGCCCTTCAGACACTGGCGGCTCCTCCCGTGTGTGTACTGGTGACCTCCTCAATCCACCCTAAGTAAAACGATGGAACTCCACTGGTCCCAACCCACACTCAGGGTATGCCCCTCGCTCCTCAACCTTTGGCTCCCGCTCCGGCTCCTCCTCTCTCCTGGCTAGGGCCTTCCGTCCTCCCCGAGACGGTCTCACCTCCCTGGGCTCAGGGTCCCTCGACCTCTGACTCCTCTGACGTCTCTCGACTCTGGGYTGGGGGGGCTCTGGCCGTCGAAAGGCCTCTCTTAGATGTKCCCTRCAGCTCTCCCAGTCCCGGRCCATGTCTCTGATTTGGCTAVCCAGCGGCCTTTYCGCCTTCCTGGTCCADAGTGGTAGCRTCTGCATCCAGTCATCTCTCGGTATGCCCTGCCCCTGCATGAACCACTCAAACGCGGGGATGAAGTCCGACGCATTTCCAATCTCCAGGCGGATCGGCCTGCCATCAGTCCCCACAGGCGAGGGTCGCAACTCCTGCATCCTCCACTCCACCTCTGATCTCGTCGTCGCCTCTCTACGGATCCGCCCGATGGGCTCCTCGAATCTGCCTGCTCCCCTCAATTTCTCAATCGCCTGAGCCACGGTCCAGCCCATACGCCTCGCATGATCCCAAAAGCTGTCCAGGAATAGCTCGATGTCCCCATTATTGTATACCGGAGTACTCTCTCGATGGCGAGGCCCATGTCACTCATATCCTCCTGGTGCTCCCAACGGCCTCCGAGGCGGCCGTGTCCCCCTCCCTCCTCTTGGCATGGTTGTCTTCGTAAAGTTAGACCTGCACAACAGGCGAAGGAGACAACAGGCACACATTGGGGTAAGCAAAACATGTGATAATCAAGCAAACTTAGACCAGACCACACTCACACAACATACATCCTACCTAGCCTACACACCCTGCTACTTCTATTATAAAGGCTGTCAGGTCGTCTCTCTTACCTCTTCTCTCCCCACGAATTTCTTCAGTCGCGTTCCAGATACCCAATCCTTCCACTCAGTCCCATTTAGCACCTTAATCTGATACGCTCCGAAGTCTCCGACCCGTACGATCCGGTAGGAACCTAACCACCTCTTATCGAGCTTCCTGGACTATTGCTTCTCCAGTGATGAATCGTAGAGAAGCACGACATCTCCAACTGCCAAGAGTACTTTCCTCACCCGCGCAGATTGATCCCATCGAGCCTTATCGTCCATACGACTTCTCGCCACCTGGCCAGACGCCTCCTGGATCCTTTCTTCTATCGCTCCTATCTGCCGCGCCCGAATATCGAGCAATTCTTCAAATGACAGGTTAACTTTCAGATCCTGGCGCCTCCATGTCTTAAGAAAGCTCTCGATAGGGAAGGTGGCGTGCCTTCCATACCACAATGTCGCCGGTGCGTGCTTGGTGGATCTTTTTATTGTAATGTTCTCGACAAAGAACGCCGCCCTTAGGTATCTTGGCCATTGATTAGGCCTACCTTCGGTCCACTTAGCCAGGAGACTCGTAATGGTACTATGTACTCTCTCTATGGGAGCATTTGCCTGGGGGTGCGCGACCATACCTTGATAGCAATTCTTGCACCTCCTGGCAGGTAAACTCTGATCCCCTGTCCATTACGAATTCTTTGACGAAAGGGTAACACATGTAATATTCCTCGATGCAGCTCACTAAGACTAACCCGGTCTTGGTGTGAATAGCACGCCCATCTACGAACCCCGATAGGTTATCGCGCGCATCGAAGATATAGTTATAGCCCTGATCCCCAAGTGGCATAAAAAGCAGATCGTGATGTACTACGGCCCCCACCTCTCGCTCTAACATTGGATGCAGCGGCTCTCCTTGCCTTAAACGGGATCTCTCTTGGCAGGGCACGCAAGATCGTCAGAATTTTTCGACCATGTCCATCATTCCATCCCAGTAGTACAACTCACTTATCTTGGCATACGTGGCTTGTACCCCTGGATGCCCTCCTGCAATGCCATCGTGAAGTGCTGCTACGACGTCGATCTGACGATTCCTACCGCAGACGACCCTCCTGGGATTCCCCACTTCTCTTCTCACGAAAAGGTGGCCGTCTCGCACTAAGTAGCGCTGCAGCATCCTCTGAGCCCTATCGCTTGCATCCCTTAGCCGCATTTCACATGACAGAAGAAGCCCCAGTTCTAGGTAGATCCCGTCGTACTCCGCTGCACGAAAAGCCTCCTTAATCTCCCCCTCCTCGAACTCGTCGTCCTGGCTCCCGGACACTTCGTCCACATTTCCTGTCGAGTTTTACGAGCCTGACTGGTCGAGTCCTTCCTGCAGTAACGTGTTGACGAGGAGATACATTCCTCCCATCAGGTCCTCATGCCGTTCTACCTGGCCAGGTCCTTCCTCAATCGTTCTCATGCCCTCCACCAGGCTATGCGAGCTGGCCAACGCTAGCTCCATCATCCACTGAACATCCTTACCGCCCCAGGGATCTTCTTCCTCAAAGGGCTTAAGGACTAGCTCATTCCTCCTTTCATACCCCTTCGGCGCTTTCCAGATAGGATAGCCTACACAGTTGGGCACTCGTGGCGACCACTTGTTGATATGAAGACGAACATCTTCTTCCTGATCCAGAAATCCATCAACTGGGGGTGTATTCTCCACCGCCTCCCCTTCCTGTTTATCCCAGTTGATCCAACTCAGCCCGTCCGCCCGGTTCTTACTTCCAGGAATCCGTTTCAATTCGAAATTGAACATCCAGATGTACGTTAGCCATCTGGCAACCGTCGGATCCGATGGAACGTAATTCCTTAGAGAGTAGGCCAGGGCGGTCGGATCCACTCTCAAAATAAACCTTCTGCCAAAGATATAGTTCCGGAAGATTCGCAGACAGTGGAGGACAACAAGGGTCTCCCTCTTGAACTGAGAGTAGTTCCTCTCCGTCGTACAAAGAGTCCGACTCTCAAATCGCAAGGGTCTTTCCTTTCCTTCCATGTCTGCCTGAATTAGAACTCCCCCTAAGGCAGTCGGTCCCGCATCCGTTTCGACAATGAAGGGTCGCGTCTCTGTGGCGTCATAATCTGGCGCTCCTAACACCAATCCTCCTTCTCGGAATTCCTCCTTCATTTTTGCCACCACCTCTTCTTGTTCCTCACCCCATACCCATTCCTGATCCTGACGGACTAACTTCCTCAGGTGTTCAGTCTTAGCGGCAAAGTTNCTTCTTGTTCCTCACCCCATACCCATTCCTGATCCTGACGGACTAACTTCCTCAGGTGTTCAGTCTTAGCGGCAAAGTTCTTGACGAAGGCCCTCCAAAATCCACACGTACCAAGGAAGCTCCTGACATCAGTTATTGAGTGGAACGGAAYTGGYCACTCARTAATCTTGTCCRTCTTCTTCACATCCGGCCTTCGACCCTTCTCATTGCAGACGATCCCCAAGATAGTCGCTTCCCTCATGCAGTGTCTGGATTTGGCCCCGCTTGCCGTGAGGTTATGCTCTTCGAATAGACTCAGGACCTTTTCGAGGTCCTGGATGTGTTTTCAGACAAAGCGCCTTACCCCTGGTGAGACTTTGTCGCTCTCTTTCATTGCCGGCCCCTTCGCTGCCAAATCGTCAATATATGGCTGTGTGATATGGGGGCTGACTGACTGCATGGCCCGAATCATGGCCCGTTGGACCATTGCTACTGCGTTGGTCCACCCTTGTGGGGCCACGTTCATGTGGATTAATCGTCGCAGCGTGTGCATAGCCGTCACCGGCCTATCCGGCGGGTAGACTGGGAACTGATCGTATCCTGAGTAAAGGTCTATAAGCGAAATTATAAGCCTTCCAGCACAGGATTCCGAGCATCTCGCACGGTCACTGCATTCAGTCTTTGCAAATCCTGCACCTACCGCAGCGTCCCGTTAGGCTTAATAAAGCAGAACCACGGGGACGCATACGGTCCACTTGAATAGTTGGCGACGTGAGTACGTATCTTGCCGTCGAGGTAATCCACCACCTTCCTTTCCTCGTTAGGATTGGGATATCGCGCCCCTCTCATGTTCCAAAGCTCGTGTGGCACGGTGTGGATGCGGATCATAGGTATTTTATCCACATCCAGCCTGCCACGCTCCTCGTCACTAGACGCATAAGCGCGATGCTTCCTCTTCATTAATTCCACCATCAATGTTCGCTCCTGAGGCAACAGGAAATCAGACTCCCCTATGATCAACTCCTTCTCGTTCCCTTCGTTGATACGACATGGCCCTGCTAAAACACTCTCCCTCATTCGTCGTATCAACCCCCGTTCCCTCTCGTAATATGCTTCCTCGTCCTCTATAACGAGGACGGGTACCGGGCGACACTTCTTGTCTACCGTCTTGTACTGCCTTTGGGAACCCTGCTTGAGCCGTCCCCTAAAAAAGGCCGACTCACGGATTGTGTTTGCGCTGATGCGGGGTTCCCTCCGCTGCCTGGGAGCCGATATACCAATTCCAGCCTTCCTGCCTCAGGGCATTCCAGAACTTGCTCCCTCAAGGCCGGATGGCATCCGGATCTGCCATCTCATGCGCAGCCACCAGGTCCATGGCCTTCCCAACATCTGGCAAGCTGAGGGAAAATGCTTCCACCCTCTCTCCTGCTTCGAGCTCTGCCCAGAGCCTCCTGCGCTCCCCTTCCGACTCCTCGATTGTGAATGATCCTGGATTGGGCCGGTTCCTAATACTCCTTGGCCCGGTGTTCCTGCAAGTAATTATTTCATAATTCCCGCAGGCAGGATCGCATAAGAGGAGGATCAACGTCTCATCATGATTGTTGAACATCATGGTCTCTGTCCTACTTAAGAATGACCTCCCCAGGAGGATTTCATGGTCCACGTCCGGCATTATGAAGAAGCATGCCCTGACCTTCACCTTTCCAACCTCGACGAGCACATTCGAGGCTGTCCCGCAAAACACGGCCTTACAGCTGGCTCCATGCAGAATACCGTAGTCAGAACGGTCTATATCCAGCCCGAATCTGATCGCGTCCGCCTCCCGAATAATGTTCATCTCTGCCCCGGTGTCCACCATTGCTGCGCACTTGGAACCCTTCACCATCAACTCCACCGTACCGCAGGCTACGCACTTCCAGTCCATCTTCGTACCTGACTCTGCCCACTCTGCCTCCTTGGGAAGGATCGTACCCAGATGGACATTGGGCACCAGGCGCCGTGATAACCTCCCCTTCAGTTCAGCGCGGAGTCGCGGGGCTGACGCTAGGATTTCCTTCAGGGTCATGAGGTCATTATGCCCTTCCTGCAGCCGTTCAATCACCTTCTCTACGTCAAATCCCTCTTCCAACCGGACCGCGTATTTCTTCTTTTTGGGCGGTCCGTCATGTATGACCGGTTCGGCCTCTCCCCTGGTTCCCTTTTTCCTTGCCCGCTGCTCCGCTCTCTGATCCTCTTCTCTGCGCAGCCTCTCGTCCTCTTCCTCTTCATCATCGTCGTCCTCAACTTCCACAGCCTCTTTCCTTCTCCCTGGTTCGGGTTCCCTCCTTGGAGGCTCTTGGCTGGCACTGACCTTGGCTTGATTCCTCGTTCGCGCTTCCTGTGCCAACCGGGCCTGCGGAGTGAGGGGTCTCCCCCTCATTCCTGATTGTGGGCACGACCCCACCACATTTACTCCGGGTCGCCCAGGCGTTGACTCCGGGCTGGAGTCATAGAGGAATACTGTGGGGATGTTAGACCTCCATCCCTTCACTTCCTCACATAGGCCCACCAACTTCTGTTGGTACCTCCCCATCTTATCCAGCAAGTTCTCCATCTTCTCAAATAAGACGGACGGAGGCTCCGTTCTTTCCTCCTCATCCTCGTCATCTGACTCGATGATTATGGCCTCTTCCGTCTTACTTTCTCCTCGTAGCCCTTGAGTCACTTCCTCATCGCTTCCTACTTCTTCCACCCCAATCGGTGGTTCCTCCTTTTCCTGCCATAGCCTGAACATGGCAGGGGGTGGCGGCCCAACTGCCGCTCTTCGTTGGGCTTCAACCCTCACTCCTCCAAGCCTTCGGTCAATAGCCTCCCCAAACTGATCGTAGATATTCCCATCCATAGTGGAGGAAATCAGTCTGCTTCTCTCGTCTTCCCGTCTTATATTAAAGAACCTTATAGTGTGGCCTTGCTGGTCACAATGTTGACAGATGGCCGTCCTCCAGTCAAAACGGGGTCTTCCATACCCCTGACTTCCCTGATCCCCCTGACCTTGATACCCCTGGCCTTGATACCCTTGGTCTTGGTACCCCTGGCCTTGACTCCCTTGGCCTTGGTTCCCCTGGCCTTGACTCCCTTGGTCTTGGTACCCCTAGCCTTGGCCATTCCATTGCCTTCCTCTTCCGCCGCCATTCCTGCCTCGCCCCCTTCCTCCACCCCTCCCTCCGTTGCCTTGATTGCCCTGCCCCTGGTTCCCACCTCCAACACTGCCCTTTGAACTGGGATCAGGTGACAGTGGCGGGGCCACAGGTTGGGCCTGGGCTGCGGGGTAGATGGGTGGTGGCATACTCGTTTGCGGTCCGGCTACTGGCGGCGGGCTTCCCCATGGCACAATTGCATTGATCAC
>BFEA01000002.1:5782366-5799027 GCA_003427395.1 Chara braunii
GTCAAGTGCATGGGGATCTATCACCTAGTTGGAATAGGCTTGTAGAGGCGGTACATGACGTGGATCTCGCGGGGATGGCGGGGAGGGAGTGGGGGCAGGAAACGATTCATCCCTTCTATCGTCACCGGGAGCTCCTCACATCGGATGATCCGGTGGAAGCGGGGGAAATGATCGCCACTGCGGGGGAGGGAAGCGAGGTAATTGCGATAGAAGGAGGAGAGGGTGTGGAAAAGCGCCGCTCGAAAGATCTCGAAGTGGCGACAGGTGGGGATTGTCCCCGTGGCAACGCAGTAGACTTCTACGGCGTTGGATTGCTCCCATGCAGCACTGAACAGCAGGAGGTGCAAGCAGAACGTGGGGCGCGGCAGATTGAAGGGAGGCGTGGGGGTGGACGGTGACGAGTAGACGGGTAGAATAGAAGTTGCGGAAGAGATGGGGATGGAAAGGATAGGAAGGGAAGGTGACTGGGGTACGGATCTGCTCGAGGGGGAGAAAATCAAGGGGTCGGCGGGGCAGCATCCGAGGTCGAAGGCCTATCGCCCGCATTGGTACATGGGCGAACTAGGGGACGGGTGGGGCTGGAGGAGGAGGGGGATCGGCGTCGTCTCCGTTGCGCGGTTCTTGAGGTGGCGGCTGCAGGGTCGCCATCTTCGGGCCTCGGCGGCCCCGGATTCCTGGTTGGATCGCTACCGATGCGCAGGCTAGCCTCGCTAGCGAAGGCCAGCTGGCGCTTCCCGGTGGCAATTTCTTCGCGCTTCTGCTCTGCTTCCGGATCTTCCACTTCCGTTCCCATGCGCGTCGCTTCCTCCGGCGGGACTTCCCACTCGGACCCGGTTCCTTCTTCTTCCTGTTCCTCCTCACTCAGCTCGCCCTCGCTATATTCACTATAGCTTCCCTCCTCCGAGGCTTCCTCGTCGTCGTCTTCTTCTTCTTCGTCGTCGTCGATCACAACTTCTTCTGCCCTCGGGTAGAAGGCGTAAGGGATGATCTCGTACGACTTCAGATACTGCTGCCGCGATGGTAGCGTATCTTCGTCCGTAGGTTCCTCCAAGCACGAAGTCCACTGAAGGTACGGATCCAAGGATCGCTCGAAAATGTACGGAGCAGGACTGTTGTCGCTCTGAAAGCAGATGTCGGGCGAGAGATCGTCCGCCAATTGCACGATTGGTGCGATGAGCTCCTGTGCAATCAACTGACGACAACCTGGTCGTACCGATCCAAAGAGGAATCCAATAAGATCTCCCTCTGCGTTAGTCCTCTGACCCTGTATGATCAGCAGCTCCGGATTCTCGATCCACGTGGGGTGCTCGATAGTGCCCGTCCACTTCACTTGTACTCGGGCCAGGCAGAAGGACAACTCCTCAAAAGTCTCGCGCCACAGCCGCCAATATCCAGGATTGATAAAAGGGACCGAAAGAGGTTCGAACGAGAAGGAGATAGAAGGGTGGAGATCGGATTGCGAGAAGATGGGGAAGAGAGAGGGGAGACCAAAGGTAGAGAGAGGAGTGAGATGAGCAGCGTGGTTCATTGGGGATGGGGGAAGGGGACGATGGTCGGGATCGCAATTGACCGCTCGCGCGGTGATCGACGAATACCGTCAAGGTCCGATACAAAGATCGGGATGATGTTATACCCCTCCCGGGCGAGAACGTGCTGTCACACGTTGGACACTTGCTCCGTCCACTAGCGCAGCGAGGCCAAGATCGTGGTATGCCGCAACGGATTGAGTGAGCTGATGTCGCCAGTGAATCCCGCCACTGTGGTAACGTGGCTCGTTCTGGGACCCGCTCGTCGATGAACTACAGTAACCTCCGTGAACGCTATCGCGTGAGGGCTTCGTTCTATCCGAAACGAGGCGGCGGCGCAGATACCTTTGTCGCAGAAGAATCGCATCAAACGGCGGAGATCCGTATTGAGTCGAGGGTGACAAACTTGCCAAATCTCTGAGATGTGGCCACGTGGCTGCCGCAGCTGTGCGTCGAGAACCCTCTCCGTGATAAAACTCATGGCGAGGTCGGCGAGGAGGACGAGGGACAAGAGGGAGAAAGAGGAAAGAGAGTTAGATCGTCGTCGTTTTCCTCGCTTTTCGAGGAAGAAGAGGGAGGAAAATCGGAAGGAGGAAGGAGACGGAGGTAGGAGGTATGTCTTACGATGGGGACGGAGCTATGACTGGCGCTAGCCTCAGGTGCGATGCACATCGTGTTAGCGCCGTTGGGTCCGAGTTCGACAACGTGAAAACAGCCAGAGAACTTGGGAGCGAGTTTCCGGTCGCGTGCACATTTACGTACCTGCACTAGGTCCTCCAATTTATATTGGTACTGGGGCCCAACATTTCCGTTCCGGACCTCGTAGCTACGGACCTGTCTACCGTGGGCCAGCTCGGTCATCCTTTGTCTTTTTCGGGCTAGCTTCGGAACGGTCCGTTCCATCAAATCGGTGTACCTTTTGGCCTTGGCCTTGAGGGCCGCACGCGTGTCTGTACCCCCTGCTTCGGCAATTTTCGAGTTGCCCCGGTAATCGACATAGGGGAGGATATTAGTTCGAAGTTGAAAGGGGGTAAACCCCGTAGACTCACGAGGGGATTCTGACGATCTGATACACGATTTCGGGCCAAGGACATGTGTTGTGTGCCGCCAAGTTCCTGCGAAGGGCGTTTTTAATCATACGGTTGACATTCTCGGCCAAACCGTTCGACTGTGACACGTGGGGTGCCGTATGTCGGAGCGCGACGCCCCTTCGCGCAAGTAATTCTTCTACCTCACCTTTAAATTCAGATCCATTGTCGTTTAGAATTTCTTCCGTATCTAGATGGGTATAGAGGAACCGTTCGATGTATGTGGCTATTTCTGCGGCTTTTCGGGTCGTACAGGGATAGACCTCGATGTACTTGGAAAAGTGGTTAATTAATACTAATAAAATAGAATATTCACAACGGTTTGGGCCAGGTGGCACATCAATACCTGTCGTGTCCATACTGACTCGCTCAAAAGGACGCTCGACTTCCATTGGTACGATTGTATTTGGTCCCCGTATAGGGGCGCGATCAGCGGCACAGACCAGACAGTTAGCGACAATGTATTTGACATCATCTCGTATATTGGACCAGAACCATCGGTTCTGGTTTACAGTTGCCTTCGTGACTCGTATCGCCAAATGAGCGGCCTGTTCCTCGTGAGCAGATCGGATCCAATCGTATCTCTGGAAGAGATGGGGAATCGTTAGCCACGAACCCGATCCGTCAGTTTTACGCTTTTCCAAATGACCGTTGATCCATCGATAGTTCCGAGATCTCTCGGTCGCCCTGCGTCTGTCGTGTTTGGTGAGGTGACCCAATGATAATCCCGCTAATTTCGCCAATAAAATTTTATCCGTCCAGACTTCTGCTCGTCGATATTTTTCATCGTATTCGGGACCGTCTGTACGGGCGGCCTCGAATCGAACCTCCGTGGGGAGTTTGTTCGTTCTACATAGGGGGCACCTCCATTCCTTGCTACTCGTCCGATATCGAACGCAGGCCCCATGCGCATGATTGACACACGTGGCACATTCTACCCAATCGACAAATCCGGTCTCAAAGGGATAACAGTCGACCCCATAAACCCGTGCAATATACGTGCAAAAATAACAGAATTTATCGGGGAGGGTGGCAAAGAAAGCGTAGGACGTGAGAGGGGCATAATTAGTAGGAGATGAAGGGGTTGCGGAGGCGAGTGGAGTAGCCATGATGTTAGAGGAGGAGAGGATGCAGGGAGGGTAAAACATAACAATTAGTCCTCGTGCCACTTACTGCTTCGATGTAGTCGTGTCAGTCCGTCTGCATTCCCGTGTCTCTCGTGCTTCCGATGGCGGATGTCAAAGTCCATGCTCTGCAACATCGTTGCCCAGCGCCCGATCATGCCCGAGTAATCCTTCGACTTCTTCAGAGCCAACAGGGGCTCATGATCAGTCACCAGGGTGAATTTTCGCCCGTATAGGTAAGCACGAAAGTGACTGATCCCCCAGAGAGCCGCATAGCATTCGCCCATTGGAGTGACGTAATTGCGCTTGCAGGCGGGCACTGATTTGGACGCATACTCCACCACACTCTCGAGTCCGCTCGGTCCCACCTGGGTAAGAATCGCCGAAATCACCTCTGGTTGTCAGTTAGTGATGAGAACAAAAGGTTTTTCGGGATCCGGTCTTATAAGGACCGGAGCCAAAATGAGAGCGGCTTTAAGTGTGGAAAACGCTTGATCGCATTCCGGCGTCCAGATCAACGGCTGATCCTTGCGCAGTAGATTTGTGAGAGGTCCCGCAATCGCCGCGAAGCCCTTGATAAATCTTCGGTAATACGAGGCTAGGCCCAGAAAGGCGCGAACTTGCGTGATAGTGGTAGGCACGGGCGCGTCCCTGACAGCTGCCACCTTCTGTGGCTCCAGTTGGAGTCCCTTGTCTGTCACCACATGCCCCAAGAAGGAAATGGTGGTGAGGAAAATCTGACACTTCTCGAGCGCCACCTTAAAACCTGCATCTCGTAACGCTTGCAGTGCCCATTCGATGTGCTACACGTGTCCCTCGTAGGAATTTAAATACACCAAGATGTCATCCATATATACAATCACGCAGTAGTTGATGATGCTCTGCGCCAAACGAGTCTTCCGTACAAAGTTCTGAAAAGCCATGTTCATGGCCCGCTGGAAAGGCGCAGGGGCATTGCAGATACCCATCGGACATCGAATCCACTGCCATGTACCCTCGAAAAGCACAAACGCCGTTTTCGGACGATCTTCTTCTCGAACAAGAAGATGATGGAACCCATGGCGAACATCAAACTTGCTGAAAAATCGAGCACTCCCAATCGCATCCAACAACTCATCAATGGGGGGGAGGGGGTACACATCTTTGATCGTGATATCATTCAATTTTTGGTAATCAATGCAAATGCGAATCCCTCCGACCTTTTTAGGTACGATTACTACAGGGAAAGACCATGGTCCTATAGTGGGTTCGATCCATCCATTAGCTTCGAACTCCTTAATCCGCTGAAAAGCGGCCGCTCGTTGAGCCGGCGAATATCGGTCAGGAACACAGCTAATGGGTGGGTGGTCTCCCGTGAGAATAGCATGCTCGATCACATTCGTCAGGCCGATGTCATTATCGTGCACGCTCAATACATCTGCGTAACTATTTAACACACTTTCGTAGTTCCGCGGGAACGTGACTCGGGAGGGTGATCCTTGATTCCCTGGACATCTTAAGGGGGATATCGATCCAATCAACTGGCCGCTCCCGCCGCTCATTGACACTAGAGAAAACGGAACTACTTGTGTGCACAGAGAAAACAGTTGCTATCATCTGGGACTCAGCGGGGCTGATCGTCTCCGTTTCTTTAGTTTCAGCGTCGGTTTCTGAACCGACCGAGGTCGGTTCCACAGTTAGCCCKGTTAGATCCGTCATTTCTTGCATTAGATTAGGTACGTCACTTACCGGTGCTTCCGCCTCTTGTTTAATCAAGGCGATGGTGGCTCCAGTCGTTAATAACGATCTGGGCGGAAAAACAGAGACATCCAAATACTGTTCCGTTTGCTGATAGCGCGTTCGTAAGGAAAGAGCTCCCTCGTACAAGGTGCGAGGGGGTTCCAAATCATCAGCCAGATCGAAGACTTATAACATGGGTTCCCCGAGGAGGACTGAAGGACTGACCTGGGTTGTTAGAGGTGTGAATGCACTGTCTTCAGAATCCACGTGGAAGCTTCGAGCGGTGTCGGGGCACACTCGAAATTCTTCAGGGGTTTCATGTTCGAAAAGTTCAACCAGATGTTTCCGTTCCTCTTCACTGGGCATCTCTTCTTCGTATTCTTGCTCCCTGATTCCATCCCCAAGGCGCGAGGGGGAGCACTTCTCGGGATCAATGTATCGGATCATCCCTATTTGGAGCAAGTTAGGGACCCGTTTTATCGTTCGGGTGGAAACCCCCAGAGGAACAGTCTGAGGCTTTCCTCCAGTTTGTGTGAGCACCAGTTGCTTCGAATCGAAATGCGGGTGTGCGCCCACCGCCATTGCCCAAGGCAATCCCAACAATACAGAGTAGGAACGTACATCTATTACAAGCGCGTTAACAAGAACGTGTACTCGTCCCACTTTTACAGCTACGTTCTCGATAACGCCTACGATGTTCATTGCTTCCTCGTCCACAAAGACATAGTTGTCTTTGCTAGATTGAGGAAGAATGGATCCAAGCCGTCCCCTTTTTTTGACAGTATCTAACGATCTGGCCACTGCAGAAGACCCTGTGTCGATAAGGGCGTTAAACGGCTTACCCCAAACTTCACAGTCACATTCCGCACTTTTCCATAGTACCGGTCGAGCTCGTACGAAGTGGTCCTTTTCTGCTAACGAGATCGYTGCYATACGKGCGGCTTCGGGTTCAGGTTCTTTTGTGTCTGGCTCAAGAGGCGCAACTTTCTCACCTTCCTCCTTCTTCTTCATCATCCGTTGTATGCGCTGATAGGTGAAGCGCTTTTGATTTTTCTGACAATGTTGTAAATTATTATCGTTTGCTGCTTCAGATATGGTAAGCAGATGTCCTACTGGGATAGGAATGCGAATATCTAATTGCTTGAGCGTTTTCAGTACATCAATATCCCCTATCCGAAACTGTGGTCCAGGATTGGACTCGCCATCGACCCATTCGAGATCATCTTGGGCCGATCGGATCGCTCCGATCATTCCGGCAAGATGGAGATACTCGAGGGGATCGACCACGTCAGCAGCGTCAGAGGAAGAAGCTCCTGATGTCGACGCCATTGTCGTCGAAGGGGAAGGCTGCTTCGGGGCGTATGCCACGAGTTCTCTTCCCGGGTCCGTGTCCATCAGCGCGGCCACTCGTCCTTGATTAAGGGCGACGGGGGCCGCAGCAAGGGGGGGGCTGATTACGTTTCGGCTGCGGACAGTCTCGGGCGAAATGCCCGGCCTGGTTGCAGTTAAAACACTCGATCTTTCCTGCCGGATTAGCGAGATGGGAAAACTGAGAGGCGAATTCTGGAGCAGGTGGAGCAGGTAAGAGCGGAAACGATGCAGGGGCAGGTCGGGCAGGAGCCGAGTTAAGCTTAATGAGCCGGCTCATTATCTGCTCCATTCGTTCCATGTGAGCCGCCTGCATTTGGATTAGGTTACTCATCCATTCGGACTGCTTAGTAGTGGCCGTATGGATCATCTAGGCAAGATGCAAATTGGGTATGGATGGCGAGGGGGGTTCAGATGGGGTTCCGTTTCTAACGGCTGCGATTGATTGATTCACCGGGGGAGAGGGAGGAGAAGCAGCTGGGATATCGGAGACGATTCCGCCGGGACGGTCATGGTCGGGGCGGGGATAGAACCGTTCGACCGTCTGTAGCCATGATCGCCTTTTGGCCGTTGCATCCCGTATGGTATCTATAATATCCTCGTCTCCCTGGCTGATATATTTTTTTGTATCAGCCAAGTCTAGCTTCAATGCTTTAGTGATGATAGCCGATAACTGGGTTGTTTTCGGCGGAACCTTTTTCTGCAGTTTCCCTTTCAAGGTCGGACTTCGAAGGTGATCAATAAACAAGTCTCGAGCGGAATTCTCGTCTCGCCCGGATTTATCCAATGTGGTTTGAAATCGATCAACGAAATCGGGTAACAGTTCCCCTGGTCCTTGGGGTCGATTTTTGAGCACGTACCAGGCGGCATCTTCACTAACCGTATCGAATCGAGTCAAGAATGCTCGCTTGAAAGTATCCCAATCTACCCACGTATGTTTTCTAAACCAGTCATGTGATGTGTTGCGAAGTAGTAATATCAAAACACGGGGAAGATCGGTTGCGCTGTAGTTTTGAGCTTCGACAGCTTCCACCCAAGCCTCGGGATGGGTATGGTTAGGGAAGAAGGGAAAAGGGGCGGGGATGCTAACGATCACCCTAGTACCGTCCACCATTGGTATTGCTGGTGCAACCGCACTAGACTGAGACCGGGTTACTGGGCGATCCCAACGAGTTAGTTGAGGGTCTCTCCTACCTCTCGCCAGTTCGACTTACTATCATCAGAACCGACACGTGTCGGCTCCGATACCAACCCCACGCCCTGTGCTGTCTTTCGTTCGGAGTGTGAGACGTGCGGAAAGAGGCCCAGAAAAACAGCAAGATGGGGTGTGCCAAGGATTTTTTTAAATTGAGTATGGGGACACGGATGAAACTGAAATCCCCCGTGATGGTCCGATGAAGCAAGTCGATTAATTTCGCGCGTACATGGTGCGAAAAACAGAAAGATCCAAATTTAATAAAAAAAGTACTGTCGGGCTTCCCACCGGGCTACGGCCCGTCGTTTAGAACGGAAAGGCTCTGGCACGCTTCGCGTGTCTCGTTTTCGTATCAGATCTCGTTGTCGTTCGCTGGTCAGTTCCGAATCCGACGTGGATGGTCTCAGCCGAGTGACTCTTTCCTTATGCTCGTCCTCACTCCGTATTCGGTAGTGGAAGCCCTTTCCTTCGTAGCGATCGAAACGCTGGCACTCCGTGCACAGAGTGCCGGGCCAATGGGGCGCCACTGCCGTCCACGGAATGACAATCAACTCGTTAAACGGCAACAATATTGAGTAGGGTGGAAAATGCGTATCGATAATGACAAATCCGGCGTCTACGAACCCTGAACAACGGTCGGCCGGAAGGAAGTAATAGTGCCCGCCGATTTGTGCGACGGCTTCCCGTACGTCCCACTCACATACACGTGTCCTTTCCTCGTTGTAGGGAAAAGGTCGCGTTGGGATGGGGGATACGGGGGACCGACGCCCAATCGAAGGGTGCTTGTCAGTCCACATATCAATTAATCACATATATCTAGAGACGTCATTAAGAACAAAAATCATTCATGCGACCCTCAATCTATCCTTCTTGACACACGAGGGAGCAGACACACATCAGCTTGATCATGCATAGGGSTAAGGGACCGAMCCGCGACTCAGTTCAACACAACGTTGGTCTCCGGCGCCTTGTTTCYCAAGGTCGCCTGGTGGCGTGGCTGCTGATGTCTTGTAGCATAAGGCAGATAGTATGCGCAGCGCATTCGGAACTACACATCTAAACACTCTTGCATTCTCGAACAAAATCCCAACGACACTCGTCCAATCAAATCSAAAAGTCACGCATCTCTATACATGCATTCACTGTGGAAGGTGCGAAAAGGAGACATGCACAGGAAAAGATGGATCGCATTGCACAATACRCACGCATCCATCATTCGCAAGACAAGTAGACGGGGTCCTTGCGTAGGAGGATTACCCAGGAAACTAATGAAAGAGTTCCCGAAGAAGTTCTTTCACACAGAAGCAGGATGCCAACTCATTCCTACTCAAGAGAGGGACAATCATTCAGACGCATCATCATTCAAGAAGAGAGAGAGGGAGAGAGAGAGAGAGAGGGAGTCAAGGGAAAAAAAGTCACAATAGGAGATGACAAGGTCCGGAAAGAGAAAAGTTCGGCGTCACCGCCGCACGCTCACGCCAAAGATAACAATCCGCAACAAAGGCACATTCGCCGTTAATTTCACTATGGCCCCGGGCCAATCACTCACTCAACTCCAATCATCGAACCTCATACCCGCACCGACGATCCCGGCCGTCGCGTGCTAATTCCCACCACTGCGATCGTCACCCCGCTGTCGTAAACTCGACATGGTTCGCCCAGATCCCACAGTTCGTCGTGGCGATCCAGCGCGCAACCGGCCAGTCTATCGTCAGCCCGACAGGACTTTCCGACTCGCTTCAAACACTCTGCCTAGCCACTGCTTCCCGGAAGCTGGCTTGAGAGTCGAGAACGTAAGAGAGCTTTGCGGGCGCGCTTGCGGGTTTTATAGTTGCGACAGAGGAGATAGAAGGGGGAGAGAACAACGGGAAGGTGGGGGTGTAGGAGGAGAAGGAGGAGAAGACTTTGAGAAGAACGCTCCGAGAATGCCATGTTGATCCCTCGGAACTCAAGGTTCAACCAATGAGACTCATCGCGCGATAGGAAGGTCCTATCGATCCACGCACCTGATTGGCGAGCGGGAGTTCTCGGGGGATCGACCGGGCGTCGTACGCTAGACTCAGAGGGTGAGAAGAGAAAAGGCGCGAGAGGTGGCGCAAGACGGGTCCAAGATTTAGACGGTCAAGAAAGGAAAATGGGAGCGCAAACAGCAAGACGGGGGAAGGGGAGAGAGGAAGAAACAGTTACGGGGAGACAAAAAGAGGAGGGAGAAGGAGAGGGAGCGCGGGAGGGAGCGATGCGGGGGACAGAGAGGAGAAAGCCTCTGCATGCGTGGCGCCATCAACAAAAAAGAAAGAAAAGGCACCGAAACAGTTACGGCTTGCTTCTCTCCTAATTCAAAATTGAAATCACCATAGCCGCGCGAGAAAAGGCGACGCGGGAAAAGAAAATCCTACGCCTATTCGTATTCACGCAAAATTCCGAAAGCTTTCCCCGACGCGCCCAAGAACATTCACACACCCGAAAAGGACACGTCGAAGTTCCGCTTATCCCGGAATTCCCAACTGCTGAGCCCAATTCCCAGTGCGCTCGCTAAGGTGCACGTAAATTCCCATGTATTTCCCGACTTTGCAAAAAGAAAAACAGAACTCAGCAGTCGAAAAAAAGCTCTCAAAAAGGAAAATGCGGCACCCGAAAGCAAGAAATCAAAACGAGGTCTTCCTGGGGTTGGTATGATATAAGCAAAAGAAAGGGTACGAAAGGTGGCATGGGGTTGTGAAGTGGTTCGTCACACGGTTTCGCACGTGCGGCGGACCACCGGACCAGATCCACGCAGCGCACGAATGTGCGCCCGACGACCAGTTACCCCCACCCCCGACCCCCCCCAAAAAAACGGGGGTCGAAACGGCAGTTTCGAGGCCCCATTCAAAAAATGCGACCAGTACCACCAATTTTTTTTTTTCGGCCTGCGCTCAAGGGAGGACCGCCTTGGGGTTTTGAAATTTGAAACCCCGACTCAGGGCATTACTCACTTGGTTTGAAACGCAGTCGCAGCGGAAAGTGCCGCCGGCCATCTGCTATTCGCGTCGTCACCATCCTGCTGCGCCGCCGTTCCGCCCGTCGCGATCTTGCCGGTCGTTGCAGCCGTTGAGGAGGAGTATCGTCTTTGTGGCCATTGAGGAGGAGCAGCCTGTCCCGCCCGTCGCCATACTGCTGTCCCCGACGGTGAGTGTCATCAGCCCGTCGTCCTCCTCCCCCTCGTCCTCCTCTGCCGCTCATCCTCCTCCTCCATCTCCACCTCGTCTCCCCCCTCTTCTGCTTCTCCTCGTCTCCCCCCTCTTTTGCTTCTCCTCGTCTTCGTCCTCCTCCACACTTCCTCCCGTCGCCATCCTGCCATCCGCTTCTTCTCCTCTTATCCCTCATCGTCCCCCTCTCCATCCTCGTTATCCTCCTCGTCCTCCTCACTTCCTCTCGTTCCCTTCCTCCCCCCTTATCGTCCTCCTCGGTTCCTCCACAACAACGGATAAAGCAGCAGGCTGCCATCTTCACCTAAGCAGAACGCACAGTCATTTTAGTTGTATTTGAGGCAACTACCGTCTTCACCCGAACAGGCTTCACCCCTGCGTCTTCACCTGAACGCACAGTCATTTCAGTTTGTATTTTGGGCAACTAGCAGCAGGCTGCCATCTTCCCTCTCATCCTTCTCATTTCCTCTCAAGATCCTTCCCGTCTGCTTCCCCTCCCCCCCCCCCTCGTCGTACGCCTCTCCATCCTCGCCGTCCTCCTCCCTCCCTCATGTTCTCCTTCCCCCCCCTCCCACCCCTGTCGTCCTCCTCTCCAGGCCGTCGTCTTCCTCCTTCCCCTCGCCCTCCTCACTTCCTCGCGCCGTCCAGCCCATCGTCCCCCAGGGCAGATAATAAGTTCGTTTTTTTTGGGTTCGTCGAATCGATCGGATTTCGGGCGAGAAACGAGGGGGTTTCCTTCTCTTTCTCCTCTCGTTCTTCACTCGTCAAAAGGGGATAACTCGCACGAGGACTTTTTTTGAAAGCCCTCTCTGTTTGAAAGCCCTCTCATTCTTCATTAGCATGAGTGGAGAACTGGAGGGAGAAGTGAGGTAGAAGGGAGGGAGGGAGGGACAAGGGAGAAGGGGAAGGGAGGACGTATTGAGAGGTGCAAAGTTTTTTTTTTTTTTTTTTTTTTGCATTCCGTCTTTCCTCCATCTTCCCTCGGATTATCTTTCATCTTTCCTCCACTGGTCATCCGTCTCTCCTCCATTTCTCCTCCATCTCTCCTCCATCCCTCCTCTCTATCTCTCCTCCATCCCTCCTCCACCCCTCCTCCATTTCTCCTGAATCTCTCCTCCATCTCTCTCCATCTTCCTCCATCTCTCCTCCAATTCTCCTACATCTCTCCTCCATCTCTCCTCATCTCTCCTCCATCTCTCCTCCATTTCTCCCACATTTGTAGTTCATCTCTTTTCCATCTCTCCTCCATTTATCCTCCATCTCGTCCTTCCCCCCTCCATCTTTCCTCCATCTCTCCTCCATTTGTCCTACATGTCTCGTCCACCTATCGTCCATTTTTCCTCCATCTCTCCACCATCTCTCGTCCATTGCTCCTGCATCTATAGTACACCTCTCCTCCATCTTTCCTACTATTACTCCCATCTCTCCTCCATCTCTCCTCCATCTCTCCTCCATTTCTCCTCCATCTCTCCTCCATCCCTCCTCCAACTCTCCTCCATCCCTCCTCCATCTCTCCTACATCTGTAGTCCATGTCTCCTCCATCTTTCCTCCATCTTTCCTACTATCACTCCCATCTCTCCCCCATTTCTCTTCCATCTCTCCTTCATCCCTCCTCCATCTCTCCTCTATCTCTCCTCCATCCCTCCTCCGTTTGTCCTACGTCTCTCATCCATCTTTCCTACTATTATCTCGCATCTCTCTTCCATCTCTCCTCCATCCCTCCTGCTTTTCTCCTACATTTATCCTATATCTCTCCTCCATCTTTCCTCCCCAATTATCTTTCATTTCTCCCCTATGTGTCTTCCATCTCTCATCCTATCCCCGCCATTTGTCTTCCATATTCCCCTCTACTCCTGTCCATCAAACCTCCGTGCGTCTTTCATGTCCCCTCCATCTCTCCTCCTTTTGGCCTTCATGTACCCCCACATCTCGGCCACTAATTAAAGTTGGGGACTTTTGAACTTTGAAGAGAGGGAGAAAAAAATAGCACTCCTGGTTGTCGTTTGTTGCCGTTTTTTATTCTCCTTAGACGTTTTTGTTTCGACTGGTGCAGCGGCGGGAGCGTGGCTGAGTACAGGGTGTACATTGTGGAGCGGGACTGATATTCTGGCTCTGTTATTGCTGCGTGCAGGTCATCATGTCGAGCCGCAAGTATGAAGCCAGCCTTGTCAAGCGCCATTTTGATGTCCTTGGCCCCGCGGGTAAGGATCCTTCGAAGGGGGGGAAGTGGTGGCTCTACCATTACTGCGATCTAAAATTTTTGGGCACTCTCAATCGCCTGAAGGAACATTTCACGAAGGGGATTTGCGGAGTTGGGAAATCGGCGAAAACATTGACCGCAAAGAAAATATTGAGAAGCTGGCTGCTTCTACGGGCGGGGATTTAGTCGAAGGGGTGGGTGATGCTTGTGGTGAAGCGGCGAGCGACGCTTGTGACGAAGGGGTGGGCGGCAACGGGCCAAGTATCACAGTGCATCGCACAGGTGCATCTGTTGCGCCTGCTGCACGAATGCGACAAATGGTGTTGGAGGAGACCGACAACGTTGTCACAAAGAATGAGCATACGTCAAGAAGAGTAAGCCGCTGGATGACGTGCACGAACCAACCATTCAACATGGTTGAGAATGAGTTCTTCAACGACATCGTGAACACCATATGAGAGGCCCACCCATCATGGAGACTGCACTCGAGAGAGGCGGCACGTAATAACCGATTGAACGGACAACACCAGAGGGCGATCAAGGACGTTGGGAGATTGGCGAAGAAGTGGGCTCGCACTGGCTGTATGGTGCAAGTAGATGGGTGGTCTAACCGGCGGGGAAGACCACACGTAAATGTCATGGTATCCTCTCCCATCCGCACTGTCTTTTGGAAGTCGGTGTGCGTAGCGGGAAAGGACAAAGACGCTAGTGCGTATTACAAAATACTCTTCACTGCGATTGAGGAGATTGGCCCAAGAAGCGTGGTTGGGGTGATCATGGATAATGCCCGGGTTTGTGTGAAGGCCGAGAAGTTGGTGGAAAAAAAATACCCGTGGATATTCTGGGTGGGTTGTACGAAGCATGCCCTTGATCTCGCGTTAGAGGACATGGACAAGCGCATTCCGTGGTTTGCGCAGACTGTGAAGAGGGAGAATGTGTTGGGGAAGTTTGTGATGAACCACGACAAGGTTCGAGCACTCTTCCTGACCAAATCGGGTGGTGTGCAGATTAAGAGGCCAGGCGTCACTCGATTCGCGGCCAACATCATCATGTTGCAGTCGCTATGGCACAAGAGAAATGCCCTGAAATTGATTGTGGCTACCAGCGGGCGGGTCTTATCCCTAGTGCCGCCCCACCTGTGTTCCCAATTCGAGGAGGTGAAAGTGACTATCTTGGATGGCGGCTTTTGGGAGCAGGTGGACAAGGCCTTGAGGACCACGAACCCCATCGTAACGCTATTGAAGCTCATCGATGCTCCAGGCGCAACAATCGCCAAGGTTTATCATCGAATGGATGGTGTCGTGGAGTCGATTCGCAAGCTGGACATCTTGACAGACTTCGAGAAGGCAGAGGTCGAGTCGATCCTCATGGATCGATAGGCGTTCATGACTTCAGAGTTGCACTGTGCAACAACCTTCTTGGACGTGAAGTACATATCGCAGGGCTCCTTCAAAGATACTGCGATCCGAGCCGGGTTCAACATATGGATGTACACCTGGTGCACAGACGAGATGTTTGATGACGTGAGCTGGCGGGTTGATGAGTGGGTGAACTTGAGGGGGGCCTTGCAATCAGAGGAAGCTTTGCGCGCAACACGCACTAGGACCTCGACAAAGTGGTGAGATGTGTTTGGCTCGCGGCTACATCTTTTGCATCCCCAAGTGATCAGACTGTTGAGCCAGGCAAGCTCATCCGCGGCATGCGAACGCAACTGGAGTTTGCATGAGCTCGTTTTTGGCAGGAGGAGGACGAAGATTATGCCCACCCACCTATCAAAGCTCGTCTACAACAATTGGAATCTCCACCTGCAGTGGAGGCAAGAGCACGACCGTGATATGGATGATGTCCACATTCCGTGGGTGGAGGAAATGTCGGACGCCGAGTTGAAGGAGGAGGCAGAGCAATTCTACAATGATTGGGTGAAACGGGTGAAGAACAACATGCCGAGTGGCGAGAATGACGCATCGGACGAGGAAGAAGAGTCGGAGGATGACGACGATGGCGAGGAAGTGCCTATGGCAAGGAGGTGGTTGGGCAATGACGAGGTGGACAATGCAATGGACCAGGAGGAGGGTCTTGCACACATAGATAAGTAGTACATGAACGACTGACACTTCAACACTCGACCGGGGAGGCAGCTGGAGCGTGCCTTGCAGAGGTTGTTGGGCCATCAACGCCCAACACCTGAAGTGCCGTATAACAAGCATGACCGGGAGCTTGCGCTGCGGGCTCGAGAGACGGATGATTGAGTGGAGGGTCGAAAGGAAGGCGGAAGCAGCAGGCAACGTAAAGTGCGGCGCGGTGATGAAGATCGTCGTGACGGTAAACGTGCTGCGGAGGAGGTCATTGCACCTCCAGAGAAACGGAAGAGAGCCTGAGGACAACCGACCCTCAAAGAGGTCGCAGCAAGAAAAGCAGCAATGCGAGCCGAGAAGAAAAAGGCAGTGTTGGAAGCATCGAGAAAAAAGAAATCCGTCGGAAAGAAAAAAGCAGCAGCAAAAACAAGAAAGAGGGACAACATCATCGACGATGACGGCACAAAAGCACGTTCATCGTCTTCAACTTCATCAGAGGAAGGGGATGATGAAGGTCATGATGCCAACGACAAAGAACTGCGGAGTGTAGAGGAGGGAACTGAGCACGAGGAGGAGGAAGAGGAAGGCGAGGAGGAAGAGGAAGGGGATGGGGAAGATGAAGGGGAGGAGAAAGAGGAAGGGGTTGCAGAGGAAGAGGGTGAGGCTTCTGCACGGGGAGGTGCAGAGGATTAGGAAATTTAGGCGGAGTTGATGTCGTTGACTGCAAAGTTTGCGGTTTTGCGGTTTATCTTTCGATTTTTTGTTGAACTTAGAACGAAGTAAGAACTGTGAACTACAACTTCTAGAAATTGTAGTTCATCTTCTCATCATCAGTTAAGTAACTTACCTAAGTTAAGTCTTTAAGTTACCATTTTGTCCATTATTCCCGTTTTGCAGTGTGCATGTGGGGTTTTCTGTCATTTGCCCATTTGCAGTGTTCTATTTTGCTGGCTATGCAGTGTTTCTGTGTCTGCATCAGGTAACAAGTGATAACAACTTTACATGTGAGTACGTTGCCACACTGCCTGCCCCGGCAATGCAATTGCTACAGTCACGACACCGTCGCTTGTTTCGTAAGACGAACCCCTTTACATTTGCCAATAGTTTGCAACTTCTGACCCCTCAAAGGTATGTACTCCCCCCCAACAATGCCCCCTACCCTACAGAACCTTAAAAAAAA
>BFEA01000002.1:5807723-5821221 GCA_003427395.1 Chara braunii
GGAGACTTTTTGTTTTTTTTTTTTTTTTTTTTTTTTTTTTTTTGTACGAAAGGGCCCAATGCCCAAGGTATAGAGGTGGAAGGCACGCTGAAGCGCCTGTTCGAGCACAGGGCTCGAGTACTCGTGTTGCAACATAGCAGGAACACATATACCCAAAGAGCAAGATAGAGCAAGAGAGCAGAAAAAAGAGGAGAGAAAGAGAGAGGGGGGGGGGGGAGATGGAAGAGAAACGAAAAGGAAGAAGAGAAAGGAGTAGATGACTCGCAAGTAGCGCAAACGAACCATGCTTTAATAAATGTATACATCAGAGTCTCCATAGAGAAGCAAGGTCAGTGATACACCCGACATGTTTCGGCCAACTCGCCGTATTGGCCATCCTCAGGGGAATATTGCGCTTGAGAAAAGAGGAAGTCCAACTCTAATAAATACTATTATGTGGTTTACACCGTGCCTCTTGCCATGCTGTGTCCGTTGAAGCAAACACCTAGAGAACGAGAACACCTGCTTCATGTGTTGGAAAAAACATGGAAAATTCATTCTACGGAGAAAGAGAGGACACCAGAGTAGTTGGAAATACGTGATCTTAGGTAGTAATCAGAACGGGAAAGAATCGGATTCCTATCAGCTCACGAGAGATTGCTGGCATAGATGAGACGGAGGGGGATTGCTGGTAGTTTATCAGAGAGTGGGAACCAGGAAGACGGAAGTGCATAACAACAGAAGATTACCTCGAAAACCAGAGTAGGATGAGTTCCATGTTTGATGCTACCGGCGTCACCGAGTGGGAGATATTGCAACAGAGCGGCTTCTGTCAACTATGATGATTCGGAAAGAGGGAAAGAGTTGGAAGGACGGAAAACAACAAAACCCGGAAAGGGGAAAAAAACAAGAACGTGAAAAAACAATCCGTCAGAGTTGGCGGAGGATCCTGAAAAAGACCGCGCGCTGGATCTGAAAACACAGCGTTGAGGCAGACCCTACTTCAGTCCCTACTACTTTCTGGTCGGTAACTCAAAAGCACGCCCGGAGTTATTTTTCGTTGCTTTGGGACCTCCAAACCTTCTGAAAAAATCCTGACCCATGCCTCCCAACAGTCCTGTTTATTAGCAGAGAAATCTAGAAAAGCCTTCAAAAAGGACTTCCTTGGAAACCCCTTGATTCTCAAAAACCTCCTCAAAGAAAGGAGGCACAGACCCATTCCTCTATAATCGGAGGAATGGGTCATGATTCTACTCAGATGGCGTTTAATCACACCGATCTTTTGGGTTTTGGGGCCATATGACCAGAACTCCTGGGTTGACTGGAATAATATACCGTCCTTCCGCCAAATGCTACTCTGATTCTTGATGACTGCTTCACAGCGAACAGTCGGAGGACACACATTGGTTTCAACGTGGCATCCAAAAAAAACAAATTTCCCACTTCGGTCATCAGTGCGTTGCAGAGTTAACCCGTTGTTGTAGATAGATATGAAAGTTTGAGAAATCCTTCTAGCCTTTTCTAGATATTTGAGTGATGCATTAGGTAAGATAAGGAAGAGAGCAACATCATCAAGCAGCCTAAAACCGTCAATCAAGCCTCGGTCGGTGCCTAAAGAATTTAAAAAGCGGAACTCATGATGAGCACAAAGGAGGCAAGCAAGGGAGGGACTTGAGCTTTTTCCCATGGGGATACCTATGACTTGTCTAATAATAATATCTGAGACTTTAGAGAAAAAGTGGTTGAGGTCGAATTTTACGAGATCTATGAGTAGAGAGAACTTGATCCGAACCCAACCTGTTTCACCATAGCCTTTCCCTAAGACAATGCCTTTATCTCTTCTATTTACCCGTACTGCATTATGCCCCTTTGCCATAAAAAAATCACATAGCCATTCGACTGCCTTAATAATCTCAACATGTGGCAGTTCAGTGAACATCTCCTTGATATCGAAACTGGCCGAGAGCATCGCGCCTTCCTTCATTTTCCCCCCCCTCCGGTTCAACTTGCAAATCCGATTTTTTCGAAGGATGGTGCTTTTTAAATTGAAATTCAGAGATTCAGGTACCTTCCACAGAAGACCATTAATAGCTTTTGAAATCAGTTTGCGAGCCTTCACACCGGGCTTAGAGAAGGATGGTGCAATGGGTCTCCATCTGCACATATCCTTCTGCTTCGGAATCCCATATGCAGATCCAAGAGTTCCGTGAGAATTCCAAAGCGCCACAACATGCGCCTAGATTTCGTAGTAGGCAGCTTTGCAAAGACTCATGATTTGTGCTTCTGGACGATGGTCAATAACAAATCCCTCGCTTGCCCAATACAGACCTCCAAGCGCCTTGTGGTAAGTTAGAGCGCAGCATACAAAAGAATCGCCAATGTTATGATCAATGGGCGTATTCACCAGGCCATCCAGCCTTTCTTCCCACCTCTTTACGATGTCATCTTTACAAGGAGCGGGCTGGAAAGAATCTAAAAAACAAGAGCAAAGGCCTTTGTATCCTCCCACCCAAACATCATTACTTGGTATGACAGCTACGCCTTCCAAAATAACCTTTTCAGTTTTCCTAGGGACTGCGAAACGGACGGGCGGAGAATGTTATTGGCATTTTTTAACGGGGCAGGTATAATATCAAGTTGGGAGAACCGAAAAGCTACGTGTCCCTCGCTGTCCCTAGGATACTCCATACCAAAGGACACACATGAACATTTCCCCTCCTTCTCTCGAGATTTCTTCCTATGGTTGTGCAATCTGTTGGCAACCGACTTGTTCGCAAGCTACACCACCGTCATTCGGGAGATAATAAAATCGGCCAGAGAGTTGTCCGTACAACGTCTACGAATAACCTTCTTGGCTAAATCACTAACCTTACTCTTTCTGATCCGGTCATCATAAGAGACCCGTATTACAACAGGAGTCCGACAACGGAAACCACATACTTTTGTCAGTGCACGTCCCACAACCCCTTTCAGGATCGTCCTGGACCGGTCAGAATGAAAGGTCTCAATAGAGTTATATAGTTTAATCAAGTTGCTTGAACTAGACTTGATCAAACCAGCTTTCAAACTTGGTACCTGAAGTAGAGTCGCAAGCATATCCCTTCTCAGATTTGTCAGACTACCCCGACGTCTGAGTCGTAAGATGCAGAAAACCCCACCCGCATAAAAGTTGATAAAACTCAGATTTTAGTTTTTTAAAAACAGTCTTTTTCGCATTATGCTCAACTATGGACAAACCAAAAATGCGGCGCAATTTACTCCAGGAGTCAAAAAAACAGTTTCCGCCCAGACTCGCGATAACAACTTGCAACGTCCCTTTATCCAACAGATCGTTGAGAATTCTGAGAAGAGTAAAGGAGGAAGAGGTTTGGTTCCAGTAATCAGGGACAGAGGGTGAGATGGGAGAAGAATGCCATCGAACAAATGATCTCATTCAGTCCTTCACTGTGACACTCTTCCCGTGATTGTGAAAATAAGTTTTCCGTTCTCTGCGCCCTTTCCTGCGACAATGTTTCCTACTCCTTTTTACACAGTTTAAGATCGGAGACCACTTCGAAATAAAGCTGTTCTCTACCTCTCGAATTTCCTCGGGAGAGGGAATGGCAATCGGTATAGGAATATAACTGGCCCAATGCTTGCGTTGGAACCATCTCCTCAATCTGTGGTTCCTTCCATCTCCCTCAAACCAGCGACCTCCTTACATGTTCATCCTATACGTGGCTTTATACCATGGCGATATCAAAACATAAACACACGCCGGCCCATCATATCCACACACGTCTATTCCCTCCCGTAATAACCCTTTCCATTCACCGACAAATTTGTCCACCCACCGTAAATGTTGAGATAATACCAGAAAGATTACCAAAAAACACATTATTTGATCCAACGAGCAAGCGTTAGCCCCCCGCCATCCAGTCTTCTTTCTTGCATTCTTCATACCTTCGAGAGTCAGCCAGGCGGAAGGAATATCTACAGACTATTAAGAGGGATTCTCCTATGGATTTCCTCCTCAGATTCCTCTTCCTCCTCCTCCTCCTCCTCTCCGTAAGCATCAATCGACCTCAATCATGCAAGAGCAGCGCTGGTGATCCTCTTGTTCACGTACTTGATCCGTTCCTTCTTACATAACTCTTCCAACTCGTGCTTGGTTTTTGCGAAGACTACCTCTGTCAAATCCTCCACGTACTTCTTTCGACCTTTTTTTCCCGGGCCTGTGACAGTTGCTTTCTTCCCCTTATTGATGCGGTCGAATCCTAAACCTTGAGCAGGTTGGGTATATTGGCCCTCGTTGATGGTAATCCCCGATGATCTTCGTCGTGTCCCATTCCCAGCAACCGAGGCGAACATCCCAGCAAACCTTGAGGAAAAACCTCCACTTGTTGGAGTACCATCCTGCCCAGAACTCATCCTGGATGGACCGGTCTCAGATACAGGCACCCGTTTACTGGGAGCAGGTGGAGACGGGGTGGCAGGTGTCGGGGGAACAGAGGGTTGAGGAGCTGGAGGGGGAGGGGGAGGGGGAGAGGGAGGGGGACAGGGGTTAACAGCTTCCCTTGTGGCAGGCACCGGTGCACGGGGGTGAGTAGGGATAGGGGCAGCTGGATTTGGCCCAGGAGCCGTAGCAGGAGGTGGGGCTGGTGGCTGCACCAAAACAGCCTTTGCTGACGGATCGCCTCCAAACAGTTAAGCATTTGCTGAAACATCACAGTCTGCGCGTCCTGAGTTATTTTCACGCTGTCGATGTCCATCTGGAGGAGACCAGGGTCCAGAGACACAGTTCCACTTTCCACCCTCTGCCTTCCAGTCCCTTGTGGCTGAACGTTGCCAGCCATCGTATCCTGATCTCTTTTTTTACTATCGCTACTATCTCCATTCTTAACGTTCTTTCCTTCTTTACTTGGGGGATCAATCTTGTCCCAAACTTTCTTAACGGTGTCAACAAATCCTCCTTGCTTCTTCGCCTCTAATTCTTCCATCTGTTCTCTAAAAAATTGTGCTAGTCTCGCCTCACGATCAGCCTCCCGTTTCTCTTCTTGCTCGATCCTTCGTTTTTCTTCTTCTCTGGCCGATCTCGCCTGTTCTTCCCTTAACCTCCGATCTTCTTCTTCCCACCTTCTTTCCCTTTCCTCTCGCCTATCATTCCAAATTTCCCGTACGATTAGCAGCCCTTCACCTTCATTCCCGGCTTCCCGCGGCCTGCTGTTCCATCCGCGCGTCCCATTCGTATTGTTCCCAAAACGTGGTGGCTGGAAAGGAACAATGGCATTAGAGTATGTCTTGGGAGGAGGTGGAGGAGGGGGAGAAGGGGGAGGAGGAGGGAGAGGCGAGGGAGGGGGTGCATGTAGCAAAGGGGGTTGTGGTGGAGCCGGATGAACGGGAGCCGGTGGAGGGAGGATGGGACGTCCCTGTATGTAACTATCATTACGTGGCACATCCATAGCAACTGACCTAGGACCTGCGTATCCATCGTTCCGGGCCGCCGCCCCGTACCCATCATTACACTGTGGATACGGGCACCACCGCGCAAAGTGACCGTAAAACCCACAGTTGAAACAGTTGCGATTAGGCTGGCCGTCGTACCCGCCATCCGCCATTATCAAGCACAAACATGAATGCTAACTCGAATCGAACACTTTTCTTAGAAAAGAAAAGAAAGATAAACTACAAATATAAAAGATCGGATCAGTTGCCTTCCTTCTTCAAGACGTCGTGTCCGCGTGTCGCATTTTTTGTGAAAAATGGCGTCTCCACCACTCCGCGACTTCCGCGGTAATTAAAACGCTACCCCAAGATACAGAGGTTGAAGGCATGTTGAAGCGACTGTTCGAGCACAGGGCTCGAGTACTCGTGTTGCAACGTAGCAGGAACACATATACCCAAAGAGCAAGATAGAGCAAGAGAGCAGAAAAAAGAGAAGAGAGAGAGAGAGGGGGGGGGGAAGAGAGAAGAGAAAAGAAAAGGAAGAAGAGAAAGGAGTAGATGACTCGCAAGTAGCGCAAACGAACCGTGCTTCAATAAATGTATACATCAAAGTCACCAGAGAGAAGCAAAGTCGGCGATACACCCAACATGTTTCGGCCAACTCGCCGTATTGGCCATCCTCAGGGGAATATTGCGCTTGCGAAAAGAGGAAGTCTAACTCTAATAAATAATGTTCTGTGGTTTACACCGTGCCTCTTGCCATGCTGTGTCCGTTGAAGCAAACACTTAGAGGACGAGAGCACCTACTTCGTGTATTGGAAAAAACATGGGAAATTCATTCTACGGAGAAAGAGAGGACACGAGAGTAGCTGGAAATACATGATCTAAGGTAGTAATCAGAATGGGAAAGAATCGGATTCATGTCAGCTCACGAGAGATTGCTGGCGTAGATGAGACGGAGGGGGATAATTGCTGGTAGTTTATCAAAGAGTGGGAACCAAGAAGACGAAAGTGCACCACAACAGAAGATTACCTCGAAAACCAGGGTAGGATGAGTTCCATATTTGATGCTACCGGCGTCACCGAGTGGGAGATATTGCAACAGAGCGGCTTCTGTCAACTATGGTGATTCGGAAAGAGGGAAAGAGTTGGAAGGACGGAAAACAACAAAACCCGGGAGGGGAAAAACAAGAACGTGAAAAAGCAATCCGTCAGAGTTCACGCAGGATCCTGAAAAAGACCGCGCACTGGATTTGAAAACACAGCGCTGAGGCAGACCCTACTTCAGTCCCTACTACTTCCTGGTCGGTGCCCGAAGTTATTTTTCGTTGCTTTGGGACCTCCAAACCTTCTGAAAAAATCCTGACCCATGCCTCCCAACAGCCCTGTTTATTAGCGGAGAAATCTAGAAGAGCCTTCAAAAAGGACTTCCTTGGAAACCCCTTGATTCTCAAAAACCTGACCCATGCCTCCCAACAGTGCCCAAGGCTCCAATTATGAAATTGATTACAACACTACTCTTGACATGCACAAAAGACAAAAATCATGGCGGTGTACGTTTCCATGTTCTGGCGGAAGATTCACTCTCGTTTTGCACATTTCGAGAGTAGTGGAGCAAGATCCTATTCCGTCTCTCGAAAAGAAAGATTGAAGAAAGTAAAAGAAGACTATCACTCAGGTCCACACCCCATCATATGTATGTATATATATATCCAGATGTATCACAACCCCTCTTTTGTTGTCCTCTTCTCCCTCTCTACATACAATTTACCGAGCCTCTAAAAATGCCAACTTTTGTCTTCTCCTGCTCGTTTTTTTTTTTTTTTTAAATACCAGTTGCTCCAATCTATTGCTGGGGAGCCACACCTGCTGGAAAACGGATCCAACGTCCCTTTTGCACATCGATAAGCTAGATAGGAGTAAGTAAGGAAAAAAAAGGTCTTGGCTGTCAACATTGACTGCCCCGGTAAGCCGGAGGCCCAGAGGGTTAATGGTGCAGCTGATCTTCCGAGGATTCTATTCTGTTCCACGACTCTTGTATTGTCGTTTATGCCTCTAGAGTGGTGCCCGGTCTCCGGAGGGGCACCGGAGGCCGGGTGAGCTCGGAGCATGGGAAAAATGAGATGTGTAAACGTTGTAGGGGTAAGGTTTTAAATTTGAAAGGCGCGACCTTTACGCCCTTTAAGGAGAGGGGGTGGACATCCAAAAAAGGAAGAAGAAAGGAAAAAAGAAAGAAAGAAAAAAAAAAAAAAAAAAAAAAAAAAAAAAAAAAACGAGAACAGAGAAAAAGAAAAAAGGAAGAAAAAAAAAGAAAGAGAAAAAGAATGGAAAACACAAAAAAATGGGGAGGGGGGAAGGGGAAAAAATAAAAAATAAAAAAAATCAGTTCGTCCTTGCCTCAACCAGGGCGAGGGGGTGTGGAGGGTAGGGGTGCGGGAAGTCAGATTGGGGGCGCATTGGGAAGGTAGGTTCTATAGTCGTCCAGTCATTTAAAATCATATGGTAGTCCCTGCATTCCGCTATCTCCCGTGGCTGCCCTTCATCCTTATCCCCCCCCGATTCCATTTTTACTATCCATCCTCCCCTATCCCCTTCTAACCAAACTTTACAGAAGGAGGAGAGTGTTCGCTTGATATCTGTATTTGTCTGAAAGAGGTTCAGTTGGGGTTTCAACACCTGCCATCTTGTCATTATCTCCATATTTATTTGTTGTTGGATTTGTTCGGTTACTTCTGGCCCTTCTACCTTCACCCCTTTTATAGCCAGGTGGCATCGTTGCCACCAAAGTCTCCCTAAGATTGCTCCGACCCAATTTAAACATGCTTTCCACAAAGTCAGAAGCCTCCTGGGCCTGTGGCCAGAACCTTGTGAAAATGATCCACCATGACCACGACCATGACGGATCAGGGATCATCTTTCTCCATATCCTATCCCACCAGCGCCATGTCAGTTTTGTCGTGGGAATTGCATGAATACATGCTCGATGGTTTCTGCCCTCTTACTTGTCGGAAATAGCATCGCGGGCACAAGGGTACCTGTCCTTTCTGCTCTAGATTTGTATGATCGATCAATCAGTTCATAGTGTGGGGTGGGCAATCTGCCACTGTAACAAGGTGATTTTTGCAGGACCTGGTTTTGCTTTTCGTTGTTGAAACCAGGGGATTGGTGCGAGAAGGGAGCGGTCCACATTAAGGTGTTTTGCCCATCAGATTCTGTCATTTATCACATCTCTCAGCGGTCTCTTAGGTCTAAGCATTTTATAAGTGGATATGACAGTCGGTTTGTGGAGGTTTATCTTCTTCGTGGGGCCTGCCTTTCCGCCCGCGGGCTTCCTCTCCCACTCCTCTGGGTCTAAAGGCAACTCATGTATTCCAGTGGTCGGTTGAAAGGTCTGGGCTTCCTCTCCCTCACCCTGGACTTGTACCCGGAAAACTTATGTCTTGTCCATCCAGATAAAATAGTATCGATTGCGCTGCAGGGACCCTGATCGACTAAGTACGTATCTTTCTATTAGGGTGTTCTGGATCCTTGTCAAATGAATTCTCCCTAGGTGCTCAGGGTCTCCTCTGAGCCTGACCCAGTCTCCTTCCTTCAGCGTAGGGCCCTTTCTGAACTTCCTATACTACAAGAGTGATATGCTCTTTATGAGTTTATCCAGATTTTTTGCGACGTGGTGACAGTGTTTTAGCGTAGGACATAGTTCCTCTCCTCTCTTCCTGTCTTTCCACTCGTTGTTCCATATATCTCCTATTCTGATCACACCTTGTTTCACTCATCCTTTTCACGGAGATGCCAAGTTGTTCATCACTTGGCCCTGCCTGTGTTGTGAGCCAGTGATTCCCGAAGAGGGGTTGTCAATGACGGAAAATCTCCTCCCACCGGCCAGGGTGCTGCCTTTCCAAGGGGGAGCCGCCACCAACTCCTTAGCAGCGAGGGCCAAAATTGGTCCATGGCCCTGTTCGGGCTCCCTTCCATTTTCGACCATTTTTTTGGAATCATCCAATATCGATTATCCAACCATGTCAGGAGGTGCACTCTAGGAGGGGTGGGCGGGGCTAGACGTGCCGAGCGTTCTAGGACCAAAGGTTGTCAAGGACAGTCTGTGGCAAAAATCAGTTTTCTGATCCATTGAAGTCGCAGGGCTTGAGCTTATGTTGTCGGATCTATTATTCCCAAACCTCCTACACTCTTTGGTTAGATGACCGAGTCTCAGGTCACCCTGCTGATGCTGTTTTGCAGTTCGCCGTCTCCTCTCAATATAGAAGGTTGCCACCTTAGCCTTTAAGGCTCGTACCCCTTGTTTGCTTAAGGGCCAGATGAGGGACTTATACCATAGTGATGCAAACACCACATTATTGATTACCAGTAAGGTGGACTTCTTTCCCCAGTTTGCCAGTTTGTTTAAGGCCGGGGCGTTAATCCACTCGTCATTTGTTGGCAGACAGCCTGCCGCCGTCATCAAGACTCTCAAGATTCTGAGTGGAGCCTCCAGAGGGCGTCATGAGATATGGAGGGTATTTGCAGGGCGCCCACCTTGGGAGTGGATCCACCACCCCTACGTCTTGTTTCCCTAGTTAACTGCCATGTCGGAGGCTTGGGAGAACCGTTCTATCAAGCGCTGGATCTCCTTCATGTTCTTGGTCGTGGCGTCCACCATATCGTGAGGTCATCAGCAAATAGAGAACATACTGGTCGCCTCTTCTGGGATATGGGATATTTTAATTCTAGAGATGTCCTTGTTGGTGTGGAGGTTAACCGACAAGGCTTCCATGATGATTAGGAAGAGAAATTGGGCTATAGGATCTCCCTGCCACACCAAGCGTTCTGACCTTACGAGGGGGGTGCAGTGAGCCATTAATCTGGATGCTTGTACTGCCATTATGGTGAAGGATGCGTACCCATCGCCCGAACACTGGCCCAAATTTCATTTTTTGAAGGCAGCTGTCCAGAAAGACCCAATGCATGTGATCATATGCCTTCTGAAAGTCAATGAACACTACTGCAGCGTCTTGGTACGACCGTACGAGTGTCTGGTCAATTGGAGGGCCTCGTGTACCGGTAATATATTTTTCTGGATGTTCCTGTTTTGCATGAAGCCTGTCTACGCAGGGTGTATAATGTCCTCCATGACCGGGATCATTATGTTGGCCAACGCTTTAACCAGTAGTTTGTAGGTCATCGTGAGTAACTTAAGGTGATAGGCCTATACTTACGTATGTTCATTTTGTCATTTTTTTTATAAAGTAGAGTAAGCACTCCATTATCTACCATCTCACCCATGTCCCCTGAGTTCCATACATCGGAATAAAAGTCTATTAGATATTAACTCAGGGTGTCCCACATTGTTTCCCTATTTGTTTTAGGAAAACCGTCTATTCCGAGCGGCGAGCGTCTTGTCCTTCTCCATTTGCATGAGGGTCATCCAAATCTCTTGTTTAGTAAGGGGGGCTTCCAAACAATCTCGTTTAGCATGGAGAGGGACATGTCCATAGGGCTAAAAAACCATCTATCATCTGATGACGAGTCTTCTCTACTGTGAGTGGGATGTGTGTCGCGAACAAGTCGTTATAAAAGTCCCGGACTCTTTTAATGCACCTTGCCATTGTCAAGGCGGGCCATACCTCGTCTTCTTCCGGGTCGTATAGGGCTTCGATGGTAGTACGCTTCGCTTTCACATGTGCGATGCCGAAAAAGTGTGCATCCATTGCTCCCTCTCTTTCATATTCTGAGAGTTTGACGCGGATTTTTGCGCCCTGCCTCAAGTACCCCACACATTTACCGCTACTTGATGTGGTACCGGCCTACCTGCCGCTTGAGTATTTTTCCCCGTCGCTCTAAGTGTCGCAGGCCTATTCCTGCCAATTTAGTGTTTTCCCCGTTGCAACCCTCAATATCACGTCACATATAAGTACCGACCCTATGGGCCCCCCAAGCAAGCACTCACACTTGCGGGTAACACACACACCCAAGTCGTCAAGCACTCAGATAGGCATGCAAACCAGCAAACACGCACACACACAGACTTGAAAAACTCAGTAGGAAGCGGGAATCTCAGCAAGGCATTCATTCTAGCGGTGAAACTCTGAAATCAGTTGTGTTCTCAATTTGTGTTTGGGTAGGTCCTTACACAATCCCCCCCTCAAGAGTGAGGTCTCTTCGAGCGAGCAACTCAATTTGAGTTCCTGACAAACACATCGTAATCGAATATAGCGAAGAGATTCCGTGGATACTCAATAGCAGTGAGTTTTGCAGAGATTTTTGGAACAGCAACGAAAGCTATCTGTCGTTCGTATGCTTTGACAACTTGAGCTCCGCAACAACTTTTTCTTTGAGATCCAATAGATATTATCCAATGGGTGATACATGAAGTGCACCTGGTACTGTATGTGACATCCCTCAACAGTATGTTGTACAATTCTATCTATCTCTTGACCACCATTTATTGCACAAGGGATCATATTCTCACGGTATTCGAAGGAATTAGTGTCACGATATGGAACTATTACAGTTTAGACGCGTGAAAGACCAGGTACGTGCGCATATTAGGAGGCACAACAATCATACATGAAGGTACAAAACCCATTGTTGCTAATCACATCCAGGACCTCTCACGGACCGTAGTAGAGAGGGAGAAGTTCGCGTGACACCCCCTCTTCCTCCGCAAATTCAAACATCTTGACCCACCTAGACATAACTTCCGACTTCGAAGGTCGATGGTCTGCGCTTCTTATTTGCATGACGGATCATGGCATGTTGTCACTTAGTCATTGTCGCACTGACAAGTTTGAGTAAGTGATCGTACTTGGCACTAAAGCCAGGCCTGCCAGGCGTCAGACCAGTCGGCTATTCAGGGAATAAGTAGGAGAGAGGGTTGCAAATCTTCCATCCGAAATATAGCATGTTCAGTGTCATACCGGCGGAAGCATGGATGGAGTTGTTGTACAACCCCTTCACCGTGTACAGTTCTTCATCCCACGTTTCCTAATCGGGAATGATTAGGGCATGGAGAAGCTGCATCATAGTCTGGTTGATTTTTTCAACCAAACCGTTGGCTTCGGGGTGTCGACCAGATGTCTTTTTTTTTTTTTTTTTAACAGTCTGAGCAGATGCTAGGAGTGCTGATAAGAGCAGATACTTCTAGCACCACTAGGGAGGCTCCATCTATTGGTGGTTGGATGCCATGGAGTTGGGTAGTGAAGTTCTTCCAATCTATCTTGGGATGAGAGTGTGCTTTTCTATAGTACTATTTTCAGTTGCCCTTTTTTGCTGTTGGTCAAGGTGTGTGTGTGTGGCAAATAGCAAAGTGAACTGGGAAAACAAAAAAGCAAAGCAAATAGAATCAAAACAGTGTAAAGTCGGGTGGCTACCAAAAACAGTACTGTAGAAAAGCAAACTCTCATCCCAAGATAGTGTTAAAAATAAAATCTCTATACCACTAAAAGATACAAAGGGACCGACGACACGATCGGCCGCGGGCCCAAGGGAAACTGCAGGAGGGAGCCAACAGGGCAGTGGAACCAATGCGGGGATGACGGCGAGACGGGAACTGGGCAGCGGCCAGTGGAAACGGAGGCGAAACGACGCGGGGCGGAACCGGGTAGGGGAACCAGTGCAGGGGCGAGGCCCAGGCGAAGGACGGAACGCATTCCCGAAACAGCAGGACGCGGACCCAGGCCATTCAACGAAATCGGTGCTGCGCAGTTAACCGGTCGGACGCCACAAGCTGTGCCGGGAGGGGGACCTGGTCCGGCGAGGCATACCCGTCGAATGGCCTTCCAGTTCCCCCCCCACCCACACAGCTTGCCGCATCGCGGCATACCCGTCCGACGGGCAAGCTGTGTGGGGGGAGCGGAACCGGTCCGACGCGGCAAGCTGTGTGTGGGGTTCGACGAAATCGGTGCCGCGCGGCATACCCGTCCGACGCGGCAAGCTGAGATGTGCTACGTGATGGAGCAGGATAGGGTGGAGGCCGGAGGAGGAGGAAGGAGCATGGCGGCCATGGATCATGAAATGGAGAGAGAGAGAGAGAGAGAGAGAGAGAGAGAGAGAGAGAGAGAGAGAGAGAGAGAGAGAGAGAGAGAGAGAGAGAGAGAGA
>BFEA01000002.1:5899629-5925325 GCA_003427395.1 Chara braunii
GTTCCCCGTAATACTATAATGACAATAAAAAAAAGGCCTGAAAGGCCGTCCTGTCCAGATTTGACAGGTAATTGAATTGGTTGGGCTTAAAGAATTAGCCTTTAAAAAAAAAAAAAAAAAAAAAATCTTCTCTGTATGGTTCCAATTTTAACGTTTATTAGGGTCTAGAAGTAGGCTCAGTCCTTCGGGACATCGGTGAAAATAAAATTGGAACGATACAGAGAAAGAAGATTAGCCTGGCCCCTCCCTGCGCAAGTATGACAAGCATAAATCGAGATGCAGGCTCGGCGGCACAGGATAGAAAGGAAAGGAATCTTACGTCGTATTTTCACACTACCACTCTTCTCAATGTATCTGACCGTAACTACGGCCAGATGTGGATGTATCTGCTTGCATTTCCATCCAGAAATAAGTAAAAACTTACTAAAAAGGTCCTGGTGTGAGTATATGCTCTTAGGGCCTCTTTCCACACAACTACAAATGTAAGGATTCCTTTTTTTTCTTTTTTTTTTTCTTTTTCTTTTTTTGGGGGGGGGTGGGGAGGGGCCAACTGCTGTAAGGATTCTTGCAAAATCACCCTTCTTTTTTTTATTGTCATTTTAGTATTACGGGGAACCCCGTAGCAGCTACATCCGTGCTCAAGCCTCCAGCGAGGGAACATGCAGAGCTGCACCCCCAGCAGGTGCGATACCTGCTACAGCAGGTGGGCGATACCCGCCAGGGGTCAGCCGGTAGCATCAGGACCGAGCTTCTTCGATGGGCCAGTCACTGTGCCTCCCCTTTGGTCCCCTCCCCCTATGAACATCAGCAGTCTCTGCTCTATGCCACTCGGGGGGACCATATCTCTAGGTGGCGGGCGCCAAGCTTGCCCAGGAAGGTGCATGAGGCCAGTGGGGATTGAACCGAAGACCTCCTGAATGCCACTTGCGTGCCTTACCAACTGAGCTGGCCCCAATCCTTCAACCACACCCTAATGACGGAAAAAAAGAAGAAGAACTCCAGAATGTTTCCACATTTTAGGCTTTTGGGGTCCGCCCCTAAAAAATAAGTGCACCCCAGGCAAAACGACGAAAATCTCTAGGGAGCCCCCGGAGGTGATTTGAAATGTGAGGGTGGGACCCTATGGAGTGCGTTATTCATGGAGGTGGTGGTTTTTTATTTTTTATTTATTATTATTATTATTATTTTTTCCGGGCAAAGCACAGTTGTTCCTGCTCCAATGCGTTTGTGTCTGGTCCTTTGTTCGGGACGGTGCCACCCACGAGACCCGGTACCGCTTTCTGCAGTGCTGTTGTGAGGCCATGGTAGCCGTTGGCAGGAACCAAAGGTTGTTCCGGAAGCTCGGAGGACCTGTAGGAGACGCACTGTAGGAGACAACGGCCGGTTGGAATTAAGATCTTGTCCGGATACGCAGCAAAGATGCCAGTAGTGGCATCTTGGACAGCCTTGATGCCTGATGACCTCCCTATGCCGAACGGCGGCGTGCTGCTCTCGAAAGTCTCTCTGGAGCCCACTGATAAGCCACGATATAGTCGGGCTGCAATGGCTCCCGATAGTGAGTCAGTCTGCGGTGAAGGAAATGACCGCGCACCGCCACTATGTCATTGAACACCGTTTGTGCCATCTGCAGTTTGTCATGGAAGTAATCGTCGGTTGCATCGTCTGCGATGGTGAGGACCCTCCATGTTCCACCCGTCCTTCTTTTCACCCATCACCGCGGTGTCTCCCTCAGCATCACACCCGCCACGATGGCGTTCGACAATAGGAATGACGCGTCCCATAGATCTGGCGAGGAGTTCATCAAGGCCTGGGCTAGGGCGGCCTCTCGTCTGTCCCGCTGTCTTCTGCTGGCCCGCTGCAGGTCGTTCACCATCGTCGGAAGACGAATCAAGGGACGGGTCAGTTACAGTGTTGCAGTCCCCTCCAATCACCAGGTTATCTACATAAGGAATAAATGCTCGGAGCTCTGAAAAGAACTCCGGGCGTTCTTTGCAATCAACTGTGGCGTAGATCAACATAAACGCTCATTCCTCATCGTTAATTAAGGCTTTAACCCATAGCCATCTACCCAAAGAGTCGTAAAAAACCTAAAATCTTGCATTTGAAATTCCTATGAAACAAGATCGCCACCCCTCCCTTAGTGTCCTCCGCTGGCCTCCACCATTGTTTCCCCCTCCACCAGTTTCCTAATTCACTGTTCTTATCCTCATTGAACTTCGTCTCCTGAATTAGAGCAACCTGTATTTTATTATGATGGAGCCAGGTCTTAAGTCTGACTCTCTTAAAAAAAATTTGTGACACCCAACCTCACGCCCAGTGCGACTTCCTGATTAGCGTGTGGGTGGGCCTGGAAGCGCGAAAAGGTGTGTGCCAAGGATTTTTGGAAAGTGCGGGTGGAGTCTCAGGTCGGAACTGAGATCTCTTGTGACAAGTTTCACTGTTTCAGGGATGCGAATGCAGGAGGAGGATAGGTGCGGATCGGAGTCCTGCTGTAGGCCGGGGAATGGGGGCTATCGCTCCAGTGGTTTCGTCGTCTGGGTCAAACGTGTATCTGGTGAACCATCGGGACGCTATGGCTATCTCGCTGATTGACCACCTGTCGACGTCTAACGTCGCAGGTCTCGGAGTCGGACTCGGCCGGTCTCAGCCAAAGGTTGTGTGTCCGTCGTTCCTCCTTCGAGCAGGTTCGTGGGATGAAGTCGGAAGCTCGGTACTCGTGGTCCTGCAGGCACTCCGAGCACGAGGGTTGGGGCCAATAGGGGGCGATGGCGGGCCAAGGGACGATGGTGAGGGAGTGGTAGGGTAGCATGCGGTGATAGGGAGGGAACTCGGTCCCTATGATGATGATCCTGAGTTTCGCGACGACATGACAGGTGTGTGGGTTAGAGTAGTGGGGGAAATAGGAAATAGTACGTCCCAAGGCCTGGTCGAGGTCCCGCTTGCAGATTCGTTCGTTCCTCGTTAAGTAAGGGAAGTTCGGGGGTTCCGTCCTGGGCCGTGTAGACAGGCGAGAGTGCTCCCAGTATCCTCGAAATTCCCGATCCCTCAAACACTCACGGTCAGTGATGTAAACGGGGGCGTCGACATTCATATTGCAAGTTGGGGTGGAACGTCGGTCATTTGAGATTTTAGTCGAGTTCAGGGTTCGCGGACGCGCGTGTAGGCAGCGATCGTCCCCGACCGAACTTACACGCGTATACACAAGCCCTGTCCTTCGATCAGAGGGGCGGAAGCCAGCAGCTCGCAAGACAGATCATCCTATAATGAGGCAACCTTTCAATAGTCTATTATGCCTATCCAATTCATGTACAAGCAGGATTACGCCTATCATCCATGCATCTAGTTTTGAATTGAGGCCCATCAGTTTGAAATCACACAAGGGCTAATCGTCGGGGATCAATCAATTAGACCCATTAAAAAACAGAGAAGGGGAGCAGAGGAAAACAACCATTCATTAACACCCGAGGAGAGCAAATGAAAACATACACGTCAACAAAAAAAAGCAAATGAGAAGTCCGAAGGCCGATCCAGAAATAAAAAGAGGGAAGACCCGCGCCGAATACCAAAATTGCTCAGAAGGAAAAAAAAGGAATCAAAATGGCTTAGAAGTATAGAAGAAGAAACTCATTGCACACTTCCCGTCGCTCTCTCTCTCTCTTCTCATCACCCTGATGCGGGCAGTTCGTCGCCTCGCACCCACACAGAGTTGTCACCCCACTTGATCCACACATGCCAGCCAGACTCGCCCGTGTGCCATAGTTCGTCGCGGTCCCACCTCAACCCCGCACGATCAGCATCAGCTCGTCGGATCGCCCAACTCTCTACTCACCTGCCAGCTTCCATTCGTTAGTCGATCCTCTCGACCACGCTAACTTCCAAAGATGCTTAGAGAGGGAGTTAATCGTGCTTACAAAATTTATAGTGCATGCATGTGCGAGCGATACCCGGGATTGTGTCTGAGTACATGGAAAAAGGAGGAAGGGAGTGCCTACGACTGCATGGCCAGGTCGCGGCGTGAGGGACGTAGCCTCACTTCACACATCGATCCGGTCATGCATGTGTTCAGGCCAATAGGACGGAGGAAGAAGTACGCGCGCACGAAGGCGCCACAAAAGGTACTAAGAGTGAGGGAATTACAGTTGCAATTATGCCCGCCAAAATAAAATTTACAGTTATACTCATGATTAAGGCACAGAGAAATCAGAGCATAGATCTTGATGCTGCATGGCATGCGCAAGAAAGAAGCGCAGTGCAGCAGAAATTGAGGCGCGCCTAAATTCCTAATTCTAATTCCTAGTTGCAAAAAAGAAATTTCGAACAAAGCAATTCTCGAGAGCCTGTGGGGACTTGACATCACTTGAAAATTCAAAAAGATTTTTCCGCGTGACTATCGCGCCAAAAATTCCCCATTCCCACAGCAAAACAAGAAATAAGTTATGACAACAGTTATTCGCCGTGCTCGCTAAGGTGCAATCAACTACCAACCGTCACCGAACCAGGCCAGCCCTCCCCCCTTTCCCAAAGGACGTATAAGGCAAGGGCATCCACGCAATTCACCAAGCCATCCCGACTCAACCCGTTTCAACCCCCGACGCAGCCTCGCGCGGAAGATCGTGTGGCTGCAGAAAGTGGTTCGTCACATTCCTTTTACCTTTAGTCTCTCCAAGATCTGTCACATTCCAATAAACAAACCTGGATTTACTGAGGGGCTGCATTGCCCATCAGATTCGCCCCTTGATGGATTGATATTTGATTCTCAATATGTCCGCTTCCCATGACCTCCGAATTGAGTCCAACAGGAACTTCGAGTGCAGACTTTCGTTCCCAGTCAGTTGGACATTCAGTTGAGCCCGGGCCTCTTCATTAGTGCCATCAGAGATTGAGGTCATCTTCAGGTCCTTGGTATTGTTAGATTTGAATGCGTTCGTCGAGATCCAATTCAACCCACAATCGATGGGTCTAGCATTTATTAAGAAGGCATGGATAAAAAACCATCTTCGCATTGCTACCACTAAACGAACCCAGGTGCTGCATAGTAATATATCCGATGACCAGGCCGACATCGTATCTGACCTCCAGGTATCCTTCCACTAGTTTGACTCAGAGAGTAGAGGAGGGGGATGTGATATCCTCTAGTCCGCAAAGGAGCAGTTTGAGCGAACCTTGATGTGCAAGGAATGACATCCACTTCGCTGATAAGGCACTCTCCCAGAGGATAATTGGACAAAATAGGTTGGAGATGGTTACCTGATTAGCATGTTGCTCTTTTGATACCGAAGTCATCGGAGCTGGCTCTTGTTGTCCGGAAGGCTGTTGGGGTGAGTAAGGTTGTTGCGCCATGCCTCGGGAGAAGAAGGCTCCCGGTTGCAACCCGTTCTCGGAGGAAGAAACAAGAGAAGAAATTCGTGGAGCGAAAACCTGCTCCTTCAAGTTACCAGGGTTTTCGTTCCTTCTAGCATCACATCTGCTATACTTTATAGGCGAGATTTGCAGATTGCCTTCCACAAAAATCACTCCAATCCCTAGAGAGCGAGGGGAGGATGGAGAGATTGAGATACTCAAGGATGAACTCTCCTTACGCCTTAATTACCTACTTTGCCCATTGACTGTCCTCTCCCTCTCGTCGTGGAGGTGGGGGAAGTACACAATGGTGTCAATGAGGCTGCTTGCGCAACCGATCCCTTATTTAACTGAGATGATCGGCCTCTTCCGGACTAATTAGTCTTGGCCCCCACAAGGGAATTACCCCTCCCGTTTGTCCCAGGTCGGGATGTCAATGCTCTTGAGATATTAGAGGGGATCCCAAGGGGTGGGTATATCGATGTCTGTCCTTATTGTAGATTGGAACTTGAAGGCAGGAGCGGAGGAATCGCTGGTCCTGTTGCTTGGGAGTTCTAGCTTGTTGTGCTTGGTTGTGAAGGGCCACCGCCTGCTGGGAGATCGCCTGGATTCAATGTCGTAGTTGTTGATGGCCCGGCTGCGCCTAGTACCGGTGATGGGAACTGTTGAGCTACAATTCCGGGAGTTGGACACGAGTTCCCTTTCTTGGAATCTGGAAGGGTGAATCTTCATGCCTGGGTAAAAGTACGAGTGAAGTACTACGAGCAAGGGGGATACTGTTGTCTTGGGGAAGGTTGGCACCGTTCCCTCGCCTGTTCCATTCGTGATGCTTGATAGGAACTAGTTGGATCGTCTGCTTGTGTCGTGTCCGCCTTGTCAGGGCACTCAGATGAAAAAAGGCCATACCACCTACAAAACCGACACCATGGAGTATTGTTATCTTCTAAATTTGTCAATAACGTATCCAAACCTACCTTTAGGGACAATACCGACTTGAAGCGAGATTCAAACTTTTGAACTATGTCAAACTTGGCATTGACGAGATGAGGCATAAACGCGTCCTCAATAGGTTTGTCTTCCTTGACGACCGCTCCTATGATTTTTATAATCCGATTCATTGTGCGAATGAATGATAAGAAAAAAATAGAAAATCGAATGACAATCACCCAATAATTTTTCACTCCCTTTCTCTCTCTTCTTGTTTCCCATTTGCTCTTGGGCAACCAAGAGCGAATGATAACCTTGTACTTTTGCTTATCTAATAAAAATTAAATTTCCTACTTCCTTCCCATCATTGTTGTGTTGGCCTCTAATGATCTCATTGTGTATGAGATCATGGATCTGCCTTCGACATGTGTGGAGCCACGACCTTGAGCTTTAAGCTCCTGACTCAAGCGGCCGCCTTCCAAGTTTCGTACAATTGGAGATTCTCTTTGTTGTCGAGACTCTTGGCCTTACCCCCGAAAATAAAGATCACAGTGTGGTCTTCCATCCATTAGATTTGAATCTTGTTGAAATCGTCGCGGACCACTCCATTGATACTATCTTATTCGGTATCGACCTCTAGGTATTAGTCCAACTCCAAAATGTTCCCTTGTAGAAAACATTGTTGAAGTATTGCTTGAGTCCGTTGCTCCTCCTCCGCACCAATGTCGTCCGATTGATTTTGTAGTATAATGTCCTCTACATGCGCCATCGTTCCCCTTTACCAAAAATAATCAATGGTTACCAATTGATCCCAACGGAGGAAGGTACAAACTGCCAAAAATTCTATAATTCCTCCCTGCTTCAATTATAAGGGAAAAAACAATACCCTCGAGATTTATCAAGGTATGACGTGAGAAGAATTATTGAGAGTGATGCAACATGAAACGTTAAGACTGGGCGTGGTAAAGAACTAGCTGAAGAGGAATAATGTGAATGAAACAAGACTCCCCGCTTCCATTGCGAGAAAAAAACAACTCACTCTAACCAACCCGAGGTAAACAGGAAGTCTGTAGACAGGGCGAGGTAGATTCTCGACTTGTCTAGGAGGCTTCTACCAGATATCTGTTTGGGACATGGCCTCAGTGAGCAATGCATCAAGCTCTCACTCTAATGACGAACTTCAAGGTACCTTCACGGTAGATGCTCCCCTGCATTCACCATCACGCGTAAAATTAGGGTTTGCTTAGTTACTCTAACTCAGTAACTCGCGCTAGCGCATGCAACATAGGATTCATGAAAACCCAACAAAAAAAATATGTTTGGTTTGAACAGAATCTATTTAGGATTATGAGCGTATGGTTTTTATACCTTCTGTAGGAGCAAGATTCTTTGCAAAGTTAAAAAACGACAAAAAAAAAACAAAAAATAATTTTTGAGAATCATTGGAAGTGGCAAGGAAAAAATCAGGTTTTCCACAATAAATCCTTACTAAGCGAAGTATTCTATATTTAAAAATTAAAATATACATTTTTTTATTATCTCAAAAGATCATGTGTATAGTTTGTGGGCAAACTTTTTTTTTTATAATGTTTTTTATTTTTTTTTTCTTTCATTTTTTTATTTTTAACTTGCGTTTGACTAAGAATTTGAAGATGTCTATGAGACAAAAGTTATTTGTGCTATTATTTTACATAACATAAATTTTTTAGCAAGAAGTTTATTGTTAACTTCAAAATTGTTTTATAGAGTCTATAAAATGTTGGAAACGACATATAGCCCTATATGCCAGAATTCACTAAAACTGTTTTTTTACAACTTTCGAGTTTGTTTTATTGGAGCTCTGTTTTTTCTGTCAATCTATTGAGAATGACTTATAGTCCTATAATAGGCTCTTTGCAAGCAAGAGTTTTCCTCGACATTTTGAGGATCGTTTGACCGTTTGCCTGATTTTTTGCTTTCTCATTTGGAAAGTGGTCGGAAATGTATTTTTTTTTTTAACCAGAGATAGAAGTTTGAGTTCTAATTTTTCACTTTACACAAAATGTTGGGTTTTGTGGTTTTATATGGTTTTCACGAATCCTGTGTTATGCACAAACTGTGTTGCTGACAACTCGTTTCGGTCGGCCCTACAGGTGCCTTCTTAGCTGTCACACTATCCAGTTGCCTCAAGTAATCGGTGCAAGTGGAACATGGTCTAAATTTCCTTGTTGATGTAATGAATTATTTGTCTTCATTATATATATAAAAAAAATATATTAACAGCCAAAAGGCTTCGACACACCATAATGATTGACAAAGAAGAAAAATGCGAGTGCACATTTCCAAAGAAGGTGAAAATGCTCATTCATGACTATGAATGATCACAGATGTATCTTGCCACCTTCTACGGGATGATACACTCACATTTCCCCCCCCTTGAGAGTGTTGTTACGAGGCTTAAAGCCTAACTATCGCTTCTTCACTTCTAACAACAGACTACAGTGATGGCCAAAAATAGAGGATTAAAAAAAAGAAGAAATCTAGGATCCGGTGAATTGAGATTTCCTTGCTGGGTGGGGTGAAGTGTTCAGTTGGTTGGTAAGGCACACAAGTGGCATTAAGGAGGTCTTGGGTTCAATCCCCATTATACCTTTCTGGGCATGCTGGCGCCCGCCACCTAGAGATAGCCCGTTGGTCCCCATAATTGACATTAAAAAATAATCTCTGCTGATTTTTATAGAGGGAGGGGTAATCGGGGAGACGCAACAAGTGGCCACTAAAATGGTTCTCGATTGTGACGTTCAACCTCACGCCCTGCGCTGTTTTCCAGCCGGAGTGGTAACATATGTGGAATAGGCATTGGAAGAACAACAAAATGGGGGTTGCCAATGATTTTTGGGAAAACTAGGTGTGGGGACACAGACATAACTGAAATCACCCGTGTGGTTCCGGTTTAGTGAGAAATGACCATAGTTGTGCAGAAAAGAAATAACATGCGCCGCTTTCAAACGTTCATTTAATCCAAAAAACATCTTTGAACTTCCATGCGAGCTACTCAACGTCTTTTCGAATGGAAAGGTGAGGGTACACACGTGAGATTGCGTTTTCGAATTAAGTCATGGCGTATTTGTTACAAAGCTCGGAATCTGACGTGGACCCAGATGGTCTCAGTCTAGTTGCTATTTCCTTGTATTCGTCCTCGCCATGTGTCCGGTAATGGAACCCCTTTTCCCGATAATGCTCAGTGAGGTGACAATCGCTACACAAAGTGTTGGGCCAACGAGGTGCCACCGTCGTCCACGAGATGATAATCAACTCGTTAAGAGACAATAGCAATGAGTACGGAGGAAAGTGAGTATCAGTAATAACAAAATCGGCGCCTACGAATCATGAGCACCGTGTTTCAAGAGGGAAATAGTAAGAGTCCGCCGATCTTGGGGACGACTTCTTGTACGTCTCACTCACATAAATATATTATTTCCTCGTTGTTGGAAACGGGCGTGGCGAGGATGTGGGAAGTCGACGCCCGCTCGGATCAGGGCAACCGGTCCACATCACATAAGCGAGGATGATCACGTATGTCCAATCAATCAAATACAAATAACCAAATAGACACCATGATATGCATTATGCATTATCTTCCGCTCATCGTGCAAATCAATCCAAATTGTAAGTCCATGCAATCCAATCAGTCTAGTGAAATATCATTCTACATTTGTGTAAATAGTTAAGTATGCATCGAAGTGATCACATTAAATTTTTCCTTGATCTTCGTTACCGGGTAACAACTCAATAGATACATGCGTATGAGAGATCATTCATGCATTGATCATCGAATATCGAGGAGCAGAGAGAGAGACAAATAAGATTGCTTGTTCCTGCTGGTCTCTTTAGACTCAATGATACTCGTCCTTACGAGATCCGATTAAATCCAATGAGACGAGCACGACAAGACCATGAGAGTTGATAGGGACGAGGGAGTTACTAAAACATTCATGAAGAAAATATCAAGAGAGAGAGAGAGAGAGAGAGAGAGAGAGAGAGAGAGAGAGAGAGAGAGAGAGAGAGAGAGAGAGAAGAAAGAAAGAGAAAGAAAGAAGGAAAATGAGGTCGAAGGAGGGAGACAGAGTGGTAGCTCGACCGAAGAAGGGGATTAAGACAAATGAGTTATGACCACACAAACCGTCGTGAACTTAGCTTCCAATACAAGAAGAGGAGGAACTGAAGATTGAAGGCGCATAAGCCTTCTGCTATCTCACTATGGTCTTGTGCCATACAACCACTTATTTATACACACCTTCCTTATGCTGATACTAACGATCCTGGCCACTGTCGACCGGTAGAAGTGATATGTCGCCACGCCGATCGGACCCTGTACCTCGCGCCGTGTCTGTCACCCACGGGAGGGTCGGTCGGGGCTCCTGTAACCTGCAAGAAAATAGTTAGTCCACATCCACATAAATAACGATCGGGATATAGACACAACCACACGTCTATCCTAGTCCACCGTATAGAAGGAATAGAAAGTATGTTTTCATTTAGTCGAAAACAATCAGGTTCGCTGCATTATTCCCAACCCCAGAGATGGCTCATGAACCCAAGTCGGGAAAATCGGTCTGAGTTCCGATTGACCTTACAGACAGTCTAGGGCGAATCCTTCGCCCGATGGGATGTCGCCGGTAACGGGCCTGCTGATCCCATGAAATAGTGCTTGAACTCTCAGTGTCCGAGGCAGAATCGAGGGTCTACCATGACCGCTGATCGTAGTCAAGTTTCCCTTATCACTTTAGGGAAAAAAAACCTCAGCCCGTGCTTCGAACCAAATTCTCTCTTTCACCGTAGTCCCCGCGGCCCAAGGTTTCGACTTTCTGATTCTGTTATCCTGGTCCCGGCCTGGTTCCAGAGGCTCAAGCCTGCTCTCAAATGCCCGTCTTGACCGGAAGGCCTCGGCCTGAATTCCAATGTCCCAACCTGTCCTCAAATGTCCGGCCCAGTCGGAAAAGACCTGCTTGACCCAAGTCCCGGCCTCGCTCAAGTCCCAGTCTCGACCAAACTTCCGGCCCGTCAAAAGTTTTCGGTCCCATCCGAAGTCCTTGTCCCGTCCTAAGTCTCTGCCCCGTCCAAGGTCTCGGTCTGTTCCGAGTCCCGATCTCGTCGCGAGTCCTGATCTCGCTCGGTCTATCCCAAAACCTCAATCTTTGACTGAGGTCCCGACCAGCCCACAACCCCGACCCGGCCCGAAGTCCCGAACTGTGCCCATCGTCTCAGACTAGCCCGAAGTCCCAAACTGACCCAAAGTTGGATCTGGCCCGAATTCTGCTTCTACCCAAAGTTTCGGTCTTGTCTGAAGTCCCGGTCCCGTCTACAGTCCCGGTCCCGTTCAAAGTCCTGGACCCGTCCGAAGTCCCTGTCCCTTCCAAATTCCCGGTACCTTCCAAAGTCCCGAATCTGGATAAGTGTGTGCGTGTAGGCGCTAAGCCGAACCGGGCTATCCGTCGGCGCCCGCTCTTTCACTTGCACATAGTGATCCGCTTGGGCAGATATCTATGTGTTTGCGCGCGTGCTTGTTGTCGCACACCTGCACTCCCCTGGTTCCGTGCGCGTCCCCCCCGTCACTGCGTTCACGCTCGTGTGTTCGCGTGATCCTATCCTGATCCCGCAGCGTGTGCACGTGTGCGCACATGCTCACTCGCTCCTACCTCGATCGAGCGGTGTGTGAGTGTGTGTGCGGGTGCTCACGCCCTCCTATCCCGATCAGACTATGTGTGAGCATGTGCGCGTGTGCTCACTCCCTCCTATCTCGATCGCGCGGAGTATGAACATGTGCGCGCTTGCTCGCGCGCTCCTTACCCAATCATGCGGTATGTGAGCATGTGCGCGCGTGCTCCTAACCCAAACCGTGCGTTGTCGGTGCGAATACCCTTACAAGGGTATCCGCCCTGGTTTTGCAAGTAACAAAAACTAAGTTAAAGTTCAGGTATAAGGCGCGGCGATGTCTATGGTTTACAGTAGGTTGGGTGGTTGACTAATTTAAAGAGTGTATGGGCGCGCGGACGTGAGGCGCGTGTGATCTTTTTATTTGTTAATGATTGAAGAGTCGGCGTGATCACCGACCCAAATTTTATTTCTGATTAAATTAGGATTAAAGAGATTATGTCTCGCTGATTGATGCGCTGACTGGTGACTCGTGCTTACGTACGGAGGACGACACCGACAATAATGTGATGTTGAAGACATTTTGGTAGAGTTGCACGTCGTGAAGTATCTATTTACTTAGGTGTCCGTCACAACTAGACTCGGCTTTGGGCCTAACACTATTGGTTATAGCGTCGAACTTTCAACAGGGAGATTCAGGGATCGAGATCGAGCGGCGACGACGCAGGGATATCAGAGTAGTGCGAAGGGACCAAGGGGTTGAGGGTTCGGCGGGCCTATCCCTCTTGGTTTTGCTGTCGGCGGCGTTGGAACGGTGCTAGTGGTTTCATTTTTTCCCTTGTTCACCGTTTTCTGACGACTAAAAGTCTCTAAATATTGTATTATTTACTGTCATATTATTACTACTTTTATGAGTTGGCGCTCCTTGACTCAGACGCAACACCGGATCTAGAGGCAGTCGCGGAGGTCAAGGGCACTGAGCGCGGACCACGTTTTACGGGCATACCGCCCACCAATCGTAGGTCTGCTACGGAAGGTTTGACCGTGAGTATGTCCATTAGGCAAGGGGTGCCAATGAGACGTTGCCGTAGTATTAACTGTGCGGCAAGTTGTTCCAGCAGCGGTTCACATGGGGCCTTTTTCCACTTCAGCTTTCAAATCTGCATTGGGACTGCCTCAATGAGGCTCAAGCTGCAAGCTTGCAGCAGGCTAGGGCGCTGTGGGGAAAACTGCAGCGGTACCACTGTATTTCGCCCGTCGGACCTGAAGGTAGGGGTGAAAAACTGATCGAACCGTCTAGTAGTTGACTTCCCTGGAGCTTCCCTTGAGACCGCCGGTACTGCTCTGAGCGCTACCCGACTGTCTGTGGAATCGGTCGCTGTCAAAGAGCAACGTTGATCGGAAAGAGGAGCAGTTGGGACTGTCGGGCAGATAGGGCCGGGTCGCTGCGACTACCAAGCGTTGCGCTAGCAACAGTGGGCGAGGCACAACAATGAAGCAACGGGGCACTAAGGCAGGGTACGGGCGCAGTTGGAGGGGGAATGCACCCGAACGCGATTTGCGCTGAATCCATTCGCAAACGAAGCTGTCTGGAGTGATAGCTATGGCAGGGATGATGGAGGCAAGGAAATACAAACCCCACTTGATTCCTAACAGAATCGAGTGAGGTAGACTGTTACGCTGGGGTTTTCAGGGCTTGCAACCCCGAATCTGTGTTCAGATTAGGATGAAAATTAGTGGTTAGGAGGTTAGGAGAGAAAAGAGCAGCACGAGAGATAGCGGGAGTGAGAAGGAGGGAGAATAAGGAAATGCTTATCTCCCTCGTTTTCGACTGGATTTAAACGAGGGAGGGCTAAATCTCAGGGTTTTTGGACAAGGCGGTTCGGGTTGGTGTAGTTAGTTTTGGGTTTAGTTGATTAGAAGTCGAGCTAGATAAAGAAATCGGTGCGCCGGGATATGGAGGAGAGGGGTAAGAAAAGAGTAGGAGGATTGAGATTACTACTCAAATTTTGGAGGAATCAGTCAGGGAGAGAATCGAGGTAGGGGTTTTAACGGTAAGCGAATCCGTTGGCAAAGTCGGATTCAAGAATTAGTGCGTGGTTTCAGAGGTATGAGTATTGAAGACTGCGCCTGGGAAAACAAGAATTTCGAAAAATCAATGTATCTTTCCACGTTCTGGCGGAAGATTCATTATCATTTCGATCAAATTTGTAAGTAAGTGCGGAGGGGATGAAGATTTCAACAGCGGACAGGCTCTCTGAGCGACGGAGCGTTGTGAAGAGAGAGCAGAGAGAGAGAGTTAGAGGGAGATGGGGCGCACGTACCTAAGACTGCGATGGGGCGAGGAGACAGCGAACGACGTAGATAGGTGAGCGGGGTGAGGGTATCAAGTGGGGTGAGCACACTTACCTGGGCAGGGTGTATCTGACTCATATTCGGGTGGAGAAGTTCATCGATTTTGCTCATTCTATCGAAGGAAGTACCCCCCCCTCTATCTTTCAGCGTGCATGGCTGAACAACGTCGTATGTTTCCATGCTCTAGCGGAATATTCATTCCGATTTTGCTCATGGAGGTGGCATCAACAGAAAAAATATCGCTGACTTCCAACTTATTTTCGTAGCGCTGTCCAACTTATGCACGCCGCAAGGGCTGTGACCAATTGTGAATGAGGGTCTTCTGCTGTGTTCAACTAGTTATCAACATGATCAACTTTTTTTCAACGGGTCGAACATGCTCTCCAACAGGTTTCCAACTTTTAGTGAACGACTCCAACATCGTTTCGTACAGGCCTCCAACATGAACCAACACGTTTCCAACATGGTTTCGTACTGCGGGTCGGTACTGCGACAATGCGTTTTGTTGTGGTGTTATTTGACCCCTACTGAGGGAATTATTTTTATATCGCAGTGTTTTTTGTCGGCGTTCCAATTTCGACTACCTGGGATGTACTTGATCGTTTTGTCGTGGTCGTCGACAACTGGGGAGTGGCGTTGAACATTGTGAACTTCAGCATACTTTGGGCGAAATCTTGCCTGCCGGGCAGACCGTCGCGATTTGAATTTGCGTGGGGTTTGTGCGCCGCTGGGGCCCCTTATAGATATATATGTTATTAAAAGATGGGTATTTCGGTTGCCGTACAACCAATGCAATTGCCTTATGAATCTGGATAGGGCGGCCTGAAATCACTTTTTTATTTTGTCATTACACTATTACGGGGAACCCAGCAGCAGGCGGGCGACACAAGGCACGGGTCAGGCACTGCAATCAAAACTGAACTGCCTAGTCCCCATGTTACTGTGCCTCCTCTTCGGCCGCCTCCCCCTTTTGAACATCAGCAGTCTTTTGTAAGTGGCAGTTAGGGGGGACCAACGACATATCTCAACGTGGCGGGCGCCAGGCTTCGGTGAGGATGGTACGTGAGGCCAATGGGGATTGAACCCGAGACCTCGTGAAATCCACTTGCCTGCCTCAACAACTGCGTTAGGCCGGTGGATCAGGGGCCCTGTATCAACAGCTGACGTGGTGCACAAAAAACGGCAGTGAAAACAAAGGTGTCAGCCAATGTTTTTTTTTGGGGGTAACTTCGGCGCAGTCATGAAAACAGTTTGTAATTGCACTTCGGCCAATCCCCCAAATACAACACCCCCCACGAGACCCTAGCCGACCCGATACGTAGGTCATGTACATTCACCATTACCGGCCCCATGATGTGGCGAAGTGGCGGGTGTTTCCTCTGTGCGGACACTAAGGGAGATGCACGAATCCAGCCGAGACATTGGCCAAGTACTTGGAAGCAGTGAGAGGAATACTTACTTGGTTGGAAGTAGTAGATAACTCCGCGGTATTGCAATAATTTCATTCCGATTTGGCCCATCCTAGTGATTGAGGCAATGTGAGCCTGACCACGGACTGGATACTTACTTGGAGGCCACGTGGGGTTAGGAGAGGCAGAGCTGAAGGTATGCTTGCTAGACTGTGTGTGGCCATCGTATCGAGCCTAGTAGAGAGGGCCTGACTGTAAGGCTGCTGACCCTACGTATAGTTGTGGGCCGCCGGCCTCCTTTGGCCGGAGCAGCAGAAGACTAAGGAGTGTTGTTTTGTTTGTCGGCAAACATGTTGCACTTGCATGGCCAGCTGGATCGCACGGTTGCTTCCCTAAGGAAAGACAGGGAGGTTTGTGATGCTGACCCAACCCGTATCCTGAGCTGCGGCCAATGCGTTTGGGTCAACGGGCATGATGGAGTGGTCAGACGCCAAAAAGAGGGGGATTTCTTTGGGTACTGTTGTGCTTTGGTTGCTGTCGTATTCCAGTGTGGAACGATGCAAATTTTTAGATGCCTTTACGGATCGAAGAGGATTACCGCATCACACTGCGCTCGACCCAACTCATTATCACTACTACCATTCGAGTAGAGCACGCGAGGGGATATTGCTGCGAATTGGAAGACTGTCAATAAATCAACAGTTGAAAGTTGAGAGTTTTATTTCGGTTTGACCATACTACTGCATGTTCTGGCTACCATTGCCGGGCCCTCAAGCGTATCAAGGCAACAAGGCCCTCTACTAGGAGTTGAGTCAGTCCCCCTCCTGTATCTCGAGCGTCTGAAACCCCTACTTCCGTCCTTCTTACTCCAAGTCTAATCCTGTTCTGAGAGGAAAGCGGCAGGCGGGATTGCAACCCTTTGGACCACAGCAAGACTCTGTCGGGAGTTAGCCCACCGATTGTAGGAGCTCTGCCGGAACTCAGGAGGAGTTCTGGAGGCAGGAAACTGAGAGGTAACCTTTTGCTTTCCTTCTATAAACCCAATTATAATCCTTATCTGCATTCCTTGTTATGTTTTGACTGAGTATATACTGTGTGCATCCTTACTTTGACTTTCAGTTTGACTTTCAGGACACGAACCTGACTAAGTAAAGGGATGTATGTGCGATGTCAGTTTCAGTTTTATTGTTTGACTGAAAGGAGACTGTGGGATTGCATCTGAGGGAAGGATGGGAGAAAGACAGTATTGTTTGTTTGACTGGGTCTATCAAAGGCTGGGCAAGTCTCCATAAGTTTAGGGGACGCCCAGTGCTATGTTTATTTTGAATTGCCTAGAGAACCAGACATGTTCCATAAGTTTGGGTGGTCTGGTTGCTCTGACTTGTGAGGGCTGACTCTGATTGACTTTTCGAGGACCAAGCACGTTCCATAAGCTTGGGTGACTTGGTTGCCTTATTTACTTTGAGTTTCTTTCAGTTTTATTTGGTTCTGAACGAGGAGGCCTGAGCATGTTCCATAAGTTTCAACATAAAGTTTCCCATGAATTAAATAATTATTTTATAATAAAATTACATTCCAAATTTTAAATTTTCATTCCATCTTAAAAAATGTCACTCCAATTTTAAAAATTTTCGTCTTATTTGAAAATTTTCCTTCCTAGCATGGGGTATCCTTTCTTATTTGAACTGTATGCTAGAGATGGAATGGAAGTCTGGATGAGTTCATGAAATATTTTAATTGGATTGTCGTTCTAAGTAAGGATTTTAATCATAAATAAGGTCATCCAATCTAAGTTAGAAGATATTTGTTGCAGTATAATGAAAGTTTAATTAAAACATTTCATAAACGTATCTAGCCTTTCATTCCATCTTGAACAAATATATGTAGTTGGAAGGGAAAACTCATATTTAGACGGGAACTTATCGAATAAAACTGAAAATTTTAGAATTGGAGGAACGTTGGAATGATAATTTATATATATTAAGGAATTTTTTTTATCAAATATTTTTTCAACTTTCATTTTTCGTGGGAATTTTCCTGTTGTTGGGTGGCTCAGCCTCTTCCTCATTTGGTTTTAAGAGAAAGAACCAGGATAAGGACCAGACATGTTCTATAAGTTTGGGTGGTATCGGTCCAACGCCACGCACATGCTGGAACCAGAAGGTTATAACTTGACTATATTTTATTACTATCCTACTTATGAATATGCTAGTCAGACAGGGTTCCATACGTTAGGGTAGTCTGACTATAGTTTATCACCAACTGGAGATAATACTAATTAAGGGTAGATTTGTGGTACGAAGGTGCAGACTGTATCTTGAGCTGAAAATGATTGGTTCAGTTATATGCTACCTCAGAAGACTACGTGCAGATAATTATATAAAATTGGGATACTTAATAAACAGTTCAGGGCAACTAGGGTGACTTAGTCATATGTCCAAAGAAGAGAAAAATTGTTGTGCCATGTGTTTTTGTATACTTAATGGCTGAGCTAGACATGTTCCATAAGTTTGAGTGGTCTAGCTTTATGCCCTATGTAAGCTGGGTATAAAGAGATAAATCATTGAGAGACTATCAATTATTGTTTGATAAAGTTGACTTTGGGATGATGAGAGTACTTACCTTTGTGGTTTGACCTGCATGTGGCTGAGTGAGACTACTACTTAATCTGAGTTTCAGTTCGATAGATAGTTGCTTTAATTGCTCGCCATGTGCTCGAGCCATAAAAGTTAGTTTGAATTCCTGCATTTTATGAGCTAAGTTAATTTTACTTAGGTAAATTTCTGCATTTTCTGGGATATTTTGTTATACTTGGCTTTGTATAAAATTTGGTAAGTTACTTTCTCTATGGGAAGCGATGCCAAAATTTCTACAAAACCAAGGAGTTAGTCAAATCTTGTTTTTTCAAAGTTCAACTTGTCTGACTTTTATATATGAGTTAGTAAACATCCGGAGAGGCTCTTTCTCTAAAGGGAGTGCTGCCCGACTTTTTGCTAATTCAGGGAGTTAGACGAAATTGGACCTTGAGAAGTCAAAGTCAATTAATTCAACAAAATCTCACAATTTTAAGTCACTTAAGATTATGAATTTAGCTTTGTATAAATCTCAAATAAACATTTTCCTAAAGGGAGTGCTACCAAAATTTTTACAAATCTAAGGAGTTAGTTAAATTATATCTTAATTAAACTCAGGTTTTGCTCTGGGTTCATATCTGACTTAGTAAAACTTTAGAAAGTCTTATTTTCTAAAGGGAGTGCTGCCTAAATTTTTACTAATTAAGGGAGTTAGACAAATGACTTTCCATAATTAAAGTTCGATTTTTGTTTTCATATTTGAGTTATTATAAATTCTGAGAAGGCACTTTTCCTACGGGAAGCGTTGCCAATTTTTTTTTGGTTTAGAGAAGTCAGATTATATTTTGACAGTTGACGACTCTGGCAATCCACCCTGAATAGGGGAGATGCTGCCAATGGTCTTCCTTGCGTTAGGCAATAGCTAAGAGGCAGGCCTAGGATTAGCTTGCAGGAGAACCTTGAGTAAGATTGTGATATGAAGATTATTCTCCATTGCCTTATAAATTTAGCTTGGGGATTGACCTGTTTTGTGTTACAGGTCCTCTTGATTGTTTGATTCAAGATTTGGGCTAGATTCAGCTTGATTCCACGAGAATCATCTTTTGTTATCACTGATAACAGGTCGGTTGCCGATTTGTCGGTTTACGATTCAACTCCAATCCACTCTTGCCACTCAACCTAAAAGCTTTGGCCCCGTGGTTTGAAATGTTCCATTATGTTTTTACCCAGAATTTATTGAATGACCATTTAACAGAGGTACTGAGTATTTTATTGCTGGAAAGGTGCGCTAAGGTTGAGGTTTGTGTGGCTAAAGCGATAGGTGTGAGTGAAGAGAATGGTTGAAGTTGACCCCATGTAGTGCATAAACTTTTTGGTTGAATCTTTGATGTGACTGCATATATGTTCTGTGGTTCGGACTTTTGATTTTGACTTGCCTGCGATTACATACATATATGGCTGAGAGGAGTCTCACTATGACTATGAGAAGTGATAGTCCTATATTAGTAATCCTTATCCGTATGTATATGTAAATACATATGTATTGAGTGTTTCACGCGACCTACTTTGACGGCGCGTTAGGGTTAAACAAATTATGTTTTGAGAGAAAAGGGGGATCCCCTGTTATCCTTTGCTTTTTAGAGTTTTTTTTTATATATAGTTGGACGTTCTAATCCGTGACAGTCGTTAAAGTCTAACCCCTTGATTTCTTTTCAGACCCTGGATGATGGAGCTGGTCTCCAGGGCGATAAGAGACGATTACCACCACAGGTATGAACCTGTGTACCACCCACCCTTCGTAGGGCGCAGAAGAGGGTGTCGTTCTCAACCGCACTTGGCGGTTGTCCAATGTCGAGAGATCATTCCCTCAAGACGCGTGTCAGTCGACACTTGAGTCACCGGTGTCGAATGTGACCCTCGAGATTAGCGAGGACCGGATGAGTATGGGTACTACATAGTACGTCATCATTGCGACTGCGTGCGTATGCTTGCATTGCAAATCGATATGATATTAGCCCTGCATCCGTGCGGTTTTGTACTAAGTCTCGCGCGCGACGCCTATCTGATTTCCGCATCGGAGAGTTATGTGATGGGTACTAAAGGACTAGGAGTGTTGTCACGTTGTTTATTTTGTGCCCTTCTGTATATGTATGTGTATGTGTGTGTGTTTTTCTTTTTATGTTCTTTAGAGTGGTGTACGCGTGGTGTGTGGGATGCGTCCTACTCGACCGACGATGAGTCGCGCTTCTGACCTCAGCCCCCCCAAGACATTGGTTCGTGTGCGGGTCTGATAGAGGCGTAAAACCACGCGTACCCCCTATGCTACATCGAACAAGAAACGCCTTCGGCTGGTCCACCTTTGTGATTGCAGTTGATTAGCTTTCGTACTATGGACTGGTAGCTCGGCGGGGATACGCCCACCGAAGGGAGGTGACAACTCCCGTAAGGTGGAGGTAAATCGTGTGTCGCGTAGACCCTATTCTGTCGTAGGGGCTCGCGAGAGGTATGCCTTGCGGACTCGGTCGGGGCGGCTTGCGGAACTCCATGTGTATACATGACGAGGATCAGACCGACTCCTGTGTGATGCGGCCGGGAGGGTCCTACCCCGTTTTGTGCGGTGCCGGACCGATGCGCTCGATAGCGCAAGCGTGCGTTGGTGCGCGCGCTCCTATCCCGAACCATGCACAAGCGTGCGCTGGTAAGCGAGCTCCTATCTCGAACCCTGCACAAGCGTGTAGTGCAGTGCACTGGTGCGCGTGGCTGCACTCGCTCTATCCATGCTCACACGGGCTGCGTGCGCCGTTAGGCACCTCGATCTTGTTGTCGCGCGGCTGTACGTGCCCACCCCCGATCCGTGCGAGCTCGTGTGCGCGATTGTGCGTTAGTGCGTGTGGTTGTGCACGCTTGTTCTCGATCCGTGCGCACTCGTATGCACAGTCGTGCGCTAGTGTGCGTGTTCGTGTGCGCCTGTTCTCGATCCGTGCGTGGTTGCGCGCTGATTTGCTCGCCCGATTCTGTTCGTGTGGGCAATGCGTGGCTGCGCCCTGATGCGCGCACATTCCCGCCTGTACGCAGCTGTGCGCTGGTGCACGGGGCTATGTGCGCCTGTCCTAGCTTGTACGCGTTTGTGCGCTGATGCGCGCGCGCCTTTCCTCCTCAATTGCGCTTGTAAGTTCGCCCGATCGAAGTACGTCCTGCGGTCTCTCGTGCAAGCACCGCCGTGCCAGCTTCGTGCGCCCCTCGAGTGTCGGCTACAACTCTCACTCTGAAGCTCTTGCCATGCGCCCGCAAGTATGCTTCTTGGAAGTGTCCTCCTCCCGATATCTCCTCGTGCGCCCGTACATGTGTGGACAGGAAGTTCCCTGCTTCGAGCGTACGCTTCTTGGAAGTGTCCTCCTCCCGATATGTCCTCGTGCGCCCTTACATGTGTGGACAGGAAGTTCCCTGCTCCGAGCTCCCGTAGTACGCCCATAAGTGCGCATGTGGGCAGTGTCCCGATCCTAGGCCCGGTTTGGCTTTTATACTTCGCCGGACCCTTTTCGAAGTGTGCCTCAGCCCTCGCACGTTGCGATGCTGCCGACAAGTTGCAGCGCCCCGGTACAGTGGCTCCCCTGAGCCCGTACCTCGGCCTAGTTGGGCCCCCAAAGGGTTTTCAGCGAAGGGAACCTTTTTGTCGAGTACCGGGCCTTTTGCAGTGCCTTGGTACCGAGGCTCATTGCGAACCTAGGCTTGAGCCCGACCGGGCTCTTGTGGTCCCCAAATGAAAAGTACCAAGGCCTTGCCAATTTCCACAAGGCTCGGTCCTGAAATTAATAAGTCCACGCCCTGAAGGCCCCTTTCTTGGCATTAGGCCTCACAGACTCTCATTTGACTTTACTTAGGGCCCGAATGTCAAGGCCCCAGGCGCGCCTGAATAAGGATTTCCCTCGATACTGGTCCCATGACAAAGTCCGGTGTCGACCGCTGCTTTATTCGCATGAGGGCTCATCTTAGAGCCAACGCTCCTTTTTAACTGGCCCATCGTACGACACTTTACCGTAAGCATGACCTCTCCGTTCGTGTACCTGATCCGGAGCCTCTGGCGTCCTCTTCCGTGATCGTCGTACGTTCATACCTTGAGCGCGATGACCCTCTGTAGTGTCCATGAAAGAATGCTCACTCAACTTTGTGGTCCACCCTTTTTCCCTAATGTGTCGTCCTGATGCCCACGACGTGAATTCGGTATCGCAATCCCTCAATGTCGGTCGTGGCCCCACCTGGTAAATTTGGTAGATCCGGTACCCCCCAAGTGCTATCTTCAAGAAAGTGAAGGGCGGCGTAAGGCTAGAGCCGCCCGACAGCCCCGCATACCAACCCCACAACACAGTGATAATCACCCTGCCAACTCAACTTCTACACCGACTTGCCCTGATCCCACAGTCCGTCGTGGCCACCCGACCCACATCCTTGCAAAACTACAGTTAGCTTGTCATGGTTTTTCAACTTGTTGTACATGCACGTCATCTAACTACAACTTCCCAAAAGCTCGCAAATGGGTTGAGAGAGAGTTTTTCGGATGCGCTTGAGGATTTTATTGTTGCAAAGAGGAGGATAGAAGATGGGAAGGAACGAGTTGGAGGTAGGAGGGGACAAAGGGAGAGTCCGGGTAAGCCGCTGACGGAAAGCTATATCGATCCCGTGGGTTCCTTCATAACCAATCAGATCACCATGTTAGGGGAGTATCCTCCTTACACGATGTCGCCTGATGGATTGAGTACCCTGAGGGGGGGGAATCGGTAGGGAGTTCCAAAAGACAGAAAGAAGGAGAGCGCGAAGAGTAGTGCGGAGTGGGACCAAGTTTCAGACGAAAAGGAGCAGGAGAAAAGCACATAGGGAGAGGGGATGAAAAACAATTACAAATGGAGGAAAGAAGGAGCAAAGACGGGGGAGGTGAAAATGGTGTGGGGATGGTAAGAAGCGAGGGAAGTTTGCATACATGGCTCCGACACAGAAACAAAAAGGCACCAAAACAGTTATATTCCGCTCATCGTAGTTTTCAAGCCAATTCAAGATTGAGAAATTCAAAAATGATATCCATGCGCGAGACAGGGTGTGGGAAAAATCATACGTCTTTTTAAAGCCTACTGTAAATTCTCAGAGCCTTCAAGGGCGAATATAGGAACATTTCAAGAAAGGACATGTCAGTGGGAAGTGCAACCACAAATTCTGGAATTCCCAACTGTCGATCAAAATTCCTAGTGCGCTCTGTAAGGCGCACGTAAGTCCTACGAAATTCGTGGATCGCTTAAAAGAAATTGCAAAAAAGTCCTCAGAAAGAAAATAACAACAAGTTTTACAAAGTACAAGGGCCTCCTTGGCCATTGATTGCATGCATACCACCAACCAAAAAGAAGGGTACTCTCCCCCTCTCAAGCCCGCTAAAGATTGAAAAAACACGAATAACAAACTCAGGGTTTTGGAAGTTTGTTCAAGTACAAAAGTTGATACGTCACACTGGCACGGTCCCTCTGCTACCAGCTGTCCCTGGTCGGTGTCACATCCACCGGGGGTTCCCTGAAGACAATAAGGCCAACCAATATCAGATTAGAGACAAGATTTAATTAACCTGGACTGGTTAGTCCGATTATAATACCTCAAGGCCATCGCCTTTTTTTTTTTTATTATTAAAGTGTTAATTAGTTTTTATATTTATTTTGTCTTCAAGTGTTCATCTTGGGGCTTTTTTTTTTTTTCCCCTCTTATGGCTTCCCCCCCCTTCGTTACAATTTCATTACAAATCAACGCTTGAAATGAGGCCGGGGACCTCAAATTCAACCCGGAGTTATCCCGACAACATCAGCCGGTTTAGCTTATGAAGTTATGAGTCTCACTTCTGATATTCAAACGCCTGCTGAGACCCCTATAATTACTAGCCTAACTATTACAAATTATAGTATCCAACTCCTCACCTTTCCCTCTCTCAAATGAACACTTTTTTAATTTTTTCCCCCCAAAAACTACGCTACATTTTTCTCTCAAATCTTTCATCATCTCTCAAATTCTTTCAATTCACCTTCATTACCTACCTATCAGGCTATCACTACTCCTAAGGCTCACAAAGGGTACCCCTGGGAACATAGCTTTATTGTCTCCCTCCAGCCATCAGAGGGAATGCATGTTGTCCCCCGCCCCAACCATGGTGGTCAAGGATGGGGTGGGGCCGCCGGTGGGGGTTTGGTTAACGCAAAGAGCGATCATTTTGCCAGTAGCTGACTCAAGCCAAATTATAGTTTCTACATCAATCAAACACAAACAAATCTAACTATAGCTATAAATAGGGCAAACAAAACTACACTAGACCAATACCAGAGGAATAATTGCCTTTTTGCAGGCTGGATACAGTTTTACAGATCCGTTGTGGCCCCAGTAGATCGACAACGTTCCCACAATCTCGTGAAGGTCTTCCACTACCTCCATAAGTTCTGTCGCCTGCTATGCAGCCCAAGAAAGAAACTATCATGAAAAGAAAAGCAAGCTCGCTAGGCAACCCAAGAAAACAACTATCATGAAAAAAAAAAGCAAGCTGTAAGAAGAAAAATGAACCTAGCCTATGCGGGCGGCTCGACATAGGAATTGAAGTTGTCTTTCCCCGCAGTCCACATAGCGTTATTGTTAGGTGTTTGCCTGCCAAGCCGTGAACCATGAGGTGTGCGTTCGAGTCATGTACTTGTTATGCACGAACCAGTTACCGTGTGACAAACCGTTTTCTGCAACCGCGCGACTTTCTGCGCAATGGCCTGTTGGATTGCAAATTTATGCTGCACGACACCTCTTGCTTTTGCACGCTTTGCCGCGTCAGGACCTGTGCTCTGATGTTTCCGCACCTTAATCTTACATGTAACTGTAATTTCTGTCTTGGCAAGCTTGATTGTAACTGTAATCCTCTCTTTCTTGATATCTTTTTGTGGCACTCCGGCGTGCGCATATTCTTCCCAATCCTATTGGTGTAAGCGATGCGTGGACTGCGGCTACGTCCCCCGTGCCACGGCCTGGCCATGCAGTCGTAGGCACTTCCTTCCTTCCTCCTCCTTACTTCCCACTCAGGCGCAATCCTGAGTATCTCGCGCAAGCATGTATGCTATAAATTTTGCAAGCGTGATTAAGTCCCTCTCTATGAATTTTGAAGTTAGCGCGATCGAGAGGATCGACTAACGGGCAAGAATTGGAAGGTGAGTAGAGAGTTGGGCAATCCGACGAGCTGGTGCTGAGCATGCGGGGTCGACGTGGGGCCGCGACAGACTGTGGCGTATGGGCGAACTTGGCTTGCATGCTCGGACTAAGCGGGGTGACAACTCTGTGTGTGTGCGAGGCGAAGGACTGCCTGCATCGAGATCTTGTGAAGAGAGAGAGAGAGAGAGAGAGAGAGAGAGAGAGAGAGAGAGAGAGAGAGAGAGAGAGAGAGAGAGAGAGAGAGAGAGA
>BFEA01000002.1:5964864-5975170 GCA_003427395.1 Chara braunii
TTGAGGTTGATACTCGGCTGCATCACAGTTGGACACCGGTTACATCTGGACTCTGTATCTCCGACATTGGTGACCTATGGGCCTCGACATTTTGATCTTGTTGTATGACATTTTGGACTACCATATCTGAGACCTATCAGACTCTATCTATCGGTGTTGTCTACCTCCCCACCTCCTTCGTCTCTCCACCCACCTTTCATCTGTGAATGCGTGTACGGGATCTGGGCATCGTCTATGAATGGCCCAGACCCCACCATCTCACGATTGTATGTATGTGGAGTGATGCTATGTGAGTCAGTCTATGTGAGTCAGTCCGTTTATCAGACTTCCGCTGCATATATGCTCATCCTACATTGGTTGATCTTTGGTTCTGCCCATACTCATTGAAGTATGCAACACATAGTCCACGGCCTGCTCGCTTGTCCGAGGGCCGAGCAACTCTGGGGGGCAAAGCTAAGACCCTCTGGGACTCCGTAGCAGGGCCGCCGCTCCCTTCTACCCCGCTCACACTTTTGACCGGCTTCACAGAACCGACGAATCAGGAGAGCTGGGAACGGACAGCGCTGTATAGAAGACTCTGCCCTTTCACACTCTGGGCCTTCTGGAAGCGGAGGGGTAAGGAAGCCACAGACTGGCCTCTCGATAATAGACAGCAGGTTAACGGAGTCCCAAAACTCAGACAACTAAGTCTTGTCGTGCCATTTATAACCCTAATTTCAGTTTTGGACCCGTTAGTCAGGAGCTGAAAGCGGGGGTGCCCGCTACCCACTTGTGTGAGATCACGTGTGCTATCTGATGGTTGTTGACCTGGAGTGGTGTATCTCTGTATACTGCAGATGGTATTCCTTGCCACCTGATTGTTCGCATGGCCCTTCTAAACCACTGCTTGCCTACCTTCTTCCCCCGAATACAACGTACGGTGATTATAGCTGCATCTGGACTGAAAGATGCCTCAAATACAGCTATAATGACCGTACGTTGTATTCGGGGGAAGGAGGTAGATTTCGGCAATTTGACACTGATGGGACAGGGCTTGATTCCTTGATGAGTTTGAAGCAAAGGGGTAGATCTCTGTGCTGTTCTGCAGTAAGCATTCGGGTATTGCCTCGAAGGGACCACTGTTCTGCGATGTGATCAAAGAGCTGTATCTGCCAGTGGGGTATCTTTCAGTCTAAATACAGTTAGAACGACCGTGCGTTGAGAACTAAGACTCGTCCTTTTAGTGCTCCGAGAGGTTTAGAACTGTCTACCTTCTTCCCCCGAAGACAACGCACGGTCATTCTAGCTGTATTTTTAGACTGAAAGATGCCCCGGATACAGCTCTAATGAGCCTGCGTTGTATTAGTGGGAAGAAGAACTTCAAGGCAGTTTGAGTTTCTTGAAGAGAAACCATCGAATGGCATTCATCCCCCTTGCTCTCTGCAAATATCCAAAACTTTGACGACTAGTCCTCGTTGAACAGCATCCCCGATGGGTGGAAATAACTACTTAAAGATTTTTTTTCATGGAAATCAGGAGAATGGGGGTTGCTGATCCAGGATTGACAGCCCGAGAAAGCATACCAGTTTCACCGCAGACGCCCGGGCGCCGGCCTCTAAGGAGTATTCATGTTGCTTCCCATAAACCGCTCCAATCCCAAACTCACTCTCATCCACAAGATTAACCCTCAGGAAACAATGATCCTCAATACGTATACACTTCGCAAGATAAGAGTATTGGGATTCTGTCCGAAATCAATATTCCATATGAACACAGCGATCCAGGACCTTGAATTCGACCCAGAGGAATGGGTCTGGCTCTCAGAAAGCAACAGATTCTGTACGACTCCCATTCAGATAACAAGTCTACGGCTCCCGCGGGATCAAAAATGAGTTACAGCCTTACAGGAGGTGTTGCCGAAAACGAAGGAACCGACACCTGAAATCAAGGAGCGATGGTCCAAATTGTTAGGACAGAGAATGGATCCAATCCCCGAATTTCCCTGGCGAAAATACAAGTCAAATCCGGCCAGTCAAAATTAGAAGCCTCCAATGGCTGATTAGTAATTGCCTATAATGCCCCTCGCTGTGAACGTTTGGCTACATAGCCGAATGAAGAACAGCGACCCGAACAGCTCAGAACAGTGCCTGGTGTGCTCGGACAACGAACGAGAAGATCTCACACACAGCCTGATAACGTGCAAGTTTGCTACTAACATTTGGGCTAGAGCCTCAGCACTCCGGGACCATCTTTTTCCTCCCTCCCTACCTGAACACCCACCCGATTCAACTTCTCCTATGGACTACTATGGACCAACATCCCAGCCCATTTTTCCATAAAAGCCCGAACGCACCACATGGTTTGGAATAATCAGGAAAGTGACTCTCTGGGTCATCTGGAAGGAAAGGTGCGACAGAGCCATTGCCAAGTCCAGTAATCAGGCGGAGCAGGTCTGTGCAGCAACGACACTCTTTATGGAGATGAATATTCGATGCCAATGGAAGAAAGTCAAACTCCAGATTCAGCAGAACCCAGAGAAGCAACAAGAACTAATCTCCAAGTTCAAGACGGTAAGCAACAGGAACTAATCTCCAAGTTCAAGACGAAGATAGCTGACACTCATGCGCTGCAAATCAGACGGAAGGAGTCACTGTGGCTTAACTCAGAGACTTCCAAAAGAACTGTGGAATGATGTAACCCTAATGTTATATGATACATGATAGTACTGTGAGGCATAGGCCTCGACAAGCCCTACTGGGCCCCTATTTGCCACAGGTCGGCCGCCCTGAGTGAAGGCAGGCCCGACAGACGACAAGAGGCCTACTTTGGACTACTTCGCAACTGGGGGAAAATTCAGGCAGTTGCGCAGCGCCAGTTGGTTGAAGACGCCCAGGTCCTGGACTCCTTTTTCGAATGTATCTAAGTTAGGCCCCCCTGGGCGACATACGCAGCACAGACCCAACGCAGACAGCGGGCAGTTGGGCACGGGTAATTGTCGGTGGCCCTGGGCCTGATTCGTTTGGCCTGAGGCTCAGCCTCCCTGGGCCTACCGGAAGCTTCTGGGCAGGGGCCCAGCGCAGCCAGGCTGCACGCAAGCAGGCTGGCCACTTCCATTTAGGAAAGGGCCAGCCCACGCATTGGACATTCGGGCACTGGCTTCTTTGTGCGCAAGCGCTGCTGCGCTATCGCCTGCCAGGCTCACGCGCTCACGGGCGAGCTGGAAGGAGCAGGCAGCCATAGCCGAGCTGTGCTGCTGTATGCTGGATGGGGCGCATGGTGGTCCTCGGGTGCAAGTTGCATCTGTGAGTTGGGGAACGAGGTTGTGAGTGATACGAGAGACATACCTGGTGCTTGACGCGTGCGGCATTGGCCGAGGTCTGCTCGTACTTGGGAAGCTGTTGACGTCATCAGCGGCATTGTAGTCTAGGCTAGATAGGATCTGCCATTAGTAGTCTGGGCGCCGAGCGCCAGATAGGATATCAACGTTGGTTCTTCGATTGATGATGATGAGACTATTCCAGCATTGTCAATTATGAGCTTTTGGTGTGCTCTTATTTGGTGAAACTCGTGATGCAATTCTGCTTTTGGTTCGAGGTCACGACTATCTGGTCTCATGTGTATGATGCTGTTTGATTGCTGAAGTTCGCTATTGCTCATCTTCCTCGCAGTAAGTACCCTTACCCTAATGGTATATGATACATGATAGTACCCTAAACCATATATGGTACACGGGTACCATGCGACTACAACCTACCATGGTCTGCATCTAAAAACAGAAGTCTTTTTTTTTTGGGGGGGATAATTCTGTTCATTTTTCACTGAATTCAATTTCGCGATTTTAGAAAAAAAATGTCAGTTTTAACGAAATGTCAGTTAACAAGAGAGTCTCTACAGTCGGACAACAGGACTACAGGGATAAATCATAAATGCTTCTCCAATGGCAACAGACTGTTTTAAGTTCCTTGTTTTTCGTGTAATAAATTAATAATAGCATACCTGACAGGTGCCGATAGAGGAGCCTGAGAGGAATTTCAAGGACAGGCAAGCTGAAAAAAAAAAAAAAAAAAAAAAAAAAAAAAAAAGACAGTCAGTCATTCCTCCAGATCTGTGGGGCAATCAATGCTGATCAGGGTCCCTTCGGCCAGACGGAAGGGAGCATGTCTGGGTATATTGATGTAATCTTGTTCATATGAATTGCCAGGGGAATAGGAACCGGACGGATGCTCCTTAGAATGGACATGGAGCCAGGGCCATAAGGACCTGTTTCTTTTTTTTTTTTTTTTTTTAAGCAAAGGAAAAAAAAAGTTCGCGAAGGCCAACCGACCTTGAGAATTGACAGAGAAACTTTCTGAACTTTGTGTGGAGTCTGGACTGGACTCCTTTTTCTAGTTGGAGTTGTTGTCAAAGGGCAACCACATTGCTTCTGCTCTCCTCAGGCTGATGTTTCAAAGCACAACTGGCTTTGAAATTCATGATCATGGTGATCAATGCCGATCATGTGAGAAAAAAAAACAAGATGATGTGCATCATGTGCAATGGATTGAATTCGATTGCACCCTTTTGATGGAGGTTGGAATACCTTCTTTTTTTTCTTTTTTTTTTGGCAAAAGGAGCTTTAATCTATTGGTGGGGAGCATCACCTGCTGGAAATTGGTCCAGCATCCTTAGAACAATGAGAATGAGTACTCTGTTTATTTAGGAACATAAATCATGAAACCAATGAGCAGAGATCTACTTAGTATAGCTGACGAATCAAACAGCTGACGAATCAAACAGCTGACTACTAATCAGACAGCTGACTACTAATCAAACAGATGACTACTAATCAAACAGTTGACTACTAATCAAACAGATGACTAATCGAACAGGTCTCTGTTGTCGGTGCACAATAAGCTTGAGCTGCATTGCAGTGTATGTTCATTCTGGTGAGGGCCTTGAGCGTCGGCCTCATTTCTCCTGCATGCATTATTGACAATGGACCCGACTTGCATATGGCCCTTGTTCATGCCTCTGACCATGATTATGAACCGTGTGCACAATGTTGTCCTGGTTCATGCCAATGATGGCATGATTCGTGATAGTGATGCTTTCTTCAGTTAACAAAATCTTGTTAAAGCAGACCAAGTGGATGCTTGTCTTCATTTTGGACCCCAACCCGTGCCGCTGGCCCGGCGGAAACATCCGCTCGTTCAATGCTCACCTCTGTCGGAGAGCAGGGAAATTTGTCAGCGCTCTCTTCGACCAAAGGCGACTAGGACTGTCACATGACGGTCCGCGTTGCAGTCGTGGATGACGAGATGAGGTTAATAGGTTGAGGAGTTTTTGGGGGAAGTTTCGAGAGAAGTTTCGAGAGAAGTTTGAGAGAAGTTTCGGGGAGACGGTGTTTAGCGATGTGCGGTTAACGTAGGAATTGGCTCCCACTGTGAACTTTTGTGCCAAGGCATTCTGAATTTTCACTTCTGTTGTTTTCGCCGTTTTTCGGCTACGATGACAACGTGCACTGTGCTTGTTGGAGTCGTGTGAATGGTCAGTCTTACAATCATCCTAAGCTCCATCTATCCCTGTTCTTAAAAAAAAAAATTAAAAATTATATATCCCTGGTCTAGACTTCCATTGACAGCATCATCAACTTTTTTTTTTTTTTTTTTTTTTTTTTTTTTTTTTTTTTGAAAGGGAGAGCTGAATGAAACTGTGCAAGAATACAGAACCCCCCCAAAAAAGGGGAGTCGCACCCCTCCTTTCCGGGTGTCCAGGGCCACAAGGGACGGGCTGGTCCTCTGTCTTGTCTGCTCTCCCCTCCTCCTCCTTTCAGATGTAAAAACAATGCTTGCCGGTGGTGAGCAACCGGACTGAGCCCCCCAGAATAGAAGGGGCATTTTGTTTTGTTAAACTGTAGAAGAAGAGGGCACAAAAAATGCATAAAGCAACAAGAGTGAAGACAAAAGGGGTTACCGTAGTAGTGACAGACTCTTTCGTCAGACTCTTACTCTCTCTCATCGATTAGTCAGTTGGCTGAACCTGTCACAGTCTGCAGAGAATCCCCCCCAAATTAATGATTTGAGTTATATTCTACTTCAACCCCGGTCGAGGCAGTCAGGAAAAGAAGAAGAAGAAGAAGAAGAAGAAGAAGAAGAAGAAGAAGAAGAAGAAGAAGAAAAGAAGAAGAAGAAGAAAAGAAGAAGAAGAAGAAAAGAAGAAGAAGAAGAAGAAAAGAAGAAGAAGAAGAAGAAGAAGAAGAAGAAGAAGAAGAAGAAGAAGAAGAAGAAGAAGAGATTGGACAGCGGGGAAGGTGACATGGAAAGTAGTTCCCGAAAGCGACCCCCCACCCACCCAAAGAAAACTAGCTACCGGTAGGCAAACCAGGCAGCAGCGAAGCAAAGGGTGGGTGTGCATGAAGGCAAAAACCAATTGAACCAAGAAGCTACTACTGTCTTCTCGTCGTTATTGTTGTATGTTGGGAAACTTTTCATCTCTGAGTCAATGTGGCGATAATGACCATACGTTGTATTCGGGGGAAGACAGACAGTAACGCTTGGGGGCAAACTGCCCAGCAAGAAGGCGGCCAGGCAAGAAGGCAACCTACCGTCTTCACCCGAATAGAACGCCCGGTCATTATAGCGCTATCAGAACTGAAAATTGCAACAAATACGGCTGTAATGACCGGGCGTTCTATTCTGGTGAAGACGGTAGTTAACGACAACCAGGCGAGCTAGCAGGCAGAGGGATGGCGGGGCAACGGACAGACGAGAGCAGGCAAGCAGCAAGGCCAAAGAGCAGCAAGGCAGGAGGGAAACAAAAGGCAAACGGATAGACTGTCAAACACCAGGGCAGAACAGACAAGGAAGTCCACACATACAACACGGAACAAAGCGTCGTATCACTTTCTGAATCTTTCTCTCGTCAAAGTCGAACTCCACACACTCTAGCTTAGCGCCACCATCAAGAGCCTTGGAGTCACTTTGATGAATGTCTCTCACGATGGGGAACACAAACAAACAGGCATCCAGAACACAGCAGCCACCCTAATGCTAGTATTACTCGCATTTCTAACCAACAGGCACTGACTATTTAGCACATCTCGAAGGTCCGTAATGATTGCATTTGGATATCAAGGAGAACATGGTGAAAGAAGCAGAGCCAACAGACTGGATAGCATTTATTATTATTATTATTATTATTATTATTATTATTATTATTATTTTATTATTTTATTATTTTATTATTTTATTATTTTATTATTATTATTATTATTTTAACACTAAGGCTCCAATCTATTCGTGGGGAGCAGCATGTGCTGGGAACCGGGCCCAGCGTTCCATACAGCATATAACATACAGAACATATGTAAGGCTCAAGGACATAATAGCTTATGAAAACTGTATGCGTGTCCATCCATGGAATAGCATGCCATGCTTCAGTTGCGCCACATTCTTCGTGGTACACCAGTTCGGGACATAACCAGTTATGCTCTCTGTTTCATACTAATCATGGAAAAGGGGGGAGGGAGCGGGCGGGGATTTTCTATGCTGGATATGAACGTATGCTGACAAGACCATGCCCAAAGGCTCACAGTCACCATGTAGATAAAACGAATGTAGATACAACGAATGTAGATACTCTCACCATGTAGATTCAATGAATGTAGATACACTCACAACGTAGATACAATGAATGGAAGCCGACAGCACTGAAGGGTCCCATAACGGTGCATAGAGCATACAGGTCCTGGATTACTGACAGACTGTTTTGTCAGACGATGACCTACTCATTACGAGCCTCAGGCTGAAAACTCGACAGTCTGCAGATTCGTTGACGACTCTTTTGAAGTCTTGACTCTTGAGTCATAAAGTGGCAGTGCTTCAGATTGTGTTGCGAGTTTTCAAACTCGGCAAGCGATAAAGAGAGGCACGGACAGTGTCAGAAGGTAACTCACAGCAAGGCAAGCAGGCGCCCCGGCCAGGGATGGTGAGCACGCAGCCACTCCGCAAGGCGCATAGGAAGGCGAGCAGGATGGCAGAATCAACACATAAACCCACAGATGCCGGAAGGATCCACTTGGAATGTCACATATTAGTATGATATTACTCACATATATGTAAAACCCTGTAGACTGTAGGTTTAAACCACCATGATCCACATTCGTGACTCGGAACGTGAACGTCTGTCACCACCAGGAAACACAGAGAGACACAGAAGCCCGATTCCCGAACTCAGCTTCTTCTTCTTCTTCTTCTTCTTCTTCTTCTTCTTCTTCTTCTTCTTTCTTCTTTCTTCGTATCTTCTTCTTTCTTCGTCTCTTCTTCTTCTTCTTCTTCTTCTTCTTCTTCTTCTTCTTCTTCTTCGTCGTCGTCGTCGTCGTCGTCGTCGTCGTCTTCTTCGTCTTCTTCTTCTTCTTCTTCTTCTTCTTCTTCTTCTTCTTCTTCTTCTTCTTCTCCGTTGTCGTTTTTTGTTTCTTTTTTCTTTCTTTCTTGTCTGGCCCAGTGGATCACGGATCAGATATTAAACTGATTAGAACAGATATGCAATGAACCCAGTCTGGAAGATACCAGTCAGATGTCGAAGTACAAGAAATCTCAAGCTCAAAATAGAGTGTCCAAATAATCGTGAATGTGATCTGTAATACTACTAATACAATGTTTGGTAACCAGTGGACGAAAAGAGGAGAGGGGGAATAGACAGATAAGAGGGTGGAAGAGATATCCATCAATGACCACAGAGATAGCAGCCCAACAATAGACTGTCCTTCTCCGGGCTTCCATCGCTCCTTCACGTCAGAACAGTGTCCAATAACGAGCCTGACAGGTCAGATCACGTCAATAGTGCCACGTGGCACAGATCTCCCATGAAGACTTCAGCAGCGCACATTATCGACATCAACAGCAGGTAAGTATCTCGCTCTCTCTCAATCATCCACAGATCCCGATCTGCCTCCTTGTCGCGTCCAACTCAGTAATGCAGACAGCAAGGCAAATGCCACATCAGCAATGAAGACAGAGTGGCATGTGCCACATCAGCAATGTCGAAGACAGCGTGGCCTTGCGCCACATCAGCAGAGGCTGGCGCCACAGCTGGAAGGCGCCAGCGTGCAAGCAGTAGTCTCGCGTCGGCGTCCACAGTGCCAGCGTCCAGCTAGCGTCAAGCCAGCGTCAAGGCAGCATAGCAAGACTGAATGTTGACTCCCTGGAGGCCGGGCCTTATGTAATGTTTGACGAGGCTGACCGGCCTCAGGTCTCCCACCACGGTGCCTCAGATTGAGTCACAGCCGAGGGCCTGGATCGCGTACAGTTGCAGACTTCCACTTGGTCCGAATGCTGTCTTGGTACCTGCATACGAACAGGTGTATGTGTCTGACCGGCGGCCTGGGCTGGGTACTTGCAGACTTTGACTCTTGGGACGCTGGGCAGTCGACTGAAGTCAACTGTCGGGCGCACAGGCCCTGGGCCAATTGGGGGGTTTTCCTCCCCTTGGCCCTTGCGGCCTCAGACCGGGGTCGCAGCATGTGTGTGGCCCTAGGTCCACTTCAGGGCATATTGAGTAGGGTATTGCAGATACTACACGATTTAGCCGAAAGGCCGAGAAAGGTCTATGTTGCAGGTGAAGGCGCTTCTAACCACCACTGGGCCCAGTTCTTATCACGTGCTGCTCCCCACGAATAGATTGGAGCACTGTTTTGTTTTTTTTGTTTTTTTTTTTAAGCACATCTTTAACTCCCAGAATTGCACTTGAAAAAAAAAAAAAAAAAAAAAAAGATTGCACATGGAGATCATGAAGAACACACGGAAAGAAGCATTGCCAAAAGACTGTGAGGAACACGAGGAACATAATCTGGAAAAGGAACAAGAAGAAGAAAAACCAAGAAACATATGCTTGTGTGCCAGTATGTGTTGTCCTGTTCGTTATATGCAATTCCCAAAAAAAAGCATGACTGTGCAAAACTGTTTTGTCAGGCTTTTCACCTACTCGTCAGGTGTTTGAACCTGGACAGATAGTCTGCCCAGGATGCATTTGACTGATGGATAAGGACTTATGCGTTGCGCAGAGTTAGTGACACCCTTGAGAGCGAAATGTGGTCCACTTCACTCGCACGAACCCTGCAATCCTCACAGATTGTATTTCCAAACACCTGACAAGAATGGATGTAAATCCGAGAGCGATAATCTGTGTGTGTGTGTGTGTGTGTGTGTGTGTTGGGGGCGGGGGGGGTGCGTGTGCCCCTTTGCTCGTATGTGCGCAGCAGTGTGTGTGTGTGTGTGTGTGTGTGTGTGCGTGCGTGCGTGTGTGTGTGTGTGTGTGTGTGTGTGTGTGTGTGTGTGTGTGTGTGTGTGTG
>BFEA01000002.1:5985452-5998327 GCA_003427395.1 Chara braunii
GCTTTTTGTTCACGCGCTTCTTCGCGCGGCTGCAACGGAACTCTGATTAATCGGCGCCTGTAATCGTTGGTGTAACTGTAATTTTGGGCAGGCGCCATTGTAACTGTATCTTTCTTCTTGCGCTTTGTCTTTCCCGCCCTCCCTCTCTTCCTCTTGCTGTGATTTTTGTGATAACACGTTAATTAGGCGACCTGGCTAACCGTGGGCGACCTTGCCCTCGGAACGCGCATAGACGCGACCCTATTGTCACCAGAAGTAGATCGGCTAACCGACGAGCAGCCAATATGGCTGCCAACGTGCAAAATCCAGTTCTGCAACAAAATGCTAATCCACTTTATCAACCTGCCCCACGTGCACGAGCTCCCATGTCGCCACCAGATCTCTATCGATTTGATCCGGCGCACCATCTCGCAGGAGGGTGGCTGGCCACCCTTAGAGAGAGCAGTACGATGATCATGAAGCACAGATCAACAATGCGGCTCGAATGGGAGGAGACGCTCATCATTGGTATAGTACCTATGTATGGGTGGATCTCTCGACCTTCGAACGGGACTTTTTGAACCGATTCGATTATGTCCACCCTGAGCAAGCGCTGTACATGATCAAGGATCGAGTGCAAAAACCGCTCGAATCCGTCGCGGAATATCGAAACCGGTTCTACAGAATGTTCGTAAAAAATGAGCGAGGTGAGCAAGTATGGAGAGATTTGTTCATTGACGGACTCCGCAGTCGAACAATAAGGGCTAAGTTGCGAAAGCAGTTTTACCCCATCACCCATACGCTACAACAAATTATGGCTGCTACGGAAGAAATGGAACGGAAGTTCGCGGCGAACTTCCTGGAAGGAGAAGATTACCCTAGAGACGGAGATTCAACCGAGCTCGCTCGAGCAAGAGCAGAGATGGCTGCCTTACAAAACAAATTTGAAAACATGGGGTTCGTATCAGGACCTGTCACCTATATGGAATAGATAGGCCCCAATCGAGTATTCCTAAGTGAGACTCCGAGCATCTCTGCTCCTATGATGCCCCCGCCCGTCAGGGCATTACCCCCGCCGCCGGTAGAGGCTCCTGTACGATCAAACGAATCGGCGGCCATTTTCGAACTAACCAAAACTTTGATTAGTTTGATCCAAGAAAGCAAAAAGGAGCAGCGAGAGCACAATGCTCGGCTGGAAGCCATGATGAGGAACATGCGACCTATTGCGGTGCGTGCCCCTCCGATGCAACAAGGATTAGCCCCCGCCCCTGCTCTCGGAGGAGCTGCGAACAATCTGAATGTTTGCGAAGCCTGTCATCAGCCCGGACATCTAGCCCGTGACTGCCCCCACCGACCCCCACAACAGCGGATCGGAGTCACACCTATGGCTGCGGCCCCCATCGCCAACGGACCTGGACGAGTCGAAGCCTTGATGGAAGAAGTAGAGGGTGGGGGAAGTGCCTCGGCCACCACGGAAGAGGCCGCCGAGCTAATTCCGCTAGATCAGTATGTGTCGCTGGGATATCCTGGACTAGGAATGATCGGAACAATCAGACCAGCATCAGGACCGAAATAGGTGGCGGAGTGGCGACCGTCCTTAGGAGAAATGGAGTCGGGAGGACCCACCTTCGTCACAGGAGAGATCGATGTACTAAACATCATCCGAGCCTTGGATCATCGGATTCCCCTTCCGATCGGTCATCTACTCTCGATCTCCGAGCAAGCCAACGAGCGAATGTTGCAGCACTGTAAAGCAAATCGAAAGCGATTCGCTCTCGCCCGAGCATCGAACGTAAAAGCCAAAGGCCCCACGCCGGAAGAAAACCCAACAAGCACTCCGGATCCGATACGGATAGGATTAATTCAGAAAGACGATCATTTCCTACGGATTAAACCCATTCCATGGAAATCCGCAGGGTGCGATATAAAAATTTGGGGAATTTCTTACAACGCCATTATAGACTCAGGAGCAGTTGTGTTGGCTATTTCACTGAGAGTGGTGGAACGGGCAGGCAGGAAAAACGATTTGATCATGCTCACCAAGAAAGATCAGCTCGTCTCAAGAGATGAGGAAAAGATTAAAACTGTGGGGAGAATGACCAATGTCGCCTTCCGATTAGGAAAAATACACGCGCTTGGGGGATGTCATAGTACTAGATGTTAATACGTACGACGTTCTTTTCGGACTTCCCGCTCTTGCGATTGACCCTTCGCACAACTATTAAGCGGTTCCGCGAGTTTCGCCGATGATGGCAGGGACTCTCCGGAAGATCTCCTGGGACGAACCCGCAGAAGGGAAGCCATCAACTGATGATACGGAAAGCAGTGACGAAGATGATCCGGAGATCCTGAAATTGGTACGACAACGCGTTTACTACCCGCCGTCCAAAACGATAGCGAGAACGATGCAACTGACCAGCCGAAAAATTCAAAGGACCAAGGCGATGATCTTGGGAGAACCCCTCGTGCAGATTTCGAGGATGGTCGACTCTTTGGAACCCCCTCAAACTCTGTACAAAGGGATCACCCCTCTCCTCGCTAGGTATAGCGACAAAAAGCATCATTGCGATATTACGGAACTACCTAGGTCTTTACTAACATCGGTTAAAGAAGTGAGATTGTTACGCTTGGGGGCGGAAGCAAGCTCTCTGGAACGCCCTGGGCGTTTTGAAGCAGAAACAGACGGACTGGGGATAAAGATTGCAACTAAGGAAGTGCCATGGCAGGATGTCTGCGACGGGATTACCCCGGAAGGACACGTGGCAATCCGAGAAGAGGATGCTCAGATGATGGCCACGTTGTTCTCCTGGCGATCGGATCATTCATTCATCTTGGCGCCTCCACCCGACTTGACAAAACAGGCGAACACGAAACAGATTGACGTTCGGATCTGGGACCAACTTTTTGAACTGCACGTTCCACAATATGTGGCGGATGAAATCCACCGGGTGATTGCGGATATTCTAACGGAATACCAAGGAGCAATTAGTGTATCAGACACTAACATCGGGTTGTCGTTAGTAATCCAACATGAAATTCAGACAGGAAATCACCCCCCGATTCATTGCAAACCTTATCGCTATTCCTTGATTGAACGCAAAAAGACTCTTGAACGAATTCGGGAGTTCGAAGCCAGCAGTTGGATTGAACCCGCTACTGGACCCTGGTCCTTTCCTGTAGTGTTAGTACCGAAGAAGAATGGAACAATTCGCATTTGCATTGATTATTGCAAGCTGAATGAAATCACGATCAAAGATATGTATCCCCTCCCCCGGATTGATGAGTTGTTGGATGCGATTGGGTGCGCTAATTATTTCAGCAAGTTTGATATTCGACATGACTTCCATCATATTCTGGTAAGGGAAGGAGATCGACCGAAAACGGCCTTTGTGTTGTTTGAGGGCACGTGGCAGTGGGTTCGGTGTCCGATGTGGATTTGCAATGCGCCTGCCACGTTTCAGCGAGCAATGAATATGACGTTCTAGAATTTCGTCAACAAGACACGGCTGACGCAAGGGATGATCAACTTTTGTGTGATCGTGTACATGGACGACATCCTGGTCTATTCGGAGACCTATCACGGGCACGTTCAACACATCGAGTGGACATTGGGCGCATTGAGAGATGCTGGGTTCAAGATTGCGCTCGAGAACAGTGAATTTTTCCTCTCGGAAATTTCGTTCTTGGGCTACGTCGTGATACGTGGAGGATTGCGGTCGGACTCGAGAAAAGTGGCGGCGGTGAAGGAAGCCCCGGTTCCCACGTCACTAACGCCGGTTCGAGCCTTCTTGGGACTGGCGTCGTACTACCGGCGCTTCATCAAGGGTTTTGCCACGATTGCACGACCGCTAACAAACCTGTTACGGAAGGACCAACCTCTCAGTTGGGACGCGGAGTGCCAGCAGGCCTTTGCAACCCTCAAAGACGCTCTGGCAGCGACCCCTATTTTGATTCGGCCGGACCCCTCGAAGCAGTTCATTCTCATCACGGACTGGCAACCGGAAGCTATTTCCGCTATTCTAGCACAGAAGGGGAACGATGGTCGCGAACACGTCATCAAGTACGCGTCTCGAACCGTACCGGACGAACGAAGAAACGACTCTGCACCTCAAGGTGAGTGCTATGCGGTAGTTTGGGGAATCCACTACTTCCATCCGTATCCGTACGGACAGAAGTTTCGCCTCGTAGCGGATCACGAGCCTCTGCTAGCGCTGAAGAAACTCACCAACTACACGGGCATGATTGGCCGTTGGGCGGTGCGACTACAAGAATATGACTTTGATATCGTCCATCGAAAGACAAAACGGCATGGCAACGTGGACGGGCAGACACGTCTGCACCGACCTGTCAAGGTACCAAAGGGCGAGGAAATTACACCGTGGAAGGAGCCGGACCTGACCAATGAGCCTAAGTACGGACAAGTGGCAGTCCTCCCACGTGGCAAGAAGCAAAACGGTGGCGATGGGTGACGGAGGTAACCCCACTACCCCTCTCTCCCCCTCTTCCTCTTCGTCTCTCCTCTCCCCGCCTGACAAATTTTGCTATTTTTGCGAAGCCATCTCCCGCGTATACTTGGTATCCACGTGTCCTAACGGAGAAGGGTATATCGATTGGATAGATTGTCAACAGTGCGTCGCACGAGCCCATGGCTCGTGCATCCAATACAGAAACGATAGTAAACCGTGGTTGTGCCCCTTGCGCCGGACCAACAAGATTCCGACCGAGGCTCGTTTTTTGGATGCCACGTCAGAAGGAGTGGAAAAGACCCGGAAGTTTAGAAGGGCCGAAGTATGGACGGGTATTGCCTTAATTGCCACCCTAGTAGGTAACCCCCTCCAGGATTTCACTAAGGAAGATCGGAGGAGGGCCAACGAAAGGGCTTGGGATTATCGATGGATAGAGGGTAGATTAGAAAAACGGAAAACGGGCGGCAGTGGGATTTGGATGGTAGTGCCGCATCCATTCATGTGGTACGGCAGGGTTAAGACAGCCCACGAGGAAACTGTGGCCCATTTTGCCGTACGAATCACGGAGGTAGCTATCGACAAAAATGAGAGGTATTGGTCCAATATCCGCGACGATGTGAAATACATTGTCGCCAACTGTCAAGTCTGCGCCACTGACAAGGCGCCGATTCAGCCGCCAATATCGATAGTGCCCACGGTTGTTGAACGACCATTTCAAAGAGTGAGCATGGACACTACCGACATAGTGGTGCCCCCTGGCCCTAATAGCTGCGAATATTCAATCCTATTGGTATTTGTCGACCATTTCTCGAAATGGATCGAAGCATATCCTTGCCACACGTGGCAAGCCACGAAAATCGCATGGTATGTCAACCGTTTTCTCGGGATGCATCAGGATACGGAAGAAATCCTGACCGACAACGGGGCTGAATTCAGGGGAGAAGTACTAAGGAATCTGGTCCTACATGGCATCGCTATACGTAACACTGCACCCCATATGTCACAATCCAATGGACTGGTCGCAAACGCTAACCGAGTGATAAAGAGAGCGTTGCGACGAAACATCGCGGCACGGGATCCGAGACCCTGGCCCGATATCATCGATCACATCCTGGCGGTCCATCGTGGAACGCCCCACGAATCGACGGGGTTGAGCCCCTTCCAATTAAGCGTCGCTTGCGTTTCAATACCAAGCCTCCCGGACGAGTCTACATTGAACCGACGTCCCACCAGGGCCACGGCTAGGGACAAGGCCAAACGGCACCTAGAGCTAATGGAACGGTCACTACCCAGGCTAGCCTGAAAACGACAGAAAATGACCGAACTAGCCCAAGGCCGACAGGTCCGGAGCTACGAGGCCCGAAATGGGAATGCGGGTCCACGGCCCCAGTACAAATTGGGGGACATGGTGCAGGTGAGGAAATGTGCTCGCCAGGGTAAGCTAATGCCAGGATTCTTCGGGCGATATCGCGTGATTGAGCTCGGCCCCAACGGTGTGGACACCGTGCGCCTCGCCCCTGAAGTCTCTGGCAGCCGATCGGCCCGCCCGATCACACGCCACGTGTCCTATCTTTGCCTCCTCCCCTCTGCTCCGTTCCCTTCTCCCTCCATCTCTCCTTCTGAGGAAACCAAGGATGACGGCTCTGACTCTCCACCATTCCCCTCTTCCTCTTGCTCCCTCTCTGCCTCTCCGTCGCCATCGCCATGAGTTTTCTGGAGGAGAGAGCCCTCAGCGAAGCATCGCTTGCGCCCCGTGATCGATTGACGATCCGGCAAGTCTATCATCCCCGCCTCAGTCCGGATCTTCGACGGCTTGTGCACTTTTTCTGCACGGAAGGCGTGTATGCAGCGGCGGTGTTCAGAATCGAAGGTCGGCCCAATGCAGTGGTACTGGCCGAGGCAGTAGCAGTTCATCAGCGAGCGGTGTCAGGTGTCAGCCGCATATCGATCGTCATCAACTTCAGTGAACAGGGGATTCGTGAAAACCTCACAATCGGAGAAAACCTAACATTTCTTATAGAATGAAAAAGTAAAAGTCAAACTGTTATTTTTTACCCAAGAAGATAGCGTTTTTAAACGTTTTGCGATAAAGGAGGCAAAAAATCAGGTGAAAAGTCTAGCGTTCCTCAAAATGTGCAAGAAAACCCTTCCTTGCAAAATGCTTTTATATGAATATAAGTCATTCTCAGTAGATTGACAAAAAAAAAAGAGTTCAAACAGGGTATTTTTAAAGGATGACAAGGCAAACTTGAAAGATGTAAGAAAAAACGTGTTTTCGTGAATACTCATTTATAAGACTATAAGTCAGTTTCCGCACTTAGGTAAAAGCGAAGCTCTGCACAAAATAATTTATAGAACTATAAATCACTTTTGAACTTCACAATAAAACCCTTATCAAAAAATATATGTCATTTAAAATAAGAATACAAACAACTTTTGCCTCGGAGACACCTTGAAATTCTTAGCCAAACACGAGTTGTTCCCTTCCCTCGCCCCCAATGAGTCTCTCTCCGATCTCCGTTTTTTATCTCCCCTCCACCTTCCGATATCCATCCTCGCCTTTCCTACTGTCTAACGACCCTTGTTGTCCCCGACATTCATCTCCCACACTGGGACCTGTTGCGCGACGACTTCGTCGGGCTTTCACTGTGCTTGGTTGAGGTACGGCTGACGTGGACCGAGGACGAGGCACGCCCGCCTTGCATAGAGCGCCTGGAGTTGCTGTTCATCCAGGCTTGGCGAACCAGCGTGGAGGGAGAACTCCTCGCGTTTCTGTTCGGTACAGTGCGGCCCGGACATCAGGAACTCATCGCGCAAGAGCTCACGATCCCGGTAGCGCAGCTGGCGGACGATCTCCCTCTCGACATCATCTCGCAAGACGACAAGCACCCGATTCCTCATGTGCTTTCTCGCACATTGACGCCGTATCTCCAGTGGTCGGCTTGTGTGGAGGGAGCCGCCGAGCGCATCCCGCCATCGCAGCAGCAGTATTTGGATCCCCGGACGGTTCGCGATCCTGCCTTCTTCAGGCATCCAACGACGGAGCAGCTTGCTGCCATTCGAGAGGAGGAAGAGGAGGAAGAAAGCACTGAGAGTGACGAAGGAGAAGACGAGCGGGAAGAAAGTGGGGAAAGTGACGAAGTACTCGGGGAAGAGGACGAAACCCCCGAAGAAGGAACCTATAGCGGGCATAGCGAGGAGGAGCAGAGCGAAGAAGAAGAAGAAGACAATGAAGGAGAAGAAGAGAACGAAGAAGGACCTGCGGAATCGGAGTGGGAAGCTGTGCCGGAAGAAGCGCTGCGCACGGGCACGGAGGCTGAAGATCCGGAGGCGGCCCGCAAAAGAGAAGAAACCTCGGCCGGGAAGAGGAAGCTAGAGTTTGCGAGCGGGGCAAGCTTGCACGTCTACGATGACCCAAACCGAGATCCGGAGCCTCCCCGACCAGAACATGGCGACCTCACAGCCACAACTCCGACCTCATCAGCGAGGCGACGGAGCCGATCCCCCTCCTCCCCAACCCGTCCCCCAATTCGCCAACGTACCGATACGGGCAATCGGTCTTCGTCCCCGATCGCTCTCTCGTCGTCCTCTTGAATACCTTACCTTCCGCCCGCTCACCACCCCCATTACGTTCCCCTCTAATCCGTTCCCCCGCGACGCCTTCCACCACTTCTATGCTGCTCGCTTCGCTATAGTAGTGCACCCCCACCCCTCCATTCAGTGCGCCGTCCCAACCTTCTGCCTCCATGTTTTGCTCCTTAGTGCCGCGTGGCAAGGCCACAATATGATCGAGGTTTATTGCATAGTAATGGGGACCATCCCCGCCTGCGAAGATCGCGATCATTTCCGCGCGGCACTTTTCCGAACTCTCACCACCCTCTATCCTGATTACCTCGCATCCCTCTCTCGCACTGGCAACCGTTTCCCCTGCTTCCACCGCATCGCCCGCTACCAAGCGCTTCCAGAATCTGCAGCCGGGATGGAAAGGTTCCTACCCCCGCTACCCATAAGCCCTCCACCCCGCAATGCCGCCATGCACCGGCTCCCTGTTCCCCTTCCAGTTAATTACTTATGCAACCGGTAATGGATGCGTGTCGCGGTAACGGCACGAGAAAAATCCCGTCCTTGGATCGTCGAGAGCCCAATCTGAGGAAGTAGTAGAAGAGCAAAGTTGCCACGTTGGATGACGTCCACACGCAATCGAACAGGAAGTGGCATAAAGAGAAGTGCTCCGCGTGTCGATCGATTAGAGAAATTGACACGTGTCAACAAGCAAGCAGGAGCTTGCCAATATTGGAACCCCCAGGGCGTCATATATGTGACGAGCCACTTTCTGTAACACGCGATTTCCTGCGCAGTTGCCACGAGGGGTCCTAAGCTGGGAAGATTGGGTCAATTACGGGAAATCGGGATTGATGAAAAGTTGCATCAGTACCCTTGCTTTTTCGTCTTTTTTGTCGCTTCTTGTCGGATGACTGAGTGCGGAGCTGGGTGTGTCTTGGGATGACCGGTTGAGTGGTCGGTCGGATGGATGTCTGGCGCGTCGCCATTCGCGCGCGCGAATTAATAAATGTTGACGTCGTTTCTTTCGGTTCGGTTTCGATCTTTTGGGCGAGGACATCGCGTGGGAAATTGCTATGCTCTTTTTTAATTTTCTTTTGAAACCTTTGTCGAGCCCCGATGGCTCTCGGAATTTCGGACTTTCCTTCTGGAATTTGTGTCTTTTTCTTTTTCGCATTAGATAGGAATTTAGGAATTTAGTAATTAGGATTTTTCCAGCTGCACGGCGCTTTTTGTTCACGCGCTTCTTCGCGCGGCTGCAACGGAACTCTAATTAATCGGCGCCTGTAATCGTTGGTGTAACTGTAATTTTGGGCATGCGCCGTTGTAACTGTATCTTTCTTCTTGCGCTTCGCCTTTCCCGCCCTCCCTCTCTTCCTCTTGCTGTGATTTTTGTGAATCGCGGTTTGCATGCTCGGATCGATGCGTGGAGAAGGGCTACGTCCCCCACGCCGCAGCCCGATCATGCAGAACGCAGGCGCTCCCTCTCTAATCCCCGCTCTAAGTTTTGGTAATTTCGTGTCCTTCGCGCCTGCATGCACTCTATAAATTTAGGCTGCGCGATTAGTCAGCTCTCTTAACCCGTTGTTGGAAGCTCGGGGTTGCGCGATCAGGAAGGATCGACACACGAGCGAAGTAAGAGGTGAGTAGAGCAGGAGTTGGGCGACCCGACGGGCTGGTGTCGAACGCGCGGGATTGACGTCGGCCACGACGGTTTGTGGGCACGGGCGAATCCGACGGGTGCGGGAGGACTAAGCGGGGTGACAGCTTCGTGGGTTGGTGCTTGACGACGGACTGTCCGCATCGGAGAGAGAGAGAGAGAGAGAGAGAGAGAGAGAGAGAGGAGAAGAGAGTTGAGGTCGATGGACGCGGATTTGCTGTTTTCTTGTCTCTTCCCCCTCTTCATCTGTGTACATACATTTTGACTGTGGCTCCGGGCGGTTTGCCCGTTCTTATCTTCGTTTTGGCTTTCTGGAATCTGGACTTGGGTTTTTGCTCACACATGTCCTTGCGATTGCATTATGTGTATGATTGTCGAATGTATGGATGCATGAATGTTATGCTTGCTTGCCCTTGCTTTTTGTTTGTGCCGAATCTTTGCTTGCGCCGGATGCAGCGATAGATGGGATGAGAATCTAGCCCCGATGTCGATTTCGTTCTTGTTTTTGCTTGTCCCATGATGAGGTTTTGATATGATTGCAACTTGCATAATCGACGATCCGAAGTCTGGTCTCGCGAACGCTGCGCGAGAACACATGTAAACGCGATCCGAGTCGCGCCCTTACACGCATTCCCGTGCGTCGACTCGCTCACCCCGAAGGGAATCATGACGGAACCATCATCCCGTACGAGCATGATGAGGCGCCATGAGTCGGCCTGTCCTACACGTACTCGTGCGCGGTGACGATATCCCGACCCGCGCTATCCCATCGGCAATGATACCATGACGCGATGTTGGGGCTCAGACTCGTCCTATGACCCGGACTATTTCACCCCTATAATAAACGAGCTCATAAGGACCCGATACCCTTGTCACATGGTGAATCGGCTATGTCCGCGGGAATTCCACTGTGCCACCACTAGCGACCCTCGGTGCTCCGATTTCCCTTCCCCCGACCACACCTACTACTTCACCCACCCGTGATTCGTTGAGATCACCACCAGTTTCCCTCCTTTCCCCCTCCTTCTTCCGTATCATCAACTCAGTGTCGTTCCGTGGCCGGCCATATCCCCCTATTGGCCCAACACGTTTTGTGTGAATTGCCGACGTAGCGGCGAACAGAGAAATCCGGAATTTCGAAGGCCCAACCAGGCACGCGGCGACCTGCGCCACGTGGCGGCCCCCGACGGCCTAACTTTTCGGGACCACCTCCACCACGGAGGGAGTCCCCCATAAACCGTCGTCCACAGTGCCCCAGCCCCATCGGACCGTGAGCCCCTTCCGCGCGCACCCCTGACTCGCCTAATTGCATCCATACCCTTAAGACTCCCCCACTTTCCCCAAAAATCCTTGGCACACCCCTTTTCGCACTTCCCGGCCCACACCCCACTCTGATCAGGAAGTCGCGCTGGGCGTGAGGTTGGGCGTCACATACGTGTAAGCTATAGAATAAGATGAGCACTTGGACAACAAGGGCAAAAATTCAATGGGGGAGGCATATGGGCGAGACGTGGATGTTGGGTAAGAAGGGTCGTGGCATGGGGATATAGACATCGAAGGGGATACGCTTGTGATGTATCTGGCACCCACCGTCGACCTCAGAGATTGGCTGATTGATGAAAGATGTAAGCAACAGGTGGAAGTGGATGGCCAGCAAGTACAGATCCGTCTGCAGTCATGGAAATAACCGGTGGAAAGGGCCATGCTGAAGCAGCAGGAGCGTAGACCCCCGTCAAGGGTGAAGGCATTCTAAATCTCCCCCCAACCCTCGATGTGGATGTCGGGGGCGATTGAATATTTCTTCAGCCCGATTGTTAACATGCAGCTGGTAGGAGAGGACGATCGTGAATGCATTTTGTACTATATTGATGGACAGTTGAAGAAACAGCTGCGGGATTGTGTGGACGCGGCGACGGGCTCGTATAGCTGCGAAGAAGTGTGAGTGGTCACCAGCGGGAACCCGTTCTGCGAGGTGTGCTACACTCACGGCCATCTAGGTGTGCATGAGAAAAGGGGGCAGAGAACAGAGGCAAGGAAGCAACCATGCCCCTGGCAGCGCAATGCGATAAGAATAAGGGCAAAGAACCTGCGGAGGAGGTGGTAGGTGAACAAATAGATTGATTACAACATGATGAGGAGGACAAGCCAAGCGAGCAAGAGATCGCGGAAATCATGGAAGGTCTTAAAGCGGTCCATGTGATGAGAGGTGACCAGGAAGCGTTTTCTGCGGCGCGTTTACCATGTCTGCACTAATGCTTGTTGCTGTAACAGAACAACCAGCTAACCCTAACCCTTGCTATCTATGGTGAGGGGGAGGGGAGCATTGTTTCCCTTAGAGGGATCTCAATATCCATTGCTAGGACATGTGAAGACGATGCATCGTAACCGAGGAGATGACCTCAAACTGATCACTACCGAGACTGGGTAACTTCAGTTACGCTGTCATTCAGTTTATGCTTCGACACCCGCAAATTCAATTTGTTGCTTCTTTCGAAGTTTCCTTCTTGGGACGAAGTGCATCATGACGGTGCTCGACTCTTCTACGGCTAAAGTTACCTTTACGGTGCAAAGAATTGAGTAAGGGAAGCTTTATCGAAGAGGTAAGCTTTCACTCGTTCACAGCGTAACCAAGTTTGTACGACAATGGCAGAGGAGATTTTCGCCCTCCGCTCTTTATGCAACTGACGCGATAGTGTTTCATCGCCTTATTGAGACCAACTTTGAGATTGTGTTGAAGGCATTATTGAGATTACGGTTCGTAGCATTGGTTCATTCTAAGAATAATATTCAGTAATTTAGTGTTGCAAATGCCTTTCTGTTGGCCCGTATCGTCAAATGTGAGCACTACCGAGACTGGGTAACTTGAGTTACTGTTGCATACTGTAACGGTGCAGACCAGAACAAGAACCGACCTCTCTCACAAAGTACAAAATAGCGTAGCGGAAGACTTAGATACCAATGATCCGAACAATCAATATTGCAATGCAGCCCCGAACATACATCATCATCATCACTCCATGGTGTGCAGGGGCCTGGCGCTCACACAGGAAGAATGCGCCAATCCCCAACCATACACAGACGAAGAAGAGGGGAGTTAGACGAAGAAGAGGGGAAGATGGGAATGTCGTCAACAGCAAGTCTTCGGCACAAGCCCAAATAGTCCCTCGTCAAAATGCCTGAATCCCAATGTCGAGTCTGGATCCAATGTC